>CM017909.1:6575024-7091677 GCA_008369825.1 Triplophysa tibetana
CAGTAAAGAAGAAAAATAAACTTGAATCATGTTTTTCCTCTCGGTTTAGTACTCAATTCAAGTTTATTTCTCATTTCCCATTGGCAGATATTTTTGCTTGTTTTAAGCATAAAGTTGCTTAATTTTATATAATTCTACAGAAACATGAATATGTAAATGTATCTTGATTTAAAATGTTTTAGATATCTGTACTGAGAAACAAGACGCTAAGGAATTATTAATGTCTTTTTCATTGTTATAAAATTAATTTCTTGTTTGATTGGGCACATACTACCACATTTTCCATTTTTGTTTTTTTACTTGTACGTATGATTCTAGAAAAACAAAAGTTATTTAAAATGAAAACTGAGATCCTTAAGTCCTTTCAAACCAAAGAAAACAAAGATTTAGAGCCTCCTTTTTTCATTCATTTTTCAAGTATCCGACTATGAGCTAGCTGTTGCAGGTTTTTCTGCTTTGTTGGGAACTCTGGGTAATCGTCAGAGCAATCATGTGTGACATTGAACTGAAGGTGAATTGGTTTCACCCCAGGCAAGGATCTAACCAATTTAAAGGGGTGACCGAGAAAGAGATCACCAGAATCTGTTCTGAAGTAAAAAGTAGAGAGTTCGGCAGGAGCAAACTGTTTTCGAGGCCACAATGAAAGAAGACAAACAGAAACAAGAGAGATGGCTTGTGAATGAAGAAAAATGGCCTCAGAGGCCACATATTACAACCCCGTCACTGTTATCTCCTTCTTTAGGCTATCCTATTCCGAAGAGTTCAGACGTCGGGCTTTTATTACGTGTGTCCTAATGTTGATTAGCTGTTGGCTGATGAGATGTTGGGGAGGCTGCTCTGTTGATAGGGTGTCCCTTGACTTAACATCATGTGTGTCACTAGACCAATCAGCCTACATATTTACAACATGAGGCAAACAGGGAGGTAAATCTCTACGCCTATACCATGAGTAATGGCCAGGGTTAGACGTGACGTGAGTGTTTTGCAGTGACCCGGTGCGTGCACATTGACCCCAGAGAGTGCTTTTCAATGGAAAAAGGCATATTTTGCATTGCTACCATTTTTCCAGTGATGCATCAACTTTGCTTTGCAATTAGGAACATGCAAAGTTGAGTAGGCTTCTTTTGTAGCCCTGGCAGAGTCCACACAAGGTGTTGCAAAGTCTCAAGGCTTTTATCCCTCAAATGGGCATACTGTTTTATGAAAGGTTTCTGGGCACTGTCAGTTCGGTGGATGGTTTTCTTTTTTGTGCGTGTATGTGGAGACCTCTTGGAATTGTAAGGAGCCAGGAGAGCACTGTCCATGTGGCTTTAATGGTCCTTGTCTGGGCCGCAGGCTCAGTAATCACCACTGACCCTGACCGGTAAACTGTTTTTTGTTCATGTAGTTCAGCTGACCTCGTCTATCTGTAAAGAACCAAATCTCAACATCTCATTAGACTCCATGCGCATGTTTCTGTAAGACTTAATAATTGTGTGCGATTAGCCCAAGCCGTAAGCCATTTGGGATGTACTATGCTCTAGGACTGGGCCGGGCCTCACTTATCTCAATGCACATTCGCAGTCGTGCTAAAGTCCTCAGCGTTTCCTGTGGCCTCGACAATTAACCCTTAAGATTCTCGACACGCTAATTGAGTCCATGTTCCACCTATACGCTGTTTGAATAAACCCTAATCACGGCGCCTGGGAGCCGACTAATGCACATGCGTCTGACTCGCTTCCAGGGCCAAAGGGACTGGCACGCTTTTTCATGTGACTGGAGAGAGTTATAGCTTCCAAAAGGAGGCCCGTGCAAAGTGGCAGATGCTGCTTTTTTACGACGTGTCAACGGAGCAGTTGACAGACCTGTAGTTTTGGGCTGCTTTTCTTTCTCTTGAAAGTCAGCCGTAGGTTTTGATCCAGGATTATTAAATCTGTCTGGAGAGGGCAGGTAGGCTTGTTTTAGAATGCCAAAGCCACACATGGATGTTCTGTACCCTCTGGAGACCTGGAGGGGAACTTAATGTGCTGTTAAGCTCTCACATCGGTAAACGTAATTTTCTATTGCGATATCACATCGGTGACTGTCGCAGAGACGGGAGACGTCCCTTTCTGTTGACTCACCCCTCAGGAAGCCACTATGGGCAGCTGCCAGGACTTTTCAGGATAAACAAGTCAAATTAAATAGTGCAATGCCTGCGACTGTGGACCTCACTCAGTAAAAGCCCCTCTGATTCTAATTATGACATTCATTAATGGCAAGATTCCTGGAACAAAGACTTTAATCCTAACACGGCCCCAAAAGCTGCTTTAATTCTGCGGGTAGATGTGGAATTGGAAGCATTGGTTTAGCAGACTACTGAGAAGACCAATGTGGTTCCTGTTTTCTGAATCATTAGTCTGTCAGTGTATTGGGTAATAAAACAACATTCACAGACTGTCTTTAGTTATAGATGGAACAGATATTATTGAGCCGAACCTACTTTGATTGATGTTTTATAATCCACTAACTGACAAGGTTGGAAAATGGAAGTCAAACAAGGAACAATAACACGTTTGGCTCCCACTTTGACGTTCATTTTCATAGACTCCTAAATTTGTGCAGAAAATAGATAAACCTCATGTAAACAATTCTGTGGAAAGACCAATGTCTAAAACAAAAGCAGTTTCAAGAGGGAGAGTTTGTATCACTGTAAATCTTCCAAACCGTGCATCTGTGCAAACTCAATCTCTCATGATCCTCCCTCGCATCCAGGATACCCAAACATGGAATGCTTGATATTGGCAACACTTTCACCATGGTTTATGACGACTCACACGTGGGATTGTTTGCTGTAACATTCCATTTGCAGAAAATTGGCAGACAGCTTTTACTGTAGGTTCAATGTGGTGCATTCTTTACAATCTGTAATGAAACGTCTTCATTCAGAAAGTTATTTGGCAACAAACACACTTTAAATAGACAAGACTGAGTTTGATGATGTCAGCCAGTATTGGTGTATGTTAGCCTGATGTTTTATGTTTTGATTCTCAAGATGTTTAAGTTCAAGTTCTGCTCAAGTTCTGTGTTTTTATTGTGTTGTTTTTAAAGCTTGGAAAGAATATTTAAATATAGATTTCAAAAGGTTTTGTAATAATGAGAAATGCAGTAGTTAGTTTATTGATTATCTAACTCCTAAATGTATAGTCATTTTGTATAGAGGCAGTTACCCTGTTTAGGGGTTGTGTATCTTAATCTGTAGTCTTTCATCTCATAAGACATATCACATATCTCAGCACTTAAACACGCTATAAGAACAGTAACACATTTTTCACTCTCAGCGCATTAGACAACACAGAGTAGCTGTAAGTAGTAAAACGCATTCTCCCTGATGCACTTGATCACTCTTGCACACGCACGCACACATTAATCACCTGAAAAATGCCTTGGGTTCCAGTAATAACCAAACATCGTCCTTAAGTAGCACAGCCCCGCTTCTCAATAAATGAGCGCACTCAGTCCGGAAGAGCTTTTGACTGGAGATGAAAGGCTCTTTGGGGAGCCCGTATTAATGAAATTTGCAGAGTGAAAACTGAGCCGTAAGGCTGGGCCCCGCCAGGCCATCACCTGGTTACACTCGCTCCCGGCCCAAGGTCATAGAACCGGAGCCCTGACAACACTTCCTCCATCTACGCACACAATGCACACACATACACATTCATGAAAAGGTTATTCAATTCCAGTTTTCCAAATAAACTTGAAAAAGGGGATCTGGTTGTATTGTCACACTGGAAATAGGGTTAATGGTGGTATTTGATCTAATACTAATGTTTCAAAACTGTAGATCACTGGCAATTATGTTTAATTTATTACATGAAATCCATCCTTACTCTGAGTGCTTTATTGTTTTAAATATTGGGTACAAGCTGTTTTCCCTACATAGTGTTCTGGAATACTGTGTAACTGACCGTTGGCCCAGGGATTGGTATTTTTATAGCCATGTTTCTCATATCAATTCAGTTCAAAATGTTCTTTATTGTTTTTCACATATGTTGTAAATAAGGATGTCACAATTAACCGGTGTTGGCAATAATCATGGTATTTCTATCACGGTTATCGACATTGTGCTAATACTACACATATGATAATGTATCAATCCAGCACCCGTTTAAAATGTTGCCCTCATGGGATAGTTCACCAACAAAGGGGGTGTGCACAAAACAAAGAAGATATTTTGAAGAATGTTGTTACCCGAACAGCATCAGTAACTATTGAATTCTATTGTAAGGATACAAAAATGTACAGTTTGAAATGACAGGAGGATGAGTGAATGATGACAGACTTTTCATTTTTGGGTGAACAATACCTTTAAGATGGTTGCAGAATGTAAGATGGATTTGACTGATAGCATTATTTATTTATTTATCGAAAACACTTATAAATAGATATTGCAATGATGTTGTTATTGTGAAACCTTTAGGACACCGTAATCATGTATTAAAGATATAATATCAGGATAGCCCTAGCTGCAAAACAGCTTTCAGAAAATACATTTTGGAACAACTGTTCATTACCAACTGGAATTGTTTTCTTTTCTATAAAACCTTTCACTACAGCCCCTCTTTTTCTCATGCAAAAAACGAATTATTTACTCAAGAACATTTTGAATCCATTTGGTCATTTGTTTTGTTTTCAGTCATTTGTTTTAATCCCTGTAACAAGTGGAAGCATGTGCAGTCCACTGGTCACTATCACTAACAAAACTCTTTCAGGATGAGGGCAGAGGATTTATTTTATACTAAATTATACTTATAATTTATGTTATATTATGTCTTAATTATACTTATCTCTAGAGGAGTCTTACAGAATGTATCGTTGCTGTATATACATGGTCTTTGTTATCTTGGCTCTTAAAAGCTTGCAGTACTTCAACAGTCACACACCGCACCAGCAGTGTGAGGTTGTAAAGGCAACCCAATGCAGACATTTGGTTATAAATAAATCCTATAATCAGAAAGGCAGATTACCCTGGAAACCTTATTATCCAAATCACAACTCGCAGTTTGTTGTAGTGACGGTTGCTAGAGTCGGTAAGCTATGCGTGGCCCCAGCTGCTACAACGCTAATTTTGTTTATTTATTATTAATTAATTTGATGAGAGATGCAAAATACCCTGAACTGTTTAGCACCCACCCAACGGATCCCTTTCCATGCCCCGCACGATTCACAAAGGTTTTTTTCCAATGTGAAAATTTTCTAGAAAGGTAACCGTGCGCATAGCATGTCCTCTCTCTGTTTGGCAGGTACTGCGATTTATTCTCGGCAGACCAGCAGTGCCTAATGTCATACAAATGTGTGAGTAAAAGCAAGCGCTGCAATGAGGCTGCCAGGCAGGAAACCCGCTCCAGACTAGAACAGTATGAGGCTCTCATGCTTTAGTTGTTCCAAACAGCGACGTGTGAGAAATGATTAACACCGTAAGGCCTTGTTTACACCTGCTTTATAGTTCTATTTCGTGTGGCCAGATCACTTTCTTCTGGTCAGGTAAGAAAGATTGCCAGTTACACCTGGTGGTTACAATTCTTGTGTTATAATATGTGCGAACTCAGTATATACTACTGTTTTACCGCATGCTGAAAAAGTTTAAATCTGTAAACATGACATTCTTGATGGCAAATCCCCATGAATTTCTGCCTCAAAGAATGGACGGCACGCCATAACACATGTACTCAGCGATTGAACATGAAGTGCATTAAGATGGGTTTACTACCAAAGATACCAAGCCCTGTTCTGGGCATTTTACTCAACAGAGGGATAACAAAACATGTCTCCCCCCCAGCAGAAGCGTGACCGTTCCGCCAAAGGGGCTGACATGCAGGCAGCGTTGAAAGCTGTGGGGGGCTCCGAAAATGGAGAGCCGGGTGACGAACTCAGAGTTTCCTTTACTTTTACGAGTTCTTTACTTAGGGAAGAGTTGCTAAAGCGGTCCGGGGAGGTGGGTTTCCTGGGAGGGTGAGGGCCCAGTGGGTCAGCCATGCAGAAAGGCTCGAGTGCTGTTTTAGGAGCAAGGTCAAGCACGGGTGGTGGGGGATTTGACAGGACGTAAAATAGGAGCCCCATCAAGCTCTCTGCCTGACGTGACCTGTGGAGACATTTGTCTGGGAGTGTTAAGTAGATAAGAAGACTACCTGTGTTCGTGCAGCCGCTTAATGTGTGCCATCATGATTGTACGGTCATTTAGAGTAGAATGCAGGTTTTAAATAAACATGTCGAGTTCTTCAAAGAAGTGTATGTCACACTTATCTCAGACACCGGCCTCTGGTTGCAGGAGAACCCAACCTCTTCTCTATGCCCATCTCCCCTGACATTTTTTTCCAATCAAAACTCCAATTCCTATTTTTTCCAGTTCAGAAACCTACAATAATAGAGTTAACCTTTGAGCCAGTGTCCCCTGACAACAAGACACTGGCTTAAATGTTGAACCATACCTAGCACCAGCCTCCGGTAACCAATTTACTCAGCTCTAAGCCTGGGTTATTACTGTTGAAGGGCATTCCTTTGGTGTCCTCTCCTTTGCTTTGTGCCACCCCAGGACCCTCTTCTTAACAAGTGACAGAATTGCCTTCAAAGTGCGCCTTTCCAATTGCCAGCACAATCTTAAAGGAGACATGTAGATGGACGTGCTTTGTCAGATTTTTGGTGCATTTCCCACTGAGTCCTCCGTTGATGAATCACTTTGGGAAATTATTTTCAAGAGTGACTAGCCTAATATCGCTCTGACATTTTAACTAATTAGTACGTGTAGAGCGTCTCATGGTGAAAGGTTTCATTTTTCCAATAACTTGCATCAACAGATCAGACAGTGCGCTTGCAGGCTAAGCACATGCCTTTGGATGAATATCAATTCAACTGAATGAAATCGAAGCTCCTCGATTAATTTCCTCCTGTACTGCATAACCACCAAGGATGATTAATATGATGTTCCATTGAGATGTTGTTCATTGAAAAATGTGTATTTTCATCGCTTCCAACTGTTGTATAATAGGAATTCATTGCTCATTTAAGCGCCAAAGCTTGTTTTCACAAATGCTTGCCCTCTAGAAGGGCCAGCTTGTTCGTCCGTCCAATCCCGTGTCAATCGTGTCCTTGTTTTGTTATTGAGCCCAAAGAATGGGGTGCTTTTTATTGCACAGCCTCTGAAGGCATGAGGTGGCGGCGATCCAGCGAAAGACAAAGACCTGAGGCGCTAAAAAAGGCTGGTAGGAGGCCTTCCTCTCTCCTCCCCGTTTCACAATCAGCATGTGGGCTTCAGGGTGGCTGACAGCCCAGCAAGCTGCAGCCGCTGAAATATGAAGCCTTGCGGCTTTGAAGAGAGACAAAGTCCCCTGTCTGGAAGATCCAGATGAAAAAGTTGCCCGTTTACCACTGCTGCGGCATTGCACTTCCTTGTTTGTCTGTGCTTGTGGGAGCTTAACACTAAACTGCATGCAAAGTTTGTGTAAATGGATGAAAGTGGTTTAGTATTCGCTGGAGCGCTACTCCTATAATATCAAGCAACATGTTTCCTTACACCCGGTTCTGTGTGCGATGGTATGTGTGCATGTGCTGGCTGCTCCACTGGCCCACAAGGAGTTAGTTAACCCGCTGCAGTCTGGGTTCTGCTCTCAGGCTTAAAACAGCTGTCTGTGCTTGCCAGCACATCCTGGCTCATTACTGGTCTCTCTCTTACTGCAATAATCACAGCTCTGTGTAGGCCTAAATGGAAGGTTTGGGAGAGAGCATGCAAGCCTGTGGTCCCTAACTGGACTGCTCAGCTGGCCTTGTAATGCTCACTTAGCCCTCCAAGCTTCATAGGCGTCTAAACACAATACACAAGCACTTGGAGAGACACAGGGTTGACTGAATTCACCTACAGCACACTTTACTGTATGCAGGCCAATAAAAACAATCTGTGCATTTTACATTCAAAGTTTTAATACTTTTAGATAGTCAGTTACTTGTTGAACAGACAAAAAAAGCGTTTTTATGGTTATTCAGGATGGTTTAAAATGATCTCATGGGAATTTGTAACTATTTTATGAGGTGGCTAATTTGAATGAAGTCTTACCATGTGAATTGTACAAAGGCGTACGATTATTAGAAAAATGCTATACTGAAGTCCCTCCCTTAACCCCACCGCTAAACCTAACGGTCGCTGATGTCAAAGCAAATCGTAATAATTCATACTCGTACCTCCAAATTCACTGTCTTTCGGGAAGTGGAAAATACATTTAATCATGTAAAAGTACAAAGTTGACAAGCACTTTTTATTGGTTTGATATTGGCAAAACCCAGTTAGAAACATAAAAGACTAATAAAACTGATTAATAGTACAACAAATAATAATCAAAAAATATTGAGATATATGGTTTCAGAAGGTAAGATCTAAGTTCATATGAATTCGTACGAATTCGCCTCCTCGTAAGATAGTTCAGAATTCCTGTGAGATTGTAATGGGAGGTTTATGCTGGATAGATGAAATGTTGACCATATGAGCTAAATTCAGTTCAACAGCATCTTGAAAACAGCCGGGCATACAGCTTCTATCTACTTTAATTGAGAAAGGCCGACATCTTAATGTTAAATAGTTAATTGATAGCAATGTTGTTCTGCTTTAGTTTAATTTAGGTTAAAATTGCATATTTAGGTTCATCTAACGCAAAAAGATAACTTTCCCTTTTACCACTAAACCGATTGCCTCTAAACAATAAGTTGGTACTTCTTGTCCTATAGCTGCCATAGTGGTTATATTTTCTCCCATTTGTTTTTCTGTGCTTCTCTTTGAGTGGGACTTAACTGAAATCAATCCATAATAATTACCAGAATACACTGCTGAGTCGAAAAGGAAAGTTAATGTCAAGCCACTTTGAGCGGGTGAGAGGCAGAAATTGGTATAAACTAATACATTACAGTCCATTACTGTACCATCATTGCTAATGCACATTAACTGAAAACCGTAGTGTCAAAATGCATTTCTGGGGTGAATGGGACCCTCTCAATTTTATCCAATTGTGGCCATCTTCTGTGTGTTTGTGGAAAAGTGGTACTTGGATGTCACGTGTGAGCCATGAGCTGCCATGGTAACTTGGACAGGTTTGCCTGTTATTCACCCAGTTGGGTTTTAAATTGTTCGGCATGACTAAATTTCCACCTGGTAGCAATGAGGAATAACTATTAGAGAGTGGCCATCCAATCTCTTTGATTGTGCACGGTCATGTGATTTTAAGAGTTGGTCTTAGCCATATCTTATATTGGACATAATTGGCAAACTCTGTTTCTAATCTTTTTCTAAAATGAAAGATCTGCCCAGTCCCCAGAAAATGAGGGAACGTAAGACAGTCTTTGAGGAAAGAGGTGATGGAGCTTATAAAACCAATGGTTCTTATTGCCAAAACCATGGCAGGAATGTTAATTCCCATGTAAGGTTTAATACCTGGACCCTGCAGATTGTGTACGATGGATTGATCAATGGAAACCTTTCGTGCTGTGGGAAAAGATATTGGATCCCTACAGAGAAGTTCAATTTAACTTCAGCCTTAAAACCCTTTTGTTTGAACACCTCCCATGACAGTAGGGCGCTAGTTACACAGCTAGAGAAAAAATCCACAAACAAGAGGGCGGAGCGCTCATCTCCGCAGCTGTGTCCGCACGGAGACCCGATTGGGTCTCTGCTTAAGAGGGAAAACAAACTTCTTGTCAAACGACTGAGTGGATTTTTATTTCCATCTCTTTCTTTTCTCACAGCTTGTTTGTTTTTGGGCTCTGGGGCTGTAGAGGCCCTGGCAGGACTGTTTGAGTTTTCTCAACTCTAATGAGCAGGAATGGAGGCTTGTTTTGTGTAGAACAGACGGATTTGTTCACCTTGCTGCTCAGCCTCTGCAAAAATGTCTATTGTTCCTTTCTGCTCTAAAGGCATCCAGCTTTCAAAGGCTGTGGTTTTCAAAGCTTATCCTGCAAATGATTTTCAAGAGGCGGGTAAGAGTGAAAACAGATAGCACACCCTTGTTTGCTGGTCCACCTAACTGTCAAGCTTCTTTTGGGTGGGCATGTCTCAACAGCGACAAATGAATAATGATCGTCTTTGACCAGGACAGCGCAGGTGCGTTCATTGTGCCCGTAAGCCTGTTTGGTAAAATGCTGTTGTTCTTTCACGGTATCGATTGACCTCCCACAAAATAATGTTTCTTAGAGTGATTCGAGCACAAAAACAATGCAGAGATGATGGCACGTAGGGTTAGTCTGACACATGATCTGTTCGGCATTACAGTGCAACACACACCCCTTTTTTTAAGTCGGAATGTGTGAGGAAAAATAAGGGCAGCCATCTTTTTTTACTAGTCAACTATTTTTACTCAAGCTGAAAAAGGTACATGTATCTTCATATATAATGTTTAAGGATTTGGAGAGGCTCATCATGTGACAACCCTAGCTGGGACATAAGAATGTCAAAGCCAACGTGTAATGCCTTCACAGTGCTGATCTGAGTTTCGATAGGCTTTAGATGATTTGGTTTGTCGCCATCTCAGTTCCTGTGCCTAGTGATGCATGGTGAAGGCAGCTGACCCCAGGTGCCCTGCAGGTGTGCTGGGTACGAGTTGACTGGAATGTGGCCTCACGGTGAGAGATTCCCATCAGCCCAACATTCCTGATACCGAGCGGGGACAAAGGGTCTCTTCTGTGACGATGGACCTTGCTGAAGCCCCCAACCCACCTTGACTAACTGTAGATCATTGGTGTGCATGGGGGAAGATGCATTTCGAAGGCAACTTGTTTCCAAAACAGACCAAGTCGAAACAGGAATCTGCTTTCAACTTTTTAAAGCATCCGAGCAATTGGTGGTGTGCTGTGACGTCTGTGTTCAAAAATATTTGTTGTTTTCACCAAAGAAGGAAGTTGTTGCGCTGTGGATAAAGATCACATTGTGTTAGGTGGAGAAGATACCTCAGCACTTGTAAATCATCTGATAATATCTCATAAAGTTCACTAGGTCAAAGGAATACAATTGATTTATGTATTGGTCTGCCCAGGTGTCCTCATAGAAATTTGGACATTTTCCTCCTCGTGGACCGATAACATCTAACAGAAACCTTCAGCATGAAACCTCTCCTCCGCACATCATTTTCAAACTGATTCACTGATTTAAACTGATTTTACTTGACACACCCTCGTAAAATAATAAATCCTGGAAATTATTCATAACGCATGTAACATCTAACAACGGCCTATTGTCAACTTGAGCAGATTGACTTTAAGCTGAACCATCGCTGTTCAACATCTCTTTGTCTTGCATTTAAGCGCTGAGGTATTGGAGAAAGGCTTGTTAAAATTTGCCTCGCGCAGTAAGATTACCTGCTTTGACAACAAAAACACCTCACTTCCAACAACATAAGAGTTCAGAGGAATGTAAGCAATGTGGGTTATGCCGCAGTTTACAGCCGTTAGCCCTCAATTCCCCATTGTTTTGGAAAAAGCAGCGACGGATTTGAAAGCGACGAAAACAGCCACACATTCATTAAGTTAATGAATAAACCATCACTTATTTGTGAAACACGCTCACGATCGTGAAGACAAGCATAAATAATAAATAGACTTCACTCTAACCTTCAAAGCAGATGTGGCGTATCATAAAACTGACTGTTGGACTGAGGGAATGTAAAAGACGTCTTTCCTTCAGCCGGAGAGACTGAGAGATCAATCATAAGAACCGCAGCATCATATAGCCAGATTCTCTTGTTTTGCTGGAACTGTAAACATTTACGATAAGAATGGAGTTGTGTGCGGTAGGTAAGAGATATAAGCGCATGATGTGCGCCGCTGTGTATTTCTCGGAGGAATGAATTTAAATATTAGCTTTGGGCAAAAATAAACAGGATCACAGAGAGAGATAGGCCCCCTGTTGACTGTGGAGATGGGCGTCTCTGTAAAGACACAAATATTTTTGCCATTGGTTTATTTTCCTATGAGAAAACAAACAGTGAGTGGTGTTGCTACGGTGAACGGTCCTGAGTAAAGAGCGCTGGCAGTCGGCGGAATTGGAACAAAAACGCTACGAGAGTTTTTCATTACTTCAGGGGCACAGAGGGGAAGCGTGAGGCTCTGGTTTGACCGGAGGAATAAACTCAAACAGCTTGAGCTTTTCAATTGAATGCTAATAAGCATCAGAAACACATAAATATGTAATGTTTTAAGATGCATTTTTGTGTGAAGAGGTTCAAGATGGATGACACACCTATGATGACACTGTGGTTCTTTGCTTTACCAGACTGCTGGACAGTTTGTTTAAATTGAAAATAAAAAAATGTCTTGCTATATCTCTGCACAGAAGTGCTCTTTTTCTTTCTATGCTATAAATTAAAACTAGCATGAAAAAATTGCTTATTACATTACTACAGCCAAGTCTAAATCTTTACTAATATATCCCACCGTCTAATATTTTTCTAAAGGAAAAATATATATTATATGTTTCCCGGCCTGTTATAACAGTAGTCTTTCACTCACATTGACACCTATTGTTGTGGATGTAGCTTCATACAATGACACTTGTTTTTCTTACTGATATGGTTGTAGCTTTACATAAAAATTATTATAGTAACATTTATAATAATTAGCATTTTCCACGTTTCCAATTTTTCACATAATTGATTTTTGTATTTTTTATATGGAATTTTTCATCTGCTATTCTAGTCCTCTATATTTATTTTTTCTCAGCTAGAACATTTATTTTCCGCTGCAGCGAGAGATAACACATTTCTGTGGTGGATGTTTTGTCTACCCATCTGGCGAAAATAAATAGATATAACTTACCAAAACTATGGTGGGCTACGGTCAAGTGAGTGTATTTACTTGCCCGATTTAAAGCGAGTAAAGTGAGTCACATCAAAACCCTGTTGTAAACATCTATTACAAACATGCTTCTCTATTTCAGGACACTTAACAGTGTCTCTTTCACAAACACAAGTGTGTATTGAGGTTGTCTGTCTCGACAGATTGTCTTTTTCACTGGCTTGGCTAGTTTCCATGGCACTTGGTCTTTGGAGGGACATTGCAAATACATCATTTAATTACATCATTGATCTAAATCAGAGAGATGCAATAGTATCCCCATCTGGAATAAATAAACGAAAAGTGAAAGAAGAAAACTAGCGAGAAACGTTCTCTTCCTCCTTGACTTTACGAGACCTTCATTTCAAAGGAGATGCTGCATTCCTGCTGTTAACTAAGGTTACCGGTCAATCATTAGCTGTCTTTGTTAGCTTCAGACTTTATTAAGAGCATAGACTATTTATTAGTGTGATAGGTTTTTTGGCTTTTGAACTTTATAACAAATTGCAGCTGTTAGTAAGATATCGTAAATGTAGAAAAATGAATTTGACCAGATTTAGTAGAGATGAGATGAACAGCCCACACAGGAACGGAATGAGAGCTATAAACTTGGGCAGATCACTGGACATTTCTCATATCCTGTAAAAGTCAGCAAATTCACTCGAAATATAAAGCAAGAGGTTGATTAGTTTGACAACAGGCAGTGTTTACCACACAAAACATGTCTTTAAACATTTTGTAAAGCTTTGTGATGGAATTATGCATTCCGGGCTCATGCTGTGCAGTGTTGTTATCTAGTTTTACTCTGATCTCCATAGGTTTGTGTGCACATGTGTGTGTGTGTGTGATGCTGAGGTTGTTCTATGTTTAAACCCTGGCAAACATACACTAGATCCTCTCCCATTAACACTTAACTGCTAACTTCATTTCCACGCTGATTATATTTGCAGATTGGATGTGTTGGCCATGCTTCAGGGTCAGACACTAAATTCCTCCATAGGCAAAGAAAGAAGACTGAATACACAGAACAATGTATATTAATAATAAAATAATTTATTCACAGACATTAGTCTTGAATTGAATTAAATATATAACAAACTTTGTAAGGATATGCAATATGCATTGAATGTAGTGGCAGTGGCTGCATGTCATGAAATCTGTAAAGAGCAATTGAAACTTTATACCATAATCATAATTAAAAATTGGAAATTATATTATGCATTAAGAAAATAAAGCATAGTTTTGAACCATTATGTTTTTCTTCTATTGCCACTTTTTGTTCTTTATTATGCTTCATCCTTACAATGTTGCACAATGCAAAAAAGAAACTAAGCTTTACTTTATTGAGCAGTTTTTTTATTGATCCTGGGCACGTTTCATTAAGAATCACTCAATAAGTTTATTCGGAAGTTTGTTCTTCTTTGGGGCTCTATCCGTGTTACAACATTCAGCATAAGTTCTGGCTTTAAACTGAGATAATTTAGCAGCCTGTGCTCTAATACCATGAGTAAATCAGCCGCCCGTTTTAATGAGAACTGCTGAAAGTGACACTTGACTGACAAGAGGAGATAATGGAGCGGGAGGAGCTTTGAAGCTGTGCTGACGACTGCATGACGAGTGTCTGTGCACCCTGTGAGGGAGCGGGGATGACTTTTGACCTCGCAGCCCAAACGCAAGCATACCTGAGCGTCACTGGGCGACCTGTGACTGGCGACCCCCTCTGGTATTTGTGCTCACGAAAACAAACACGGTGGTTTAGTATTAGCAATGTGAAACTAGTGTATACATTTTTTTTTTTTGGCACAAATGGGAATACTTGATTACATAGAAGATTCATTTCATTTCATTCATTTTTTTAATAGTAGCCTTGTAAGGAGTAATCTCCAGTCGTCTGGTTATCATTGTGAAATAATCCCCCTTAGGATAATACAAGACCCCCTGCTTTACATCAGAATCCTGATAAACCTGTCAAAGTTCAATTTGCCTTATTTGTAATTAGCTATAAATAGAAACATTTTTTGAATTTATTTAGTTCTATATTTATAGCATTTTTTTCAGTAAATAAAAATTACCGTTTGACAAATGAGAATTTGCTACCTAATTTGTTAAAATTGGTTGCAAATGTGGCTTTTAAAAGAGTCATCCGATTTCTGTTGTCCCTGAGATGTTAATATGCAGGTACTGGCTTACACTTCTCTACCAAACAGTTTTTTTTGTGGCTGTCTTAGAATTACAGCTTTACTCTTGGTAAACTAAAAACAGTCTGTCATTTGCCTTCACTGACATGTTCATGAAGACAGAGATTATGAGACGTGCTGAAATTGTTTGACATTGTGGTGACACGTAGAGCTTAGATTGTTTCTGTCAAATACCAGCTGCTGACTGGCTGACAGTTCACAGCCACATCCGATCAGCAACCCCTGCGACCTTGCTTATATCCAGTTCCCCTGTTTTGCCTCTGGAACAAGAGTTTATCTCCCTCAGCCCCTTATGTTTGTTTGCTTCTCCAGGTGACCACCTGTAAAATGTTTTTAAGATGCAGTGATTTACAGCCGGCCCAATGACAGCAACAGAGATCGTGTCTTTCTTTGTGTTCCTGTGTGCCTTAGGGACTTGTTGAGCGCTCATCTTTGACAAGCAGACATGTTTTTAACGACAGGTAGGTTTAAATAATTGCCTTTCCAGATCCAAGGACATGGGAAGCAATCTTTTAAAAGAACTGTTCACCTGAAAAGGAAAGTTTGGGTCTTATTTACATTTACCTTCATGCATTTGGCAGACGCTTTTATCCAAAGCGACTTACATTTCATTATCCTATACATTTTTACATTGGTGTGTACAATCCCCTGGGATCGAACCCACAACCTTGCGTTGTTAACGCAATGGTCTTACAACTGAGCTTCAGGAAAGCTTTTTCCTCTCCTTCAGTTCAGTCCGAACATGGTTGCAGGTATTTTCTGTAAAAAGTCGATTGTTAAAGACATGGCATGTAGCTCATTGCCAGAAAACAAAATTAACCATGGACTGTTAAACTCCAACAAGGATAAATTAATACTATTCATGGTGTTCTGAACAGTTTTTGTTGAGAAACAATTGAAATTTGAGTAATAAAAGCAGCATTCTGTAACTTAATAAATTGCTGGCTATTTTGCATTCTTATTTTGGGGGGTTAAAGGTAGATTAAACTGATATTCCCTACAGCTCAGTTTATAAATTATTATTTTCCTGAATGAGAATGTGCAATGCTATTGTAGTTTGTAACGTATCTTGACTGACTGGTTCTGGCCGCACTAGCAGCCATCCTTCCAACACAGAGTGATGTAGCTTCACCTTCTCTATTGAACATTTTGTATTCTAATATATTTAGGGATATTTTAATTCCGAATGCTAAAGATTTAAGATTTAAGGCTCATAGTTTTGTTGGTTTCTGATTTTTTTGTATTGTTTTCCCTCTAAATACTGAGGTTCATGAACTTCTTTATTGATACTTTTATAGTGCCCTTTAGTGCCTTTATTTGTTAGCGACTGTGACCCTGTAAATTAGTTCTTTAAAAATACATAGTTTTACATTCTATTGCATACTGCTTAGGAGCCATTAAAGGTGGCCAAATAATGACACTTAGGGGCTGTGTCCACTGAGGCGTTTTTCGCCTGCGGCCGATATGTTTTCTCAATTGTTTTCAACGGAAACGCTGCGCTTTTAGAAAAAGCCATCAGTTCATGATTCTTTTCCGCTCTCAGTGCTGGTGCTATGTGTTTTTTCCTCGATAAGCGCTTGCTTTCGACCAGGCACCCAGAGTGGAAAAATGCTCAACGCTGGGCAGACGCTGCTCCTGTCGTCTTCAGCAGCGTAAATGCACCTCGGTGGACACAGCCCCTTATTGTGTGAACTTTTCCTTTAGGCAGCTGTTCCTTGTGCCATGCACAAGAACTGCTCATCAAAACATCTGAATAGAATCCACCGGAAGCTTCCTGTGTGGCTACATCTCTCTTAATTCAAATTTTAATGACCTTAATCAGTTGTTCTTGGAAATATGCTGATGCTTTACTCCTCCCAGCTCCCATTAAATCCCTCCTAATCACTGCGGCCCAGCCTGCACGCAGCTAATTCTTCCTGCATCTTTTATCTCTCAATATGGAGATAAGACATGGAAATTGATTCATCTCCTTGCACTGCGTAGGGTATTAGGCAGATTATTATTGTTGTGATAATTACTTGGCTGTGCCACTTGCCACTTTTCTTCTGCATGGTGAGTGGGTTTTTAATAGATCAGAATTAGCTTTTCGCCCCTACCGGGTTTTAATGAGAGCAAGACGAATCCCAATAGTAATTTAATAAAAGATAAAAAAGCAAGTTTAATCGGCAGGTGTTGGTGCGAGAAAAAAGCCTAACAAGTCGTTCTGTGTTTTATCTTTAATTAAACGTACTGATCACTCAAAAGGTCATTCAACAGTAAGAGAAAAGAAAACAGTGTTATTGTTATTCTCCATTCAAGACTGTAATAATGAAGAAAAACCATGGCATGTTTGAACACAAACTACGGTTGCTCATAACGTGGTGTTTATTACTTTTCTCGTAAACATTCCAACTGTTTTTTATCTGGCATCATGGATCAGAGGGGTTAGTCTTTCCCACAGACCAGAAGGAACATATTTTGTTTGTTCGGTTCATTTGAAATCTATGTATCAAATGGAGACAGTGTCGACGTCACTCATAGTTCCGAAATCCTCGCTCAGCGTAGGGACGACGGCAAGCAGCTTAATGTTTCAGAGGCTTTTCCAGCGAGAACAGGCAACTTTGAGTTCTAACACCTTGTCCAGAAGCTCCCAGAATCACTCGCAAAGCAGCAGCTGGCGCTTGTTCACTCCGTGCTGGGGTTGAGTGTCTGACCCCTCTAATCCAGCACGCAACGTCTCATTTGAACAGCGCTCCGAACACAACTAGGATAACCCATTGAGGGTGGTTGATTTGTTAGGTGCGAGAGAAAGACTGAGACAGCCCATTTCCTTGAGAAATACAGAGAGCTATTCTAAACTCCTGCATTGTGATTGGCAGAGAGCGGCGTTGCCCGAAATGGCCCTTGAGTAGGCCGTATGGGACCATTCTTTATAAAATGTTACTCAAAATTTTCAACGGATGGTTCCATTTTTATTCTTTCACTCTGTGTGTTCAGTGATGTTTTCTGTGGTATGCTGACATTAGTCACTGTTCCAGGTCTGTTGCAAAACATGCCAGGTTCATGATGAAATATTTGTGTTGGGATTGTTTTTTTATGTTGAAATGCTCTTGAGTTTATATCAACGAATGAGAAACATATGGCCTCTAAAACGTAGTCGAAAACAAATGTTCGCTTTCAGCTGTTGCTGGGTACCTACTTTTATGGGGTAATAATTTACAAAATAATGGGAGCTGGGTGCTAATATCTGGCATTTCTTACTAAAATAACTTACTTTAGCACCTGAGGCAACACCGATGGAATTCACAAAGGTGAAGTAGAGGACCACCCAAAGGCGGGACCCCACCTGTACCAAGGTACTTGTACTGGTCAGATCATAGTGTACCTGGAGGAGCTACTTTGTCTTTTCAAAAAAACCCACTGTCAGACCTCCCCGACCCCATTTAATTGATCCGGACAAGTATCCCTTTGAACATGTTTCCTGCAATCCCTTGCCACCTTTATTCCACCCAGGCAGGCAAGCTGATCGAACGTGCCGAAGCCAGGATCTCGGAAACGGAGGTTGCCATTGATTGCTTCCAAAGTGTTGTTGACCCTTGACCTCAAGGGTAGAGGTTTCAGATGATCTTCCAGGAGACATCTCATTCTTAAAGAGGAGGTAGATGGAGCCGCTCGTCAATGTTGACGGGTCAGGACTGAGCGTGCATGGTTAAGGAAACTCACAGATGCTAGGTTTGGGCCTTTGATGTGATTGAGTCTTGTTAAAAGCCCAGCTTTGTCAGAGCTTCTTGCTTATATGTTTAAGAACAGCAGGAGGGCGAGCGACACCAGGGAGCTTCAGTCACTTTGAATTTGATTTGCTTTTTATAAGTGCCAATTTAAATGTTGCCACGGTGTCTGGGTGATACAATATCAAAGAAGGCACAGAAATATGAAAAAAATAGTGATGTTTACAATGCTGTTTGCAGTAGATACATATGGTGGTGTTTACGGTCGACATCTGTGAGGCAAACTTCAAAAGTCAGCTATTAGTCTGGCTTCACAGTTTTGGAATAGCTCTAATATAACTGTTATTTCAAGACTTTGGTTAGCTATTCTCAAGCATTAATCATTAGCTAACTTTAGTCAGTAGAATTTATGAATCCCATCACTGAGAGGGTTAATCCTTGGAAAGGGCAGAACCGCAGTGTAAATGCTTAATGCTTGGCGTAATTCGTATAGATTTTATTAGAAATAGCTGCATCGTACCTGTTGAAAGAAATCATGCGCATTATTTATCCAGCGGTTGTGAAATTCTACTGTCGATTTTTGGAAAAAATAGCAGCTGAAATATTTGTCCAGTGGGAACGTATTCACGCCTTGAGTCTTTTCCTTTTACATTTATCAGACTATGATCTGTCAATTGTCTTTTCATCACCCAACGCTCTCAACAGTTGTATTTTGTATGAGGCCACAGCATATCTTTTAGAGTGCAGATAGCTTTTGTGCAAGCGATCTGTTACCCCTAAAAGAAAAATCCACCCATGAAATGTAAAACAAGTTTGGGAGTTATACCAAAAACAACACATTGCCAAATTACGAGGTTTCCTGAGAGAGTCTTGTAAAAAGGGACACGGATGAAGAGGGTAAACTAACACCTCCATTCACTGCTTTTTACCCAAGAATATACTTGCTTTTCACCCACCCATTTCTAAAAGTTCTTCTACTACTATCCAACATTCTCATCAACTTAAGGCTCATGTGTCATGAGTGTTTCGGCCGGACCATCTCAGGACACCTCTGTCTTTTTCATAGCCCTCTACACTGCCTGCCGTAGACTTATCTGGTTGATCCAATGCCCAGAGTCAGAAACCGAGAGCCTCATGCTTAATTGAGAGAACGTGGAAGTTTACTGGCCCTGTCACTTCTTATAACTCAAGCTGGGCGATCCCAGACTCCACAGCTCTCCCCATATCTCTCTCTCTCCACCTCAGGGGGTGTTCTTTGGTGTAGACACTTTGAATGGGACCCGTATATGATCTTGGACAGCTGGGGTCCAGATGTTTCCGAGCTAAATGGATCTGACAGGTTCCATCAGTCTTGAGTTTGATTGACTTGCAACATAGCAGACTCTCATCTCTCTTGTCTTTGTGGGTACAAAGAGTTGTTTTTTTAAATGCGATTAGGAACCTAATTTGTCCACCTTCATGCCGAATTTGTCTAAATTAGTTTGTAGATAAACAGTGGTTTTTGGGCAAGTCCAGGTATACAAGTTGACTGTCAGACCATTCACTATGATTCTGGACGGCTTGTCAGGGGCAGTCTGATGTGGATAATGCACGCTGATTGTTTCAAAATGACCATAACTAATGCAGACCAGGCTGATCCGTGATCGAACGAAAGAGACGTACCTCAAGTGCTATCAGAAAGTGACGTGTTTTTCTTGCTTTATTTCAGACATAAAATAAATGATCCAAATACTTCAAGGGTTGCGAGGTATTGAAAAGTAGAGCATTCATGCATTTTGATCGAGCAGGTGGTTCTCATTTCATGTACAATGCAGAACATCTGTGTCTAGGTTGAAGCACATTCAAACACCTAATCCTCCCCCCAGCACGCCCACCCGCCAGGACCACCACCCTTTTGTTTAATCTCTGTTGTGCTTCTAATCATCATTATGATTACACAATGGTATGTGACGCATGAAATTTAGAAAGATAACAGATTTTGGACACGTCGGGTTCTCGTGGAAACATTGAATCGTTCCAAAATAACGACACAAACGCTCATTGTGAACCTCTCTTTGGAGAAGTTGTTTGTTGCAAAGACTTTGGTATGATAGGGTGGAGGCCCAGATCTCTTTCTCATGGGAGATTTGTTATTCTACAATGACCTCTTATAATTTAATGAAGTCTTACAATGTGTCCAGTTAAAAAGAAGTAAATCCTGGTTTGGCAGTCTGTTTAGCTGTGACCAACGGGGCTTAGAAATGCATTCTCGATATCCAAAAGGAGACAGAAACTTGTATTGCGTGTTGAGTTTAGCAATTGTTCAAAGATCTGTGCTCGAGTGCCGGGTTTATAGATTTGCATATTTCACCAAACGCCTTAATTGATCCCTTCTTGAAATTTTTTTGATGCAAAATCTGGCATTCACTCCATCTCAATTACTTCAGCGTTGTGCTTCGATTTGAATCACGCCACCGGCCGTCTCATTCACAGTCCACAAGAGAGGTTTCAGATTGGCCTGTCTGTTTCAGTGTAAGCAGGATCAAAAGATGAGGGCTTAAGAGTGACCCACAATGTGACTGGTTCTCCACTTTAACGGGTTAAATCCTTAGTGACGATTCCTTCGACATCCCTTACATACCTAGTTTCCTAACCTCGGATTAGTAATGCTCTTGAGATTTCGTTTCGCGGGGGGTAGCGCTGTGTTACGAAAATATTAACACATCACCACATCTAAGCTTTTCTTTTGATGGTGATTAGGAGCAGGTGTTAGGGAGCAACTTGAGAAAACCGAGAGCCCGACACCTCCTCCGACTACATGATGGAAGCCTGTTCAAGTGATTTATGAGCTAGAAAGCCTCATGTTTGAACAATACACACTCTCTTTCTTAGATAGCCTATATCAAAGCAGTGTACGTGAGGGTCTCACAATATGTGCCAGATGGAGCCGAAAACATGACGAGGGCGTAAGTGTATCGGCATAAAACTAGTTCACGGTTCCTTGCTTAAAATATGGGTTAGCTGAACATTTCCAGACTTGAGAATAGCACAGTACTGTTTGCTATGCTAGATATGCAAGAAAATAAAACAGGCCTGGCGTTTAAGAGCAGCAATTACCAGTGGACTTTAAATGCTGGAGCTTATTAATTTTCATGAGTGAACGGACTACTGCCTGCTAACCTCTCTACCACCCTCCCCCTTTGAAAACCCCTGAATCTGATTTATTAATTGCTAGATATGGGTTGGGCAAACATCGGGCGGCTCTGTGTAAACAGTTTTAAATTAATAACGGCCTACGTTCATTGAAACCCTGCTATTACAAACCCCTCACCTCTTACAGCATTTCAGCTTCCTCCTGACTGAAACACTAGATCGCTGCTTCAGAAATCTGTCAAGACTGATTTGCTTTCCCGGTGAAATCGCATGGTGTATTTACAGCAGTCATTGTGTGGTACACTGGCATTTTTGGTGAGCTTAAGTTTCAATCGCGTATCGAGCAGTGATATTCATGTCACGTAATGTCAGCAAAGATACATTTTCGTCAATTTCTCTGCGTCAATTTCTCATTCAAAGATGGCCTTGACATTTTCCTCAAAGGACGTCAGCTAAGCCAGACAATTAAAGTGCTAGATCATGTCAATCAGATTTCAGGTTCTTGAATTTGCCTGTCACTTCCTGTGTCGCCCAGTGCCTAGCTGTTGTCTCAAAGCTCGGAGAATCGCTTATCAAAATCAGTCTCTGGTGAGCTTCATCTGCTGGTTTTGTTTTCTGCATAGCATCTGCTGTCACATGAGCATTTCCCAATACACCTCTGCCATTAAAAGCTTTATGAAAACCAAGTTCTGGTCTGTAAGACAATCAGACAGCGATCAACTGTTACCTCTGATGAGTTCCCCAGTGGTATTGCCTTCTCAAACATAAGTTCTCAGATAGGCGGGCACTGAGTCTAAAAATGTATGTGATGATCACTTCTATGATGATATGGATATTTTCTATCAATTTAATCCAACACTTGGTTTGTCATAAAAGCAAAATGCATTAGGTTGTGCCTCTCTCTCCCCTGTATTATGTATTATTTAGGAAGGCCTATTTTAGCTGGGGTTTTTTTATGATTGGAATAGCCTTTGTGATGGTTGTTTGCCTATGTTTCCGTGGGCAGTGCACTAGATTTTGGACCAGAGTGAATTCTGTTGCATCTAATAACGTTAAGGCAACACATTATTCTTCTGGATTGAGTAATCACTGAATACTTTTCCTTGATTGGGTGGCAGAGTCGATGGCACCATGTACTTGTGGGTGTAATAAGACTTTGGCTTACGAACTGAGAACACCTTCCTCTTATAAATGGATGTATTTACCTTTAGAGCTGGCCTAATGAGCAGGAGGAGAGCCCAGGGATGTGTTGACGTCAACACTAATTCAAACAGCATGTAAGGTAGGGAAAGCAGCCACGCAGTCCTGAAGGGAGTTCAGTTAAAGTCCCTGGTCTCAACAGGAGTACGGTTCAGCAGAAGCGAGCTGCAGAATTCTGGGCTGAAGAAACTGTTTTAAACTTCACCACTCAATTTAGCTAGAACTTTTTACATCAATTGTATACTTTCAAAAAATCCCAAGTCGTAACATTAAAGAAGCGATTTTGACAAAAAATAAATCAGTAAAGGCGCTCTACTTTCCTTCACCCTTCGCACAAAGAAAAATAAAGCTTCTATGTTAAGGCGTTGGAGTTTCCATTTGGGACAATTAGCTGTGCTAATGAAGCTCTCCGTTTGTTGCTACGATGTTTGCATAATTTACAGGTCATTAATACTGCACTGTGTGCATGGGATTGTGCAGTAAATGTGTGAGCTTTGATGTCAGTATCTTAATAAAGTCTTGCCACTTGGCTTGTTTTTCAATAGAAATTTCAAATGATCTCTTGACACGTTTTGCACGCTTGTTTTCCTGGGGTACCTACGTTGGTTATTTTACCGTTGCATACTTGCTTCATATCAACCAAAATAATTGGGAAATTAATGAGGGCATAACGCTTGTGAGTGTGTGACCAGCATATCTTTAATGTGGTTAGTGACTTGGTTGTGGATTTTACGGTCTCGGAGAATAGCTTTAATTACTAGACCTCTCGCTGTGCTGTAGGCCAAACAGACAGACCTATTCCTGCCAACTCATCACATCCTTCCGGTATTAAAGAAGCACTGAACGTTTGTGCAAAGGGCAAGAGAAGCCTGCCACCGATGTGATTCATGACTGGATCCTTCGCATCTCCTTTCCTCTCCGGGATCCAATTTAGCCGGCAGAACTTCCGTCCCTCGCTCGGCTCCGAATCAGACCAATCAAATCTTGTTTTATCAGTGGGCTTCTTCAGATTGACAGGTTTCGCTTGTTTTGAAATCTTGCGCTTTTAAAGGACTAATGTATTCCTTTAATGAGCCCTGACTACTATACTGCCCTACTCCCAGTTGCTTACGCAGCACTTCTCCTGGATTGGATGTCTTGTTTTGCTACTCCGTTTTCAGCCCCATGGGGTGGCTGCCACGAGCTGAGGAACGGTGCCAGACCTCCACCAGGTAGTCCAGAGAGAGAGAAGATTGAGACTTGCCTCCTGTGCTTTTCTGATAAACAAGAAATGCTGTAATCTTTGAACTTGTGTCAAATTTATAAACATTACTTAAGTAAATTTACTGTAGGAATTTATTGAAGTTTGTGGAGACCGGGGCAGGGTGCCAAGGTACATACAACACCACAGGCTGTTGGCCACACACTTGTTGGCCACACACATGTCAGGGGTCTCGGTAATCCAGTGCTCAAAAAACTACACAAATCCTTTTAGCCTCATCCAGTTGTTTTGGAGAAAAGTGCTAAACTAACAATCCATTATCACGCGATTTGGGTGTTTACATTTTTTTGTCTATTTAAATGATCCCGTTTTTTTTACATTTTTCGATCTGTTAGTATTAGATCAAAGTGTCACTTTTGGGCAGAACTCTTGTATGTTCCAAAAAAATATTTGTTTAAATAAATCTTTAAATTATTCATCTTTTTGATATTTTTTGTTGCTTAAATATTTACAGAACCCACAAATATTAAGGGTGACAATAGTGATAATTTAAGGAAAAAACAAAATAAAATTCACAAAATATAAAGAAGGCTAGTTGACAAATAAAAATCGCAAATGAATCCTATGGTGTGACATAGCAAAATGTAGAAAACTGTTAATAAAACATTATTTTATATTAGTACTATTTATTTAAAAATATAATGGAGCATGGAAGAGAATTGTATATTTTTTCTACTTTTTTCCGTCATACCATAGGACAGATTTGCATATTAATCTGTCAACCACCCATACACAAAATGTCCAACCAACAGCTACAAAAGAGCCTAAGGAAACATATAAATAGCATATTATTGATGTGAAAATGCACTTTTATAGCATTCCTATCTCGCTTGTTTGGAATATTTCCACATTGAATTTTAAATACCATTAGAAATTCATGCATTTGACAACAACATTACTTCCCAGTCTTTAAAGCCACACACACATCCCTCTTCTCACCTTCTGGTCAGCCCCTTTGGGTCACATGCCCGCCTCAGGGTCACTGTGTTTTCAAATGTGCTGTCAGCATTAATCTTATGGGAATGTGGGCACTGATGCCATTGAATTTCTATCCAAACTTTCGATTGTGTGTAAGCCAAGTGACCACGGGGGATGTCTCACAGATGTGCATGGGGATTTCTCTGTTGTACCAACTTCCCACAACTCTCTCCCCACCTGCAACATTTTTTACATAATTATACCATTAACACTTGGTGTGAAGCCGGTCCAGTGACGCCTTTGTAGAGGGTTCGATCCATTGCGTGACCTAGATTAGACAATTAATCTCTTAGAAATCTTGAAGACAACCTGCAGTGAAAGATAAAGCCCTGGTGGTTTGAGCATAGACAGCGCCAAAGATCTGGCAGCTTTAATTGACTTCCGGCAGCTTGATTACCTGTCGTATCTTAATTGACCTGCCTTCTGGATTGGGCGGATGTAATGGCTCACAGATGTTACAAGGGCCCCAGTTGACACCAATAACTGTCCCTTCATTGCATGAAGAACAAACATATGGTCAGGGAGCTTCAATTATATGAAGATATACATTGTCAGTACAAGCCCCCTATTGACAATCCGTGTCCCAAAGGGAGCAGGAACTCATATCAAAGCTAGAAAATTACCAAGATAATCATTCAGGCATGATACAGGGCTTTTGATGTGCTGGCAGGTCTTAGATAAACACATTATAGGCCATATAGAAGCTGTGGTGAGTGCCAGAGCAGCTATGTTGTTATTTAGATATTATTGAGAACATACTCGGCCCTTCTGAGCCTAAGTAAAAGCAGAAAGGTTTTCCTGTGTTTTTTGGTGTTTGGGAACAATTATTCATGTAGGACATTTTGATGAGGTAAACTCAAAGCTAGAGTTCTGCATTCTAACTGGTAGTGGGACTCTTTAAATACGCACCGGTGCCAAATTACAAAAGACGATCTGCAGTCTGATGATTTATTTCAGCTTACGCAATGTCCAGTTCAAAGCCACCATGTCCAAAAGAAAGGAGACTGTTATAATTTTTTTACTGTTGGGCATGTCTTTCCCATCATCCTCCAGGTTTTCCAAATATCTCACTGTCAGGTGCTTCATTCTCATAAGGAGGCTGAAGCTTCACTTGTCTCAGCCAATTTATTAAGATCATAGAAGAATGAAAAGGAGTCTGTGCTCCTCGGAGAGCCTGTTAGCGAGACCACTGGTCTTGGTCCAAAGCTTCTGAGAATTACAGTTAAAGTCCTTATGCTAAGTATTGATCTAGCAGATCTTAAATAACTCTGTGTCTATCCGGACACCTGGGGTCCATAGATCTCTATAACACTAAGGCAACTGTGGTGCTGCTATTCTCATGAAGACAAAAAACTTTTCCAGTTGTCCAGCTTAGATAGTACATTTGTTCAGCTATTGTCCAGCAGTATTTAGTAAGTGTCTCTCTGGCAGAGCTAACTAATTTATCATAGGGTGTCCATTAAACAGAAGTTGGATCTGGAAAAATTGACTGTATTTTTGTATAATTGTCATGACTGCTTTATTGTTGATATACTGTGGCTAGATCTGTTTCCTCTCATGAAGGGCTGTAATGGAGTCATACTGTATCTTTCACATCCCAAAAGCATTTTGTTACACCGGCCCACCATGGAATATGCATAGCAGGCACAACTGCAAATGCTCATTTTATTGTTATCACTGATCTTTGGTTTAAATTTGGCAGCAGCCAGTTTTGTGAGGATAATCGTTGATGAAATGTTGTTCAGAACAACAAGCTGTACATAACCCTCTGCAGCTTATTTAAATAAGAAATGGATTTAGAAAATACTAGCTAAACAATAGAACACAATGTTTGATAGCACAACAGCAGAAACATTGGAACTGTACACCATGTAGTGATTTGAAACACAAGATGTGTGTTTAGTCATTCTTTGGTGACTTTGTGTTTGTCGTTTTAAATTTCTGTTTACATAATGTACTTACCTTTATGAAGGTTAAGGCCAAATGACGGGAAACTTACATTGGCAACAAAATTCTACCTGACAGCTCAACTTATAATAAAGAGTATAAGATTATCATTGTGAATCAGGGTAATTAGACAGTTATTTTTTACAAAAAAAATTACGTATTACAGCATTAATTAAAAAAACTGAAACATGCATAATAATACATAATAGTGCATTCAAGGTCATTTGATCATAGATATCTTTGCGCTGCTAACTGCTAATGCTCCACAAGTTGAGCTCCATAGACTATTGAACTGTAATATGTTTTGAGTGTACTTTAAATGTGTATGGTTTAAAGACATCTTTTAAGTTGCATCAAAAAACAAATGACTTAACAAGGGCACTTGTGCTTCCCGTCAGTTTATGACTTCATTTCCTTTCTCAAATCACTTCTCCTTCCTTCTTGTTGCGTGTGGGACGGGGTCCTCAGGGAAGGTGTTGGACAGGTCAAGATGAGAGGCTCCGTTGGGACATCAGGGCTGACGAGAACCAGGCGGCTTCAGACAAACATTTTCATCCTGCATGTCAAGGCCACCAGGGGACTAAGACACAGGGCACAGGGTGCACATCTGTGAAGTAGACTAGAGCAGGTCGAGCATTTTAAGTGTTACTTAGTTTTCGACATTGACAGGCAAGAGACGTCTTGAGAAACATGTGAAGTGATTGAAGTGGTAAGAAATGCGGCCTTTCTGTGGGCCGTAACGTTTACAGAACTGCATGAAAGTTTAATGTCTGCTTAATGTCTACGTTTGTGTTAACCACATGGGGGGCAGGGAATCTAAGAGCATACATTGTTTCAGATCTGTTGGCGCGGGGCCATGCTGAAATCATTGTGTGGAAGCTCATATTGTTTTTTCTTTTCTTTCTCTGAGGCCAAAAAAATTAATGTGCCTCCAAAATCTGGGTAATATGGGTCCCCTAGAGCAGCAGGAAAGATGGAAAATAATGCCGTGGACTAATACCACAGCAGTTAATTACACAAATGTGCTTTTGCTGTTAGGCCAACGGCATGCTAAAGCTATGTTTTAATGTTATACAGACCCAACATCAAACTGTTGGGAAAAAACAGGGGGACTTATTTGGTTTGGTAATTTTTGAATACATCTTTGCAACATATTTGTGGCTCTCAAGCTGTCTTCTTTCCCCTTTATGGTTCTTTTTTCTACCTCTAACCGTGTACCTTCAAAATGCATTGCAGATGTGTCTGACTTGACATTGAAAACCTTCTCTCATGATTTTCATAATTTGTTGCAGAGCCCAACAACACATATTTTTCATCTCTTTGTAATGAGGCTTTAATCATTCATACCTGAGAACCTTTGAGAAAAGCCCATCCTCAGAACCAAGGGTCTGGGGTACCGCTTTCCGTCATCCCTTAAGAAGCGCACAGCGGATACGATTTTATATTAAACGTTTAAAGAGAGGCATGCTGATTGAATCAATATGAAATTGACCAGTGACAGATGGTGGAGGTGATATTAAACTGGGCAGTACCTCCCCTAATTCAGTATGCATGTACCTTTCTTTCCACATGTGAGTATATAAAACCATCTCTGCAGTAGAAAGATCTGGGGCCCAAAGCGGGCTGCATTCTTCCAGTTCCTCATCTGTGAGATATTGTTTGGCATTGGAAAACCACTACAACAATTGGTCGCCATCAAAAGTAAAACAGCAGCATGAGTCTTAATTGCTGCAGGTGCGTGACAACTTGAATTAGCATCTTTAAGAGCGATTGATATGAATTGATCCAAGGTTTCCCATTGTACAGTATAAGGTTGTAATGGAAAATCACAGTCCGGAACAACAGGTGCCGTGTGTTGAAGTCAAAAAAGACAAAAAGTTTATATTTCCCCTTTTTTTCTTTCGCACCAGTGATCCTAACACCCAACATCAATCCAGCCTTTTTCTTAATTGCCAGTTGTTAATTAAAATTTCTCCATGTGTCCAAAACTGTCCAGATGTGGTCTGCCAACGATATCCAAAACCCCTACTTTCCCTTTTTTTAATATCCTTTGTCATAAAGTGGGCATTTTAATGGTCTCATAGTTTTACAGAACACATCACAGAAGGCTTTCGAAATCGCACATAATAAATATGGTGTGAGTGGAGATGCCATGTTGCCAAAAGCATTTGCAACGGATCATTCAAGCCAGCCGAAGTGAGCACACAGCTTCACATTACGTCTGACAAGAGGAACACTATTTTGGGCATCCAAGCCTTTTCTGGCCTTTGGAGCTCCGCTGTGCTCAGACTATGGCATCGTGTCAAAGTTTAGTACTATCATCTGCTCTGAGCCACAATCAGCCGCATTAGCATTTACAGCGAGATGGATCCCGTCATGAGAAGTGTCATGCAGAAGATCAGACTACTTTTATGAGGTATTAGGTTACAATGTAAAGAAGATTACAGTGGTAGAAGTTCATTTGCAGAAATTAGGCATAATACATATGACAGACATGTAGTATCTTGAAGACTGTGCAAAAGAGCTGGATGAAAGCGAAAGCCTTCCATTGCTGACTTTTTAGATGTTTGCTTGAAGGGCTAGCTCACACAAAAATAAAAAAACCTGTCATCATTTATTCACCCTCAAAAGCTGTGTCTCACGCTTTCCTTTGTGGAGCATATCTTATTCTGTGTTCTGTACAAAAAATTAAGTTATATACATCTAATACAGTATGACAAAAGGGAGGGTAAATGATTGAAGAATTTTCATTTTGTGTGAACTATAACATCTATTTTATTTTATTCTTATACACAGGATGTGTTTATGTGTTATGCAGAGTGTGTATGCTGCATGTGCATTACCTATGGAAAACAGGTAACTGTGAATGATCTAGAATAGAAAAGCTCTTCTGTTTCCACAATAACAGGGCAGGAGTTCGGATTTATTATTAGTTTAATTAGTCTAGCCCATTTGAGGCTGCAGATAAATCAAGGTCCCTGGTTTTCATTAAAACTGTGCCGTGGTATCCTTACCTGCAGGCTCTAATCTATGGAGAAGCTGGCACCTCTGCCCAGATCTGACTCCATGCGTAACCATGTGTCTTAGTGCCTAAGGGCGGCATGTTGCATATTGTAAGCTTCTTTTGACAAGCGAGTCTGAAGAATTACCAAGAGTAGTCTTTCTGACGTTCCGAGAAACACTTGAATCATTTGACCATCAGCCCGGTTCATTATGTTAATGCCCCATGTGCAGACCCAGGACCTGAGTTAGCAGATATCCACCCGTCATGATGAGCTCTCTGGTTGAGAGAGGCCAGAGGTAATCCCCCTCCCTGACTTCACACCCTCGTACAGCTCACCTCAGCTATTGTTTCCCGGATGCCTACAGTCCCTGTGGGTTGGGATTCTAGATAGCGTCGTGCCACACTAACTCCACCTCCCACTGCTGCTAAGTTGAACCAGCTTTAACTGTCTATTATGAGAGATAGAGGTAGTTAGGATAAGAGGGGTAACGTAGGAACCAACCCAAACTGGGTCCAGACTACGTGCCTATAGGCAAGAGACCAGGGCGCCACCATCTCCAGCAGACGCAACCACAGAACAACCTTCCAGCTGTATGGAATGTAAACACCTTGACTGGGGGAACCGGGGGCTGAAACAGAAGACTGAAGCGTCCCTTGTATTCCTAATGGAGCCACTGATTTTGTTGTGTTAGGTTTTTTGTTTCACTCTGAGGCACTGATAGCATCATTTGGTGCCGCTCCAGCACAAATGCCTTCCTCTTGCTTCGGCTCCCTCTCTCTCACTCTCCGAACACATTTTTTTTAAATTGTTGTGGGTACACCCTTTCATTCTACTACTTTAATGCATCCAGAGAAAGACTAATGACCAGGCCTTTATGTACAATCGCCATCATTTACCAAAGTCATATCCACTGGGGATGCTGCCTCCTGGAATGCTGTGCTATTCTTACTGGTGTCATCCATCAAACAGCTTGGCAGCTTTGGCTTATTGCTCTTCACATTACTCCAGGATTGCAAAGTCCCTGGGAAAGCCTAAATGACACGAGCAGAAGTCCTTTGACTGGGGCTACAGGTCTCAGTGCGCATGCGGATGCCCTGAAATTGATGGAATATACTGCTTTAATGGCTTAAGAGGCACTTTTGCAGAGCTCTAACCGGGGTATGCTGGACAGGTTAAGTGGGATTGTCGCCACAGACCAATAATGGAATGAAGTCACATTCACTTTGATTTACACATACAAACGCCCACACATCCATGAGGTCTTTAAATTGTTTGTCTTGACCTGCTAGCAGAAAATTTCCTCTGGCCATGGCTACATAGGCACTTACATTTAGATGCAGGTGGTCCAAGCGACACATGGTTGACCTCCAGTATAGGACACCAGACTCCACGATGGCCCTTAGGCAGAAGCTTATTTTTTAGAGGAGGAGCTGCTGTAAATCTTTCACCCCCACACAAACACAGCCCAGCGCCTGAACACACCCAGCCACACCACCCACCTCTGCTGCCCAGTGCCACATTTCAGAATTGCAGAACAGACTGGACTTTTACACACCCCAGGCACAGCTGGAGATGTGGAGTTCAGCGAACAGGGCACCGATTTATTTATTTCGATTTCCCGTAAAAGCTTTTGTGGTGTTTTGATTGGCACCTCCCGCTCTCAGGTCTGTATTCAGAGCTGATTACTCATCATTTGGAGAAGAAACAACCTGTGGCTGTCTATTCCAGCAGGAGTGTGTGGACAGTCAGACAGGGTGTTTGATTGATTGGGTGGAGAGAACTGGACAATAGAGGCAGCGGTTGAGCTTGGGGTTTTAACTGTGGGTTGGAGGTGTTGAGAGACTCAGCACACTATACTGAAGGGATAATGGCAGTTGACCACCCATCCCCCCTCCCCCCCGTCCGTTCACACCCAACGCACATTTTTCTTACCTTGTTCTGCTCCATAAAATTATCGGCCCACTGTCGGGGTCTGTAATTTGGCTAATGTGTAGCTCAAGGGAAGATGTGACCTCGGACCAACTGTTGAGGCAGAAGTTGGCCCTAGAGTTTGGGTGTGAAAATGTGTTATTGTTGGGCAAACTGTTACATTAAGAAAATAAATTGCATCATTGCAAGGTACATTGCAAACTTTTGAATGCACACATTCACGGTCGCACACAAATATGTCAAACGCGAGGCACCTTACAGCACAAATCATCCCAATCATTGGAGACCCACTGACTCTAATCTCGCTCCTAATGAGACAGGGCAGAATGGCTCAATTTTCCAATGGCCTGGAAAGCCTCCGAAAATGAGCCGAGTGTTTCCTTGGCACAGACTCTCATTATGTCTGCTCGAGAGAAGAGAGGAGAGAGAGAGGGTTGTAATGCTTTGAAAGAGCCACACTGCCTTCCAGGGACAGACCGACGGCGAGCCTGTTAGCATGCTGGTATTTTAATTACATCCCGTCATGCTTCATTTCTCCTTGAATATAATGTCCCCAACAGAAAACAAACACGCTTTCATTATTGACACGGCCATAAGCATAAGGCAGCTATAATCAGCCCATTGTCCACTTTAGCTGTATTCAGACGCAGTCTTGTTAGTGCTGTTTGTAGCTATTATAGGCACAAGTAGAGTCTTTTCATCATGTTCATTAAAAGCCATCCTCCCATATTACTTAAAATTACAGAACTTTGCCTTCTTCCTAATAAAAGGATCTGTCTAATTATGTTTGTATGTCATACATTTTTAAAAGGGCGCTCAGAGACGTGGCGACTGAACTGGCTTGTGTTTATCAACTGCTTTGCATAGACCACGAAGGAATTAAGTTTATTTAATGGTCTGGAGATTGTTTAATAAACCTTAAAGCCTACAGTTCTGCAGGATGTGTGTGTGTTTGTGAGCGACTGTTGTGCATTAGACACAAAAGGAAAGCTTTTGCTTCGTACTGCCACATTCTATAGGTTATGTCATACAGAGCATGCACAGACATCTGTGGAAGTGTTATTGTGCAGATAAAACGGCTTGTACGGGTAGTGTTTCTATTGATACTAATGTAATCTGATATACTGTTTATATATAAATGTGATAATACACTGACTTTTCAAATTTATTTTTATTTTCTGCCCATTTTGACGGGCCAGAATAATGACAATGGCTGAGATGGCTCCACTAAGACTCTTTTCTACATAAAGATCTTGATAAATATGCTTCTCATGAAGCTAAATTACATTACAGTCTAGAACATGACTTTTAAGGAACTGTCATCATTGACCTGTAAAGATTCACTCAGAGTTTGCTTGTATATTTATGTCAACACACTCACATTGACTCACATACTAAATAGTATCGGTGCCCCTTGATGCAATACCAATTAAATAATCACAATACAGCGATTATAGCAGCCGACGAAAGCTTTTCACGCCCATGAATAAACATAGAGACCTTTTGGGTGTTTAACAGTGCAGAAATTCAGACGTATCTAGAGAATTTGTCAAACAGGTTTAAGTCTTGTGAGGATGCTTGGATTTGTGTTCATCCTTGGAGCACTGAAGAATGCCTTCTCGGAAATCCAGGATACCCTTCTAAAATGATTGAAAGTAAATTGAAGGTTTATGGGTTTTTTTTAGGATATGGAGCCTATCGTAAGGCTATGTTTGCACAAGGGAAAGAATTTCTAACCCTTAACAGATGCCAGAATCCATACAATGTCTTATAAAAGTGCAACCATGTGATGAGGATATGAACAGAGAAGAAACATAGGGTCATCTCATAGAAGCTTTGTGGGTACCTGAGAAGGAGAGCCAAGTGAAAAGAACAGTTCGATCAAGTCTTCGTAGAGACCCAGATCTCTCACCTGGAAAGTAAGGTGTCGGAAGGTATTATTATGTTTCTTAACACTTTTAAAACTGGCATGTCAAAGCTGTGCTGTTGTGTTAAAGATGGAGAACTTTGTCTTGGATCCGCATTGGACCAAGCTTTACTTTGGAGCTATAATTCCCTTCATGAACTCTAAAAACAAATTTGATTGTCTAAAACATTTGAGCTTGAGTAATTTTCGATGGAGAATAGCCTGCTACGCACATCTTGCAACGTTCTACAGTTTTATTTGCGCTGCTAGTTTGCCCTGGACCCTGATATCATGAATAACCTTGCACATAAACCTAGAATTAGGGGTTAGTAACCCAAATGATTGCCATTTGAATAACACCTATTCTTCCCATAAGATCTTCTTTCATTGGTGATCAGGTTCACATGGTCTGCGCTGTGCAACATGGATCAACATTGTCATGGCAGCCATGCCGGCTTTAGTTCAAACAAGCGAGCGTGTCATTTCTTATGCTTACCTCACAAATTTATGAGAGGTCCTGTCTGTAATTATCTATAAAAATGTTCAGTCCTCAGGGAGAAAACAAGAGTTAGATATAATTGCTGTTTGGACTGTTATGATTCTTGTAAATCCTAATCGTTTGCATTGATTTTGGGGCAGGCTGTTGTCTAAAAGAAACCGATCTTTCTCATCGACCACATCAATGGTCACCACACCGCATAATCCCTTCGTACATCTTGCGTGTTTCATTATCATTTCAAAGGTGTTTGAAAAATTACGCCTCTGGCCCGTTCTTGCCTCCAAGTGGGAGCGGAGTTAAACGATCCAACGAACTCAATTACCGCAGAGTTAAGCAGCTGATATTGTAATCATTGGCTGCCAAACAAAATCCCACATGTATTCATGCGCAGGTTGGCTGAGCAGCCGTCAGGCACTAGCCAGGAGGGCAGAGAGCAAACCTGGAGAGTTTATTTATATCATCATTCCAATTACCGCCGGTGAATCAAAGCCTCTGGCACTGTAAGTAACAGTTGCCGCGGTCGGAAAAAAAATATTTATGCCTATGTATTAATAATGCGAAAAGAAAGGCTCGAAGGAAAAGAGACGCTCTATAAAAATTATATCAAAACTGAAAAGTTTTGTTCTTTTATTTATAAGCGTCAGCTGCTTTGCATTTCCTAAATTGAATGGCTAAACACATGAGTGTCTGAAATTCAAAACAGACTGGGATTCGCTGGGTGGAGCTCTGTAATCCTTAAGGAGATAATCGAAGAAAGGGGGGATCTCAAGGTCTCGGTGTCTGTTTCAAATCTGCCACAGTTAACTTGTTGGAAAGTGTTCTTAACAAATGTTGTGGTGAACAGTATTACAAAGAAAGGACCAACCAGGCTGCTATTGGCTTACTAAAGCGACTTTTTGATTCTGATTCTTTGTGTTTGCGTGAGCATCAGATTCAATGTCGTTGTTATTGAATCTGTGTGATTGCGTGCTAGTGCATCTCTGCAATGCATTTTTATTGTGGTGTTACACTACCTTTTACCCATGTTTACAGCCTATTCAGCTACTCTGAACCACATTAAAACAATTAACTTTACATTAACTGAAACCAAGGAGTTGTGTAAGTGCAAATGAGAAAATGAGGTTTTATGGTTGTGCTTGTTTTAAATTAAACAACCTTGTTGTGGATATGACTAAAAAGTTTGTCCAATATTAACACTTCAGATTTTTGTTTTTGTTGGGCTTGATGAAAGAATTGTAAGTACAGGAAGACCATGCAGTGGATTTGTTTAACTGCATTTATCAATCATTCAGATAAAGAGAGTTTGCAAGTGAATGAGATGCTTGGTTAGTTTAATAATTGAATTTTGTGAGATGTGTGCTGCTTCTTACTATTGAAAAACTACTGTAGCTGATGGGAAAGGGGGAATTGGACAAGCAATGCGAATTATTTGGCGAAATCCTCCTGGCAGAAATTCACATTAGCTTGCAGGGATGCGGTTAAGGGACCAGAGAGGGGGCATAGAGAGAAGGCCGCTCTTTTTTTCAGGAGACATAAGTACATTTCTGCTTGTTTGTCATCTCTTTAAGTGCAAACAGATCTTCATTTTGTCTTCAAAAAAGACCAAGACAGCAATACTGATTCCAAAAACAGCAAAACTGATTCCAAGGAATCTCAAAGGCTACTCTTCATGTACATTACTGTATGTCTATCCAAAGAGGCTTACAGTGCAATTCAGTTTTACAAATGTGTCTGTTCATAAATTCCTTGGGAGTCAAACTCAGGAACTTATCAGCACCATGTTCTAGCAGTTTAGAGGATTCTCCATTTCTGTGTTGGTGTGTGTGGGCAGTTGTACGTGTGTGAGGTTTGGGGCTGGTGGGAGATTTTTCTTGGATGAAATTTAAATTAAATGAGGCATTTTAATGACTTTGTAAGCAGAACTCTCCAAAGCCATCTGGGCAGCTGGCCCTGGAGGCAAAACTGAGGAGGCTTGTCCCAGCGCTTCTGTCGAGATTTACAGAAACGTCTAGACCCACTAAATTTTCTATACTTTGACACAAAAGCAAATTTGTAAATACTCAGGACTGCATGTGCTTTGTTATTGGGATGTGATCATGCTCAGATGCAAATGTGTGAAGGTATTTAAAATGTGATCAGGTGGCGCATGACTTCAGCAGTTAACCAAAAAATGTGGACCACCACATTTCAAGGGGAAACCACCAACTACTTGAAAACAGTTTTAAGTGGTGTGATAATTATCCTAAGTTTACACACTACATGTTACAATACCTGTTAATGTTAATCCATCATTTTGCCAGACTGCTGTTTTTAAATTGCCTCCTAATTTAAATTAAATACTCTATTACGTTTGCTTTATGAACCAGAGTGAGCCGACTGTTTTTGCTATGAGAGTTATACCAAACACTATGTACACACAGTAATAATGATTGTCAGTTATGTTATTTAAGTCAGACAACAGATTCACTCCATCAGAATTAATGTAAAACCATAAAGTGATTTATTATATTAAGTTTATTATTTAGTCTATTTATTAACGTTAGTGCTTTAAGTCAATTATAATTACTATTATTTATGTTTTAATTATTAAATTCATTTCACTTATCAAATTTATTGACACAGATTTGTGCTTCAGTTTACTCATCCAAACTGACAACTGATATTATTCTTTATTGTCTTTTCAGCATTATTATTAACATCAAACTTTTTTGTTGTCATATATTAGAGCTGTCATTATTCTTCAAAAGTAGTCTAGTTCATTTCGATATTCTTATTGCTTGTGCTTTATTTGACACATTCCCTTTAAAGCACTCTTGCTTCAGACATACATCCAGTATGCTGATGGATGTTTCTTGTTATTTTCACTTGTGTTTTGTAGAATCGAATGATACCAGCCTAATCACAGACACATAAAAATAGTTGAAGCGTTCGAGCACTCCCGTCACCAATGTTTCAGCCATTTTGGAACAGAACACTGTCGTCACACCCACAGTTTAAAATAAGATGCCCTTTCGTTGTTGCCACTTATTATTTTAGCAAATATAATGTTTACACAGTTTACACAACAGTAAGTACATTTTCATTTTTATAAACACAGTCTACTGTAGTTTACAATAGCCCACATTCCATAGTCTACAGTTTAAAAGTAGCGGCCCAAAGAAACATTGATTTCAAATATACAATGTTTTTTGCATCCCAATCCCACATAAGCACCACAGCTCAATGTATCACAGCTAAGCCATGACTGACACCATATTGGACATTCTAAATCCAAATTCATTGACCACAGCATGGAATAATTATAGTAGTTTTGTAAGTGAAAGGTTGTTAACCTCATAGGTTCTAGTCTGGTGAACCAAGGGAATTCATAGACAGGCAGGTGGGGCTTTGGTGCAGAGTTCTCCAGCTGGTGGAGCAAACCTGTGACCTACAAAACAGCAAGAGGCTGGAAGCTGCTGGTGTCGTGGTCATGGATAACCTTGACTTTAGCCACCAAGAGTGCTGCAAGCAAGTCGAATTTTTTCCAGCAGCGGTGTAACCCAAAATAACACTGCTCAGAATGTAACCTGTGTGGTTTACCTCTACTCCGCCTGTCCTAAGTTTAACTCTCATAGGTTAAACACTTTTAAACCAGGTCTTTGATCTCACTGTTGTGTTTCCATGAATAGAACGCAAGCATATGGCACTTGCCCTAATGCACACACATGCTCGTATATTCCCTTTACTCTTTCATTATGCACATGCACATGCAAACGCTCCTAACACCTCTATCATTATTTATCCACACAAACACGTTATATTGCCCTCGAGTTCATTATTCAAATACAAAAACCGCCCTCTGCAGACACATCGCAGGTGACCGGCCCTGTTCTCCCGGCGGTCAATTTCCTGAGCGATGTAATCACTGGCGTTGCTCTTTTCTGTAAATGTCTGGCTCTAAAGCTCTGATTACCTTAATTCCCGTATTCGCTCACTGTGAGAAAGCTTATATAAAAGCTCCCGCTCATATCGGTCAAAGCGTGGTGACCTCCATCAGTGAGAAGTACCCGCATTCAATACCCTGCACCCGGAAAGGCTGCGAAAGTAGGAGCTAATAGGGTCTGAGTAAGGTGGAAATGTGGCCTGAGGGGCCGCAATCGGCGTGAGAGGCCCTGATTTATGATCCAGCACATAAAATGCTCAGTAATGCCACGGCACAGCTGAACTCAATTTCTGCCCGGGCCTGGGTGTTAACAAGGGTAGACAAGCTATTTAGCAGAAGTTTAACAGCACCACGGGCTGTTGTTCTTACAGTAATCTGCATAGGTGATTCGAGTGTATCCCCACACTTCCACCGACACGTGGTTGAGATTGTCATGGGGCAGATAAGTTCGAACAGGGGCAAAGTGTTAAAGTCATTGACTCATTCCTTTCGAGAAAGAATCGACTCGACTTCCTCCTTAACCCCAAGCCCCCCCCCATCCTGCCTGTGTGTAAGCCCCCAGGGGGACCATATCTTAAGCTCTGGAAAGGATGCTAATGTTTATTTGAATACAGCCTCATCAGTGAGTCTTAATAAATCAACCTGCCTTCATAATGTCATAATCAGTGAGATCATCCCCAGTGTAGAGGTAAAATTCACCATCTATGGAACATTCCATTTAGGTTGAAACATGGGGGGGCTTAATTTATGCCCCTGGGGAATGCCCTTAGAACCACACGCGCTGATCAAACCTGAGGGTACTGAAATCAGACCATTTAAAATGAACTCCGTTAAGCTTGCGTGTCATGATAACTAGCTGTGCCCTTGGTGATGGAAGGCACACATTCTGTGGCAGAGGCTTTCTTAGACTGTGCATTACCTCATCTTACCGAAATATTCCCATTAGGCACAAGAAAGCGTTCTTAACTTTGTCATTAGTTTATGGGCTAACAATTTCCACATTTTGATGCATGAAACAAAGAGTTTTCATCAGTTGTTTATAAACTCTAAATTGCCATTTATTTTCTATGAAAAATAAGAGTCCAGTTTCTTGCTCATCAGAGCCGTAATGGAAGATTTCTCTTACCCATGCAAAGAGGATGAGAGGAGATGGGCCTCTGTCTTTTGAGGCTCTGGCAGAAGCTCAAGGTTCACAAGGGAAATGATCATCGCACAGCCTTATATTTGATCAATGCTAAAGGCCCCAAGGTTCCATGTGTAATTTCTTTTAGTTTATACATTTAACAGCTGGTTGGCTCATGTGTAGGATCCAACCATCCTTTAGACGTCACATTCTTGGCTTTCAGGGAGACAGAAACTAAAGTCAACCGAGTGTTGTTGGAATGTGTTGCACTGAAAAGCGATAGCGTTGGCCCTTGAGTGACGCTATGAAAACAAACAATAACCGATGAGGTTCAAATGATAGTGTGTATCCAGCTCTAGACAGACAGGAGCTGAGAACCAATGAAAGAGGAAGTCACGATGGCAGCACAGGAAATATCCTGTTTGTGTAGAACGTATTTTAGTTAAATTAGGGCAGAGTAACAGCAGGGCTTTTCATTGTAGTCTTTAGAGCAAAGGGGGATGGACTCAGTGTGAATAAAATGGCTTTGTAGCTATAATATTGTGTTCTAACAAGGGATAATTGGTTCAGTTTGCATTGTTTTATGGATAAGAAATAACTGCAGTGCATGTGTAAGACAACTGCCATCATTCTCAATACCCTCATGCCGTTCAAACCTGTATGTGGCTCTTTTTATGTGGAACACAAAAGAAGATATTTTGAGAATGGTCTCAGTGGTTTTGTGACCACGCAATGGAAGTCAATGGGTGCCAGTGTTGTACGGTTACCAATGTTTTTTTAAATATCTTCTTTTGTGTTCTGGAGATGGAATACAGACAAAAGTTTTAATAACATGAGGTTGAATAAATAATGAAACAAATTTTATTTTGGGGCGAACTATTTAACCACTCTCCTGAAATGCCTCTTTAGACAGATATAATAATTAGTGGTGGGCCGTTATCGGCGTTAACGTTCTGCGTTAACGTGAGATTCTTATCGGGCGATCAAAAAAATGTCCCCGTTAATCTATTCTCAAAGTTGGGTTGGGAGCTGGGTCTATACTACGCAAGCTATGATGACTTTCACCTTGATATTTTAGCACGGACGTATACATAGCCGAGTTGCACTGTAGGGGGCGAGCACGAGTCTTCGAACCCGTATGTCTAACGTTACTGTGAATTTACCACATCAAACGTGACGTGCTAACACGGATGCCGCCGGGTTTGCTTCAGGGAAAATTTATTTTTAAGAAGCTTCCCGATGGAAATCTCGACAAGACTAATGTTGTTTGCACCTTGTGCAATGCGGAATTGGTTTACAGTAGGAGTTCTTCCAGTCTCAAGTACCACCTAAATGCAAAGCATCCCTTAGCTAATGCGGAAGATGCCGGGCCAAACACTGATGTAGTGCAGGAGAAAAGTCTTCGTCAAACTACTAAACTCTATCAGCCAAGCTATCTACCTCTGCGTTACTGTACACCTCATCGATGGCAGCTGGGAAATTCACTTCTTCGCTTTAGCTAGGCTACGTTATATAATTTTAAATTCGGCAGAATTCAAATGAGCCATTTTAATCTAGATAAATCTAGATTAATTCCAAGATTACAGTGAGATTAATCTAGATTAAAAAAATTAATGTATGCCCACCACTAATAATAATATAAAGAGATAAGTGAAAAACCTTAAAAAGCACGGATTCAATTTGAAATTTAATGAAGGGAAAACCACTCTGAAAGAGAAGAGGGGTTAAAATGGGAGGTATTTTTATTTTAAATGATGTGATCTCACCTAGTAACATATTGATGAGCTGGTGTGGGTTAGTACATCTGGTCATAGTGGAGATGTTTGGTGTCCATGAGCATCCAGTTTTGCTAGGCCTGCACAGCCGGCATGTGGCAGCGTGGCTGATTTGATTAGGAGTTTCAACAGTAATCTTAGGAAGCAGTTTACACGCCGGGCAGCCCACTGTCTTCATAATAATAACGCTATTGACAACGACCATTTCTGTCACCCGTTACCCCAATGCACATTTGTCCCGCTGTGAATTAAATAAAAGGGCTGCCACTGCCACACGCCAGCTTCCTCATAAAATAGAAATTTCGTTTATGAAATGCTTGTGACTTATAATGGAACACAGTGGCTCAAATGGACTGTCCATGTTGAAAGACACCACTGTGCAGGTGTGCAGCAATCTGCTCTCCCCTGCTGATTTTGTGTTTTAGGGGCCAAATAGTGAACAGAGCGTTAGATTTGAGTTTTTTGGCAAATTGGTGGGAAAATGAAAGGGAACGGTGCTTATCCTCCAGCGGCCGGCCAAATGAAGCAAAGACAGTTGAGGAATAGAATGTAAATAAAAGAAAACTAAAAACTCTTTGAACAGCCGCACGTGAATGCACGCATCAGTTTTTTATAGCCGTTTCTATGTCGAGTCATTTCATATATGTGAAATTTCCATCAATGATTTCCATCTTTTCTTTAACTCCTTGTGTGCCACTTTTAGTTGAATGAACGTTTCTTTTTCCCAGCTGCTATGGTTAGGAAACACCTCTAGTTTTTCCTATTCCCTCTGTCTTAATTGCTGAGCGGTAATGTGTTCACATCTAAACGTGTGGGTAAAGGTGATGGCTTGCAGAGCTCCGGGCCTCTTCCACGTCTCTGCCCAGAGATTAATTTATTGATTGGTTGGCTTCAGGGTGGAGAGAAGCCTGGGGGCTCCATCTTGTGGTCGATGATGCACCTGCACCTTTCTCCGTCTAGTTCGCAGTTCTCTCTCTCTCATTGTTCTCTCTCTCCCTCACATGCTCATGTTGCTATAAATGAGCTAAGCAGAGAGTAATAATAGAGAGACCAATTGTGAGATACTGAAAGATTAAGATAAATGTAACCGCTCTGACCTGCTCCGTGTGTGAAATGAAATCTTCAAAGAAAAGCAAACCAGTGATACATTTCGCGTCTAATATTTAACATGAAACATGTTAGCTGAGCGCTTAAATAATGGTCCGGCTCTTTTCTTCCGCTTGGATGACCGAGGTAATAATTCATAAATGAAAACCTTTGTTTATCCGCCTTTGCTGGGTGGCCATTGTTGGAAAGGCAAATGATATTTTTTAACATGTTAGAAAAATATATGCTGATTGGGCCCCCGCGGGGCTGGCCTCATGAGTTTAACTCTTTTCCTCTCTATGGACACAATTAGACTTTTCTCAGGTTGGGTTACATGTTAATTACCGGGCTTGTGTTGACCTTCTTAGTCTCGTATGTTGAGTAATTACAGAGGGAGAAAACCTATTTTGACAACGGGCTTCAGTTTTTTGCCCTGCAGATCTGTTTAATAGAAACGTGAAGGTTTTGCACTACACACACGGTCTCCTTGTTGCCCTCGTAACCTCGCAAAATATTCCACCCTTTCCATTTCCACGTTTCCCATTATTAAATTTAGGAGAAAACCTCCTGGGGCCAATAGACTTAACAACCCTCATTTATACCAGATAATCATTCAGTCCGGCCTGCGGCTACAACCGGCCGGGCACATGATTTGTGATGTTGTGTTAATGCGTATGAGAATTCTTTGCATTTCTTTAATTGAATAACAGTGAATGTCATCCCTCTATATATATTGACTCAGCCCTCGCTTTGTCACAGGTGTGCGGTCCCGGCTCATGATTGAAAGCTCCTGAGCAGCCAATCAGATGTGGCAATCGAACCGCATAGCGCACTTGCATTTATCATCAGGTTCGGTGGACAGTGACGAGGATGGTTGAGGTTAGCCAGAGATGGTCCACTAAACCAGTTTTGCCTCTTATTTGATTTTTTAGACATTAGCCATTTACAGACCCTAACTGGATTACACTCATTTTAAAGAGCTTACTCTTATTAGCTCAACAAAAGCAAGCAGCCACCCCACGATCTGTTTGGCTTCCATCCTAACTTATTCTGGGAACTTGCAAACAAATCTTTTCTTTTGATATCACTGGTGGATAAGTGTTCAGATTGTTGTTTGCTTGGCATTGTGCCGTGTGTTTTAAAGATAACTGGTTTGGTAGTTTTTCACTTCAAAGCTTTTGCCCCTGCTTGTGTTATTTACTTATAGACTGGAACAGAAACTGGTGGATGGATATAAGGATAAATGAGATTGATGAGATGATGATGGTGTGACATTTGTAATAGTATAATATTTGATTATCTTTATTTTAAAATGCAATGGGCTCTTTCACTTAAAGCGACACGGTTTGATTAAAATATGAACGCAACACGGACCAAAGGCATTGAACCGAACCAAAAGCAGGAAGTGATAACAATATAAAACCTGAACATCAAGGGATTTGATAATATAAAAGGAGTGTTTATTAGAACTGTGCTTGGGCATGTGATAGAGAAATTCCTGAGGCCTTTTTGTCTGCTTTAAACACTTCATGAGGAGTCTGCGTGTTACTGGCTTGCTAAAAATGCCCTCATATGCCGTGCAAACTCTGAGCATGTGTAATCCAGCACACAGCACTTTTTTGGATGTCCGATAAGTTCAGTTTTAAAATATAGATGATAAAAAGTGTCTAAAAATGTTTTGACTTTACACGTAAGCTGTTAGGTTCAATATCTTTAGGTTTAAAATGCCAGTCTGAATACTAAGCGAACCAGGACTTAATTTTTTTATAATATTTTTTTATTACCAAAATGACCAAAATAGACAAACTACATTTGCATTCATTCATTCCGCAGCCACTTTTTTTATAAAGCGACTTACAAGTCGGAGTTCATATAAACAGCTAGAAATATAAATGCACCCTAAAACATGAATAAATGAGGCAGAATTTTCAGTTTTGGATGAATGCTTCCTTAAAGGGTGGATGGATGCCCATTACATATTTATATACATAGGTCATCCACAATCAAATCAAATCCTTTTATTGTCACTCAACCATATACATAGGTGCAATAGTAGGTGAAAATCTTGGGTGCAGTTCCAACCAACATGGCAGTATGACGGACATTTCTTGTACACATTTACACAGTAACCATTTCTGTACAAGTTTTACACCAGAATACAACAAAAATTTCACGTAATATACATAATAATCATACACAGCAGCAAATGTACACAATGCATGTAGTGTACACAGGATAATGACACATCATTTACAAATAACTAAATAAATAGCAGCGAATGTACGCACAATGTGCACAGTGTGTTAGCATTTCATATGGCAATTCTTGTGTTAGTAATTGGTATTTGGTAATGACTCTATCTTTTCTCATGTGCTCCCGTAAGGAGTTGTCTCTTACCCCTAAGACGTTGCTTCACTCTGTTGTGTGTTCTTCTGAGTTCTCATATATTCATGTTAACACAACCACACAAAGCCTTACTCTCAATACCACCACTGAGGCATCTGCACCACAGGCACTGGAGTTAATTGGACAGCATGGCTCTTGGTCTCCGAGGCAACCATGCCATAAGATGGATGGAAACTCTCTCCTAGAAAGCCACCCAACCTGCCACCCCCAAGACATCCGCACCCGCCTTCAGCCAATCTCTTAATCTCCCATTTTTATTTATGATTGCCGAGGGGCCCGACCATAGCTGAAGAGACGACTCAGCTGTCACCTTCAACCCACTCTCTTTAAAAGCTCTTAAATCCTATTGTCTGATTAGCAGCTTCCCTTTCCTTAACATTTCCGTCAGCGTTGCAAGTGCTAAAGGACATTACGGTGTCAGTCTGTTTCCAAAAGCCGCCCCCCACAGTCAGTCCCAAACCGTCACTGCTTAAATCAGCTGACATCCCCAAAACCTCATTCACATTCTGGATGATAGCATAATGGTTCCCCTCTACCCATTTCAATGAGGATTCGGACCCGTGTCCAAGCCTGCACAGGATTTGGCTTTTAGCTTCATGGGCTAATATGGCTTTGCAGATGTAAAAGTAAAGTTTACACACTGCACAGCCAGCTGGCATCCTCTCCTCATCTCTTATAACTGGCATTTTATTGCGACTATAAATGATCCTAAAAGCTTTGCGTACATGTCTGGCAGAGCCAGGGCAAGACAACGTAGAAGAAAGAAAATTAAACCAAATGGCACACAAGGAATAAAAGTGAATTAGCCAATAACAAATCACCCTTCGCGTCCATGCTCTCTCCCTTTTTTCTTCTCTAACTCATCTAAATTTTTTCGACATGTTTTGGGCCTGGAGCCAAAAATGCTTTTAGGCCCCATAAAGTGTATAGATCAGGATAAATCACATTAAGCTATCCAATTTAATTAAAGCATTGACGAAACATAATAGATACTAATGCGTGGGTACAAAACCTTTTCTATTTATAATATCCATACACGGAGTCTTTCGGAGAGGCAGCAAAGGAATGTAGAAGCTTTAGCAGAAAAGCGTTGGGCACCCAAGGGAGCATTTGAGCTCATTTACTTTGATTTACAAGCTGCCTTCAACCCCCCATCGTACCAGCTACGACCCTCAACTCCTCCTCTGCTATAAAAAAACCTCAGGTCGCGTAATGAAGCAAGCTGTGCCGGTTTAGCCTGCGTCAGCTCTTGAGATGATCAATAGTGAAATATATTTATTCATAAAGCACAGAGTTAATTCAATCAACAAGACTTTGGGCTACATTAAAAAGCTAAACATACATTTGGAAAAAGCTAAACAAGAGTAGTTAAATGACTGGAGAGAAATACAAGGCTGATGCTGCCAGACTCTGATCAGTGCACAATACTAATGACCCTCTATATATCTCTCATTGTATTACAAGCTCAGACATGGTGGTGTCCTGATGTACCTTTACTGCTTACAAAAAAGGCTTTAAGTCATGATGATGGGTCTCTTTTTAATGCAGGTTTCTAAGTGTATGTTCAGAGCAGGTTCTGCTAAAATGTACAACAGTTACATGTATTTTGTTCTTACATGAATCTGTTTTGTGGTAGATGATAGTGCGCTTGCCAGCACTTAGTAATTAGGATAATACGTCAAAACCATATAAGGGCTTTCTGCACAACCTCACCTGTGTAGCAATTTATCACTCTCTGAAAATGTATTCTTAGTTCTCTTTCAAACGACTCTCCAAAGATGCCTGCCTTAGGAACACTTTATTTCTCTTTAATAGCTCAGGCGATTTGATTGAGTTCTTTCATTTAAGTTTCAATTTAGTCCCAGATGTTCCACCTAAAATTTCTTTGAAAAAGAGAATGAAACAAATCATTAAAATACATGAATGTAGATGTGGTGTAGGTAAACTAATCTGGATTTGGGTCAATTGGAGAAATGTTTGAGTTCATAATAAGATCTTTAATAATATTGACTTTTTTTAATCTGATCTCAGTTTGTGACATTGTTGAGATCTCTCCTGAGACTCTAATAGAGACATTTGTGAAATTTCTCTCTCTTTTGTGCTACACTTGAGCAAAAGCTTAAATTTGCTCTGTATTTAATCTTATTGAGGTCTTTGACCAAAATGTTGATGTTAAAGACAGTGTGAGAAGAACACACAACAGTTTCTTAAAGTAAAACAAGAGTGCAATTCTAACCTCATCTCACAGGAATTCTCAACAATTTTACTAGGTGTCTCATTCGTATGAATTCACACATTTTAGGAAGAGCTTTGAGACTGTGATCCATTGTTTTATTTCCTTGCGGCTTAAGGACTATAATTTGCTTTATTTTGGTTTGCCGGTGTCTGCCTTACATCGACTTCAGCTGGTTCAATATCCGGCTGCCCATCTGCTCACATAGAGTCGCAAACAGGTTCACATCACACCAATCTTGTGTTCATTACATTGGCTAATGATCCAATATCGTATTGAGTTCAAAAGTGTGCTTTTCGTGTGTAAAACTCTAAACAATCTTGCTCGGCAGTACCTTTCAGAGTTGATCATTGCTCATAATCCAGCCAGATCACTCAGATCACAGACTTCTCTAATGCTACAGGTTCCCAGATCTAGACTGAGAGGGAGGGGTGATAGAGCCTTCTACGGTGCTGGTCTGGGGCTCTGGATCAATCTGCCAGCGTCTATTAAAGCCTCAACTGTGCCACAATTTTTTTTTGTTAAAAGCTTATCTCACTTGCTTTTCTGTGATCTGTTCAATTTTTTTTCTTATGATTGTTTTCATGTATGTTTATTTTAATGTTGTGACAATAGATCTATGAAAGTTGTACTTTGTTGTTTCAAGTTGTTTTATGAGTTCTTTTTAATTGAAATTTAAATCATGAATGGAACAAAAATGTACAGCTTCTAGAAAAAAGCAATTCTGAAGTAATATTACCCACTTCTGACCCTAACGTCACTGGCACGGAAGCAAATCATACTAAAATGAATGAACGAGATCATAGGAATTTAAACTAATTTGCTAAAATTGGCCATATTATAAAATATGGCTGTCATTCTGATACCTCGTTTCTTCATAATTCTTAATAAATAATCATTATGAGTTACCTTTATGTTTGTCACTGGGTTTCGCAAATATCTAACCAATATCTTTTTTTTCAAAGTGTTTGTCAAATTGACAATACAGTATTTAATCATTTTAAAAGTACGTTGTATTTTCCATTTCTTGAAAAACACACCAAAGGTTTCTGGAAGGACAGCAAAGATTTGACTAACAACGTTTTAATGCAGACCTTGTGTAAGACAAATTAAGTTCCTCTGTTTTGTGTACATGCGCTTTTTATTGATTGTAAATTTCCCAACTGATTGATAAACCCTTAAAGCATTCGTACAGCTTCACACACAAATGCGTGCATGTGCACGATTAGTCAACAAGCCCCAATGTGTTTCATATCAGCGAATCCTTCCCCCTTGTCTCGCAGTTCTACCGCAGCGCTATTGGTACACTTTAAAACAGGATGTATCGTTAGATTTCACTGGCAGGCAAGGAATAACCTTCGCAACTGTTTACTCTGATCATCCCGCACTCTGCGCTGCAGGTGTAAACTCTGTTTAAAGAGAGAAGTAATGCGATGATGGAAAATCCTCCAGGCTTCGCTGAGGAGTTTCACATTTAGAGTCAAGTGTGCAATTCGGCGCTGGTTCCATGCCACCTCCAAGAACATAATATTTACATGCACTCCTTTTTGTTTAAGAGATATATTTCAACGGATCAACCGCAATCATAACTTCAATTAATGACGGGAGAGGAGAGGGTCTACTGATTCACAGAGAATGAGACGAGAGAGAGAAAGAGCGAGCAGTATCCGCATCCCCCAGCGCAATCTGGGTCCAATGAAAACACTCCTGTACTTAGTTTAATTAAGAACTACTGTCATACTTAAGGCCAATTACAATACACAGTCCTTCATGCAAGAAATCCATAGTCTTTTAATTTGACTACTTTTTTAAAAGTGGCTATAAAGCAGAGCAGAGTTTCCAGCCGGCTGTAAACAGGGACCGCCCATCATGACCATAAAGGTGCATTATATGCGGCTGCAACGGGGTCAGTATTTACTATGCACATTTTTACAGTATAGTAGTAGAGAGCACACTTACTGTACAGTTGATGCAGCTACATCATATGAGACCGTGATGAGCCATTCACAGAACATGTCTCGTGTTTCATAAAACAAAATCCTTATGGAGCCCCTAAGGGGGTCTCCTTTTCTTTGTGTTTCTGGCTGTGTCTTTAATGAAATAAATCAGAAATGTGCATCTCATAACCCGAGAGAACGGCACCCGACCTCGCCAGGTTGCTGTCTTAACCCTGTCAGCCTCAACATGTAACAGTTACGGCCTGATTCCCCCTGACACCCAGATGAAAAACCAATATGCCTCCAGATTCCCAAACCTCAAGCCAATGGCGTATTGTAATTCTCTCCGCCTGCCTGTAGACTCGGGCTAGTTTTACTTGAAAACAGTTGGGTGCCGTGCTCTCCGCACAGATCCAGATATCTACAAAACCTTTCTGAAGCGGTTGGATCAGATGAAATATAAAATCAATGTGATTGGCCTCAGTTATGAGTGCGTGCTTTAAATGAATAATGTATTGTAATATATCTTGCGAGAGAAGCTGGAGGGTTTTCATAACCTTTCACCTGACTGTATGTTCAGGTGTGTAAGCGCAAACGTGTACTGGCCGCGCGTGAGTGTGTTCGGGGCATATCGGTTGGATTTAACAGAAGCAAGATGGAAGTCATTGACAGGCATCCGCACCTATGGAAACATCTAACACTCCAGATTCAATTTGGCATGCAGATAACAGCCCTGCCAAGAGCGTGAGCTAAAGTAAAGCAGCGACTGATAGATAGTAAGAGAGGCACGGGCATGGTAGGAGACATATCAGCCATCCAGTCCCCCAGCTGGGCTGCGGTTTGGTCTTGATAAGGTTGATTGAAGGAGGCAGATGTCTGTTTTGACTTAAATAGAATTTACATTCAAAGAAAGAAGGGAAGAGCAAAAAGAGACGGATAGAGAGATAGCCTGACAGAATAGAGTAAATGATAGTGAATTACAGAGAAAAACTAGAACTATTCTGTATTTTCTGGGTTATTTTAAAATGATGTTTATGTTCAGCTTTCCTGACAATCACACGGATTCTTTGTGCTTTAGAGAAAGGAAGAAAACAACAAAAGCCAAGCAACTGTACAATTTATTTTTCAGCTGAAAGATAAGAGGGGCGTTTCTAAAGCATGATAAGAAATCAAATTGACTAACACACCCATTTTTTCTCCCGAAATAAGACAAAAATGCCGGAAGTTCTTTATTATGAGGCAAAAAGTAATTTGTGGCTTATTAACCCATTGGCAGATATTTTTAAGCATAAACATACGCAAAAACTTGCTTAATTTCAATATCTTATTTTATTTTAATGAAGTAAATTGATATAGTTTTCATTTATTTATATAGCACAAGTAAACACAAACGGCCAATGTTAGAGGCAATACAAAAGCAATAGACAATGAAAATAGAAAACATACGTTCAATACATTCTCACATAATAGCATTGAGAAAAGCATCCGGCTAGGATCCAGACCGAAACGCCACCTCCAGTAAATGCAGTTTCACATGTTTCTTAAAAAAGCCTATGGATGGGGCAAGCCTAAAATGTATGAGCAAGTTATTCCAAAGCTTGGGGGCTGCAACCGCAAATGCCCGATTGACATTATAGTTTAATCTGGACCTAGGAATGTCCAAGATCATCTGGTTAAGTGATCTGAGGGATCGAGTTGGTTTATGCACATGTTGGAGAGCTGTTACATAAGGCGGGGCTAGATTATGAAGAGCTTTGTAAATCATGATCAGCAATTTCAGGTGAATCCTAAATTTCACCGGAAGCCAGTGAAGGGAGATTAGAATTGGTTTTATATGCTACCTTTTCCTGGTACCACTTAAAAGTCTACCGGCAGCATTTTGGACATGCTGAAGACGGTTTAACAATTGATTTACACCGGTATATAGAGAGTTACAAAAGTCTAATCTTCTGAAAATGAAAGCACGGATAATCATTTCAAGGGCCCTTGGGGACAAAAAGGATATAGGAATGTTTGGATATTTGTACTGGAAAAACAAGATAACATTATGTACTACATCATAAATGAAAACACTATGTGTGCTTGGTATTATAAAAATGCTGAAACATGTGTTTACACTTTATTTACAACAAACAATGAGCGTACATTGTTCTAAGATGACCTGCAAGTATTCCTCAAGGAAATCTAGTGTCAATCTAGAGTAACAAACGTGTGCATGTTTGTGTTTGTGATGCAGTTTCTGTGTGTGTGTTTAGGTTAGATCCTCCATGCTGCTTCGCTTTCATATCCTTGCGTGTTGCTGAGCGGTTATCTGTAATATGTTTTGGCGTTGCCGGGTTGTCTGGACATGGGAGCCGTAATGGAATCAAAGGCAGATTTATGGCAGACATCCTGACAGTCAGCGAGAGCAGGGCCAAAGCCAAATGAAATTAATAAAATTTGCAAGCAGATTGCTGGAGGAAGGGGGCCGATGCTGCCCTCTCCTTTAACAAACAGTGTTTTGCTACACGTCTGCTTTCAATCTGTATCTTTAACTTACAGCGTTCAGCTCAGCGTCCGTTAAGATGCCCAATTTGACGCTAATGATCTCGGTGTATACCAGCAGCAAGTTCAATTCAATTTTGCTGTAAAAATCAATGTATTTCTCCAAACACATTGCAGAGGAGAATTTATAGAGTGAACTGAGAAGTCATGCATCCCTGCAATTAACTCAAATGAAAATGGACCTGCACCTTTGCGGATACTTTGGAAATCTTGTATTCATTCTTAAGTCATATAGATTGGTTCATCATCTGTAAGTTATTGATATGCCAGTGAACCAGATGTCATGTACAGTACGTTGCAACTTTTCCTGGCAGTGTGATTTGGATATCTCATAAACCTTGAATATCTCTTTATATTTTCAAGTAATTCTTCATTATAAATAATCGTATTCAACCCAATGCCTGCGGGTGCTGAATTCTCCGTCGCTTCTCAACAAGAACACCACAGAGTCTGATTGCACTAACATAAGTGCCATCATTTGGCAGGGACAATTTGCCTTTTTGTAGAAATAATGAAAAAGGTTCCACTGAGTAAACAAAGCAATAAAACATTTATGAGCTGCGGAAGTGCTGTAAAGTACTACGCCACGTTCTATGCCAGCCGAGTACGGTGCCATTGATAAAGAATTGAAAAGCAAAGGCAGAGAGAAGTTTCCGATGCTACATCTTATCTGTTTCGCATTAAGACCTTCAAAGACGGCGGGTTAGCAACGGGGAGGTTGCGAAGATATACGTTCTCTCTTCCCAATGAATGATAGTGTAAACAGCGGTTGTGTTTTCCCACTTTGTGTCGTATGAACATGGGATGTTATGAGTTAAACGTTTTTTCTGTCATATGCCAATGCGCCGCGTAATTTGCAGGACACACAAAGGAACATGATGTTCACATCAAGCGAGGAAAGTACCTGGAGTGCTTAAAAAGAAAACAGAGAATTGCAGGAGACGTCAGAAACCATCAAGAACAGTTGAATGAAATACCATATCCCCTTATTGCAAAGCATAACATAGTTATTTCGTTTTTTGCTGTAATAAAACTTGATTGGTTTAAGAAAAAAGCTAAAGAAAACACACTTATCCATTTCTGAACAGGGGGGACGGGGGGAGGGGATTATAACAGAAGTTTTTTAATACTCCTAAGAGGACATTGCTGGCAGTACCGTAGTTGATACATCATTACGTCCCACGCATAAGCTCTGGCAGAATTCCTCACAGCGTTTGGATCCAAGCCTGATTGTTTATCAGTAAAATTGGTTGTAGAAAGGTCAGTCAGGTTAAACCACGTTGTGGTCCGTGTTATACGTAGCAGGCGTGACTCGCGAGCAGACGTTCTGATTAGCGGGGCAGATATTCCATATCTCATTTGTTTCCTTCTTGGCCAGTGATTGCGATCTGGTTTTCAAATTATGTTTGCCAGCGTGAGCCTACAAACAAACAAGCTTAATAAAGTTAAGGAAAACCATTGTGACATGTCAAACATCATTCGACTCATAAGCGAGCATTAAAGAAGCCAGGTTTTCATTTTAGGCATTCGTTTTTTGTCTTTTTATCTTCTCAGGTTCCTCAAAGTGCATGATTGCTGCATTTTGTGCAGGAGTAAAGTGACGCTGCGATGAAACCTTTCATTACAAAGAACTGCTTTAGAAATGTTTTTCATTAAAGACACTCTACACACACACGCTCAGATAGAGTGATAAAAGGCCAGACGAATAAAGGAAGATGTGACATTTATGGTCAGTAGAACAATTTGGTATTCGACTTCAAAGCTGAGGAATATAGTTCCCGCGAACCGTCCATCTTCTCCGAGACGCTTTTTACCCGAAATGTGAAGTGCCTTCAAACAAATCCTAATATCTCTCTCTCTACATCTCTTTCTCTCCAGGGACCTGAGCGAAAATCTGATCCAGGCCATTCCTCGTAAGGCTTTCCGAGGGATCACCGCCGTCAAGAACCTGTAAGTGTTCCTCCCTCATCTCCCCTAGCAACCATTAGCCGGTTAGTTGCATTAGTTTGCATGATTAGTTGGCGGTACAGTTAAAAAAAGGCTTTAGTAAACTCTCCCTTTGCCTGAACTGCAGAGATAAGATGTGAAACTCCCACGTCAATAGATCAAACGACAAACAGGAAAGTCGTCCTATGCGTTTAACAAGTCCAGCCTTTTATTTCAAAGAAGTATAAGTGAAATGTAAGATGATAATCTCTCTCGCCGAATTTTCAGAAGAAATGTGTTAGCTGCCCTGTGTCTCGCATCATTTGTCATAACAGTTAATAAGCTTAGCGCTGATGAAAATTCAATTAATCAGTATGGTTCAATAAGATGAATATCTTCAGGATATTGCAAGTGAGTAACGTTCCACGACCATTTGCAATTACAGTAATGGCTTCTGATAAATCTCGCTTACTGATTCAGGAATTGGACTCAAGGTGCTGTAACCGCACCAAATATTAAATGTTCAAAAGAACAAAGCATCAACAACTGAACTAAGCCCTTTTTGACAACAGTAGTAGTGGGCACCCCTACTTTCAAGAACTAAAAAAAAAATACGCAGCAGTCTCTTATACAAGCCTACAACAATAAACTTCTCTCCGCAGCTTAACTGCGTTTCTTTCAAAGCTAATCCTGGGACCAGCTTTTCGATAATTCCCTCTAATGAATTAGGGCTGCAAAGTTGAGGTCATTTTTAATGGAGCACGTACTCTGTTTGTATCGAGAGATTGGTTGTGGTATGCAACCGAAAAACGTTTCTAAGCATTCCCAGGCTTGAATGTTCAGTGAAAATCTGGACGTTTTTTCCTCGTAGTATCTTGATACCAGCTTTCATATAGAGACAGCATTTCACACTGTGGCCTGAGTCAGATGCTAAAGTGCAGAGATGTGTGAGACACTGGAGAACCTAAATTTCTCAAGGAGTCGTATTTTTTATATTTTCACTAGCAAGAAGTTATTTAGAATCGGTCCATCTGGAGTAACATGAACATGAGCTTATAGATCCTCTTTTTTAGATTTGAATTCTTAACCTTTAAAGGGATACTCCACCCAAAAATTTTAATTCAGTCATCCTCAATTTGTTCCAAACCTGTATACATGTTTTTGTTCTGTTGAACAAAAGGTAAAAATGTTTAGAATAATGTTAGCAACTGACATTTCTGGGGTATACAAAGGTGCCCTGGAACTGCGTGTTTTCCTAAATTCTTCAAAATATCTTCTTTTATGTTATACAGAACTTTTTTTCTACGATGGTAGTCAATGGTGCCTCAGAAATCTCAGCTGCTTACATTTTTCCAAAATTCTATCTTTGTATTTCAAAGAACCAATAAACCTATATCATCTAGAGGTTTTGAACAACTTGAGGTTGAGTTTTTGGGTGGACTATCCATGTAATCAATTTTTTAGATGTTTAGAGATTATTATCATTTTCTGTTTAATTTTCAATGTGGGACGTGTTTAGGTATTTTGGAGAGACTCACAATATAGGAATATAATGTGTTGTATAAGCATGTGTATGTATGAACGTGTGTCCAGCACACGCCCCAGTCAGATTGAGTTAACTGATTGTCAATACCAACCCTGACCTCATTGGCCTCTGTCAGATAAATCCCAGGCAGCAGGGACACCATCACTCATCTATAATGGTCAATGGATCTCTGTAGACACGCACACATATGTGCATGAACAGTGTTGGGGTAATGTGTTAAAGTAATGTGTAATTTGTTGCGTTTACTTTTTATGCAATTGTAAATAAGGTCATCATAACTTTTCAAAACAACCAGCACAATTTTGTGATGCATTGGTTTTCAACATTTCTACTGTGCAAATCCGATTTTGTTTGCATTTAGCCATTTAGCAAACACTTTTATCCATAGACTGTTCAATAGTGCATTGGTAAAAAGACTGCTGTTTTTATAGTAAAAAACTTCTTTGTAAAAACTGTATAAATGACAGGAAAATCCTCGCAAACTTGTATGATTGCCACTATTTTTGAATATTTAACAATTCTTCATCATGTTTTTAACTAATTGATTAAAAAGATAACTCATATGGTCCAAATTGTATTTTCACAATGACACATGTGACACAAAAAATGGCATCACGATTAATTAAACAACACTACATAACATTAAACATTAGGCTTTCCTTTATCTCAGTGGTAAGAGCATTGCGTCAACAACGCAATATCGTGGGTTCGATCCCAGGGGATTGCACATACCTATGTATAAATGTATAGGACATTGCAATTTAAGTCGCTTTGGATAATAGCGTCTGCCAAATGCGTAAATGTAAATGTAAACAACATTTTATACATTTATAAAAAATTGAAGATGACACATAATTATTTAAATGAAATATCATCAAATGTGAGTCGCAAAGGAAATATTTTTTCCTATACCTGTTAGTATATTAAGTAATTTATTTGAAAATACATAAAATTGTAAATCTATTGCAATATATTGAATAATACTTTTTGGAAAAATCCAGTATATTGAATGTAGCATTTAATAGATTGCATTTTATTTTCATATGTATTCCCATATGTTATTTTAAGGGGAGTTATGAGAATGTCATTTTTAACTGTACATTTTACAATGACTTGTATTTTTTACTGTACAAATTGGTTTGGTTACAAATAAACAGGTTTTAACTGGAGCTTTTTAATTTTCTTTAAAATTACGAACATGCTCTGCAATAAGAGACTCGTCAAATATGTGTTTTCACAGTCCTCACACAAGGTATACTGTACTGTGAAACATGTTTTCCCTTGCCATTCCGACAGTCATGTTTCTAAGTGTTAGACTGTGTTTGAGCACTCATCACATCACCGTCGTGTGCACCGTCACACTCTGATGGATGAACGAGAGGAACAGGTCACCGAGACTCATTTGTCCAGCCATTGGCTTGTAGAGATGAAAGCAGCTAACAAGGATTGAGATAGAAGTGCAGATTTGTTCGTCGGCAGCACTGTCTTCCCGTTTCTCTCCCATCGTCTTCTGCAATGCGTGGCAAGGTGACTCTTGATTTAATTGCTGAAATACTCCAGCCCTTGATTTTTTTCTTAACTGGGGAGGAGAAGAGAAACGTCCAGGCACCGTTCCAGGAACGAATTGATTTTCTCATATGCTTTTTCAACCCTAATGTCCTCTGTTTGAAAATGGCTGTGCACGCTTCGAGGGAAGGTTGAATTTCTATCTCTTAAATTGTCCTCACATCTTAACGGTTTTACTGGCCGCTGCATGCTGGAGTCAGCATCCGCCTCCAGCAAGCAGCCTGCTCTCTTTATAGATGAGCCATCTGGTTAATATGGTCAAGATGGTTCCTCCAGCTAACAAAAGTCTATGTTGCACCCTATTAAAGCAGACACAATATCTCAGTCTGCGTTTATGGCCTCCTACTGTTTGCCAGACATGCTATGCGGGCTATGTCAACCGCGTGTGCAGGTGATGCCGTAGATAACCTCATCATATGCCCTGTGAGTCTTTTCATGGAAGCACACAGATTTGCATCTGATGAGCTCTGTATCAACACTGTGTGTGCCAGCAGGGGTATGAATACCATTATATCAGTTTTGGAAGCGTTGACAAGTAACATATTCATTGTGGATGAAAAGACCTATGATGGTCATCTGAAACAAGGACTGAGAGAATCCTGTAATTTGTCTGCACTGCTCTGTATTCAGTAAGCCGTTTTTTTTGCAGATGCACGGACACTTTCATTTTTGACCCCATGTGGGAGGCTCTCATCTGGGTGCTAATAAAAAACACCATCCTGCTTCATGGTCCTCTACCCAGAATGCCGCTGCGACTGTGCGTGGGTTTGAATTATGGCCGTGAGGGCGAGGTGCGGTCGCTGGCTGCTTTACGAGCTCCTGCACATAGCAGACGGCAGAGCTTGGCTTTTGATGTACGCTGCTGGTGTTACGACACACTTTACCTCAGGCTCGGCACAGGGAGGGATGTGCATGAAAGCTTACCCCACAAGAGCCAATCAAGATTCTTCTAGCAAACTTCCTCACCGGGACAGACATACAAACTGAGACTGTCCTGTTGAGATGAATTCCAACTTTGGGAAATTCATTTTTTGAACTCTACAGTCATTTGTTGTGGTAGATATCGAGCATGAATGAAATACAGCCATGCCGTGTCCGGTCACCATCAATCTGACTCTGACAGATTGACAGGCTAGTAAACCGGTTGAAAAACATATCTGTTTTTGTTTGCATTGTGCACTCCAGATGAGACACTGGCAGGAGTAGAGCCCCAAAAGTGCCAAAACGGCTCATGAATTAAATGATTGAAGGCCAATGTAATTAGAGCAGGAAAATAAAAAATAGGACTTTCATTACCCATCACTACCATGTCCCACCTCTCAAAACACTCAGCATTGACACATTCTGTATATTTACACAAACAGCACACTCATTTACTCGAGTGCATTCAAGACCTCTATTTACCCTTGACTGTGATTATGATTATCTTTGTTAAAAGTGGTTTGACCCTAGAGATCCACATGGTCATATTAGACATTGACGTGTTTGATGATCCATACTGCAGTATGTCAAACAATGTGTTAAATGAACAGTCTGGCTCTGTAATTCTAAATTATAATTCAAAACCATACAGTATGTACATTTTTGCAGAGACTCAAGTTGTACATTTTATCAAAATATGCGTTCTCCAGATCCAGATCTCCAGTGTAAAAGTAGAGTTTATCTCTAAGCTAAAAGTGTGCTTTTTTATACCCTTCATCTATTAATTTGTGTTATATTGTGTATATGGGGTTGGACAAAATAATGGGAACACTTGGGTAATTAGATGATTACAGCGTTTGTATACAGCTTCAAACCTTCTCGCACTAGATTCATGCAATGTTTTAATAGTCTCAGGGAATATTGTATCATTCGTCTATCAGAACATCTTCTAGTTGTTTCGGAGATGTTGGAAAACCTGCAGGTCATTTTTCTCATAATGTAGCTTACAACCTAGAAACGACAATATTAATAAATAACCCCAATGTGTCTTTCTTCAAAATACACTCAAATAAATGTGCCTTATAATGCCATAGGAGAACCTTGTTTGTCTAAATACATTCACGCTTTTATTCAAAGCGACATACATTGCATTATCCTATACATTTATACTTGGGTATCTGCAATACCCTGGGATCGAACCCACAACCTTGCGTTGTTAACGCAATGCTCTTACCACTGAGCTACTGGAAATTAGTTCCATAAAGAATTTTTAACATCTGAAGAACCTTGAAACAAGTTCTTTGTGGCGGAAAAAATGTTCTTCAGATTATAAAAAGAGATGATTTTTTTAAACAAGGTACTTCTATGGCATCGCTATGAAGAACCTTTTAAGCATCTTTATTTTTAAAGTGATAGCCTGCACAAATAATATAAGCCTAACAATGGGTGTTCATATTTTTTAGTCCGACCCTTATATAAATAAACCCCCATACATACATTAATACACACAGAAAGTGGTTTGTGTTTTATGACAACTCATAGACATTGAGTGATGTTTATACCGTACAAGCTGTATATTCTACCCTCTAACCCTACCCCATCAGAGAAAAAATTAGATATTATTTTAGTATTAAACTTTCTGCATAAAAATCCCCATTTGATATGTTTTTTTAATGTGCTTTTGTTTATGAGGACAGAAAGTTTCACACACACGCATATATCATATAATATATATCACATATTAAATGTGATTCAAAACTCACTTGCATTTTAATACACCAATATTTTACTGTTGCAGGAACAGGTTATTTCAAATACATAGTGATATGTAAAGCATCTGCCGTGGGTGCCTCCCACTTAGTCTGTTCTGACAGCTCTTATAGAAAGGGATGCATGTCGTTTAATAATGGATTGAGAGAAAGAAAGCAATTGCGGTGATGCTTTGTTCTTCCTAAATACACGTCTCTAAAGATGCAAAGACACCATTCATGTCACGGGTCAGATGTCACCGGAGCCCCTGTGCCAAACATATGACTTAAGAAAAGCATTCAGATTCCTGATTCTTTATTCAAGCTTCATTCAAAACCATGGGAAGAGGGAGGGCGGGGTTAATCAGGAGAAACCATGTCTGCAAATTAGACTAAAAGGCAAAAGAAAGAAGTGCCCCTCATGTCTGCTCATCCATCGCCGTGACCCTGCTTGATTTACGAACCCCCTTCCCTTAATGAAATTGTTTCTGTGACAGAGCCGGTAAAAGCTTGTAATGGATTGGGTGCTCTAATGTAATGAAATTACTCCCTTTCTGACTTTAAAAAAAAAGAAAAAGAGAAGGCTGGGGAGGAGGAGAAAATGCAATTAATATTTACAGAGAACTGACAGACGGGCTGGGCTGTGCACTATAGCCCACCTCCTGCTCATTCTCTCTCTCTTACGTCTTTTTGCCCCCACGCTCAGCAGTGTGGAGGGAGAGAGAGAGAGAGAGAGAGAGAGAGAGAGAGGGGTTATAGCCAGACAGGCCACTTTTAGCCAGCCGGTCCTTTATCCTGACTGCGGTGAGAAGAGGAGAGTAGATTCTAGATCCCACGTTTCTGTGTGTTAGTGTGTCTGTCTCCCTCCTGCAGCCCCACCACTCCCCCGTCCACCCTCTCCTCCTCCTCCCATCTCCCCCTCCTCTCAGCCCCCCGCTCTTCTGCAGACCTGCTTCTGACTCCTGTCTCTCATCTGCAGGCAACTGGACAGCAACCACATCAGCTGCATCGAAGATGGAGCCTTCCGAGCCCTGCGCGATCTGGAGATACTGTAAGTCCGCCTCCCGCCTGCTCTGCGGGGTCCTTTCCTCACCTCTCTTCACTCCTCCGCTGTCTCTAACTCTCACTCTGTGTGTTTTCTGATTGTTCTCAAAGGACTGTGTTACGTTTGGACCTGTGGCGCATAGTCTGGTGTCACCCTGTCCGGTGTTGTCTGTGTATGCGTGTGAGCATGTGACTGTCTATGCTACAAGAAAAGTTGCTCGTTTGTCATCCTGTGCTGCATTGGTGCGCTACAAAGTGTCTTGACTTCCCGTCTTGTCACTGGCTGCACCTTATTGTTAAAAGTACTGTCGCACTGGGCATTTGCGCATCTGTTCAATTTCTGTCTAATGTGTGTACAATGACATTTCCTACTTTAAACTGGCGTTCGACTCACTTAGACACACATCTGAAGCCGTTCTTTCTTTTACCATAATCTTACAGCTTAAACCACATAGAGATTCAACAGCAGGTCTTTAGTCAAGAGTTCAGAGTAGATGCTTGATAACACGGGAGAGATTTAATGTCTTTGTGGGTATATTTATAGCGTGGGGATACCCAATCTAAACCTGAAATGATGTTGGATATCGAAAGCAGGAGACACAGGGAGGGGGATCCAACCGCCGCATCTCCATCAAGCCAATTGGCAGAGCGCTAAGTGCCCACCTCATCCTCCAAATGAGCGCGCTCACTGGGGACCCGGAGCAAAGCAACCCCCTCCATTAATTCCTGGCTCCCGAGAGCATGGTAACACAGCGTTACATCATTATTAGGCAGGGAGAAGTTTTCCGCCAGCCTTGCGAGAGGTGTAGAGAGCGATAGAAGAGCTAGAAAGGACATTAAGGAGGGATGGAAAAACAGCCAGCTGAGTGGTCATCGTTTGTCCTGCTCGACCACAGCATAAAATGACCTTATTAAACATTTTCTAGGGCGCAGGAAAGTGTGAATATGCCGGGAATCAATTTTCATTTATAATACGGGTCGTCCCTAGATTTTCCAAAGACCTTTGGGACCCGATGGGAGAGGCAGAACATGAATACACATTCCTGCTGATTAAGTCATCTTTCTACCCTACTGCATCACGGGTCATATGGTGAAACCGTATCATAGCCAGTAAACAAGCTCCAACATATAGCTCACTTTCATTTCTCAATATCCAGTTTGAACGGGGTTATCAGATTCAAGGCTAGCCAAACTATTACAGAAGCTGTGCTATAATGCTTGGAGCTCACGTGTGAGAATATGACAGGAAATTGATGGTGAAATTAGGCTATTGCTCAGGATTGAGGTCCATCAGCATGTTAGCCGTTTCACCACAAAAAGTCATTCAGTTTCAATGCAATTGTAATGGTTTGCACATCTGTTTTATAGCATTAGCTGTATATTACAACCTGGGCTAACCTTCATGTTATAACTGATTTATTAAACCAGTCTTGGTGTGGATGACATCTTACGCAGATGAGACGTGTCGCTTGTACCCAGTGGTGGAAATGATGAGATTCACTTGGGGGCTCAAGCTGGGGACATGCATGATATTTTTAGATCCTATAGGGATGCAAGATAATGGGTAAAATGGAAACAGGATTATTTTGCTGAACATTTTAATCATGATTCATAATCACGATTATTCTGTCAGATCTAGTACTTCACCTGTACACTCCCCATAAATTAACCATTTCTGATGATGGAGATACCCCCGCTGATGATGTTTAGTGCTTGCTATTGCCACTGTAACACGATAATATTGCAACGATTATGCTTAATTAATCGTGGGGGCAGAAATCGTTATCACAATCAAAATAGGATCAAATATGCAGCCCTACATAGATGCAGAAAACAAATGATGCATAAAAGATGGAAATCTACTATATTTTGGGGTGAAACTCCGTCCCTCCTTGAAACTTACTCCCTTGACTCCATCCCCCAGTGTTACACCCATTTCTAGTCCTACTTGTACCATCAAAGATGACAGTAAATCAAGTTTTTTTTGATGTCACGATGGTCAATGGGCTGGTACTGGAGAATGACTGTGGGGGTTTTACCCTCTTAGGAACACTGAACGTGTTTTTTTATATTAAAACATACATTATGTGCATACAATACATTTAAACATTTGAGCACAGCGGAAGAATAGAAATAAAGGATGATCATGAGAAAGAATTTTTATAACATATATTTTGTCGTATTTAAGGCAACAATTACTGACGGACATTTATAATTAATAATAATAATTCATTACATTTATATAGCGCTTTTCTGCCTGGGCACTCAAAGCGCTATTACATGGTAAGGGGGCATCTCCTCAACCACCACCAACATAAAATTTATAAAATGTTACCTAAATATGTGTTTGTTTCAAAAGCCATATGCGATGCAGAACACATGGGAGTTATGCTAAATGCATTGTTTGGAGGAATATGCATTGGTAAGCATAATTTCAAGAGCCAAGTGAATCTTTTAAACCTGATGATGGTTAAAGACCTATTAAGAGATGGTGCACTGCGACATAATTGAGAGATTTGAGCGTCCTCTCCCATCACGCAGCTGGGTAGATTTGGGCAATTGCTCTAAATACCAACGAAATACCAGCATGAAGAGGTTTTAAACACTTCCACCAGATTTGAAAATGGTGATCAGAGCGGAGATTAGATAGAACAGTCTATGGCTAACCCCCTCCACGGCTAAATGACTGCCAGTGATTTAACGCCTGCCAAACTACACAGAATTAATGATCGGCCCTTTCTGCTGATGAATTGTAATTTATATTTAACATAACTGCGCTAATGACTGAACTAATGACTTCAAAGCTATCTCGGACATTTTCTCACACGAGACGTGACTTGCATGTCAATGAGCTGAAGGAAGTGCGGTAGGCATTACGCTGATTAGTTTGCCATCTGCAGGACACCTAAACCATCTTAATAGGGTGCACCCTTTGGTTATTTGTCATTTCTAACACAGTACACGACTCTGTTCACCTGATTAGAAGATTCCTATTATTTTTTATAATGGCGCGCATAATCAGGTGCCCTTATCTTTAATTTGTGCCTTTAAATGTATACGAGGTGAACATCGGGGACTGTACAATTACAAGGTGTACTCCTTTTTTATAACAATTGTGAAATTGAAGTTGGTGTTTTAATAACTGGAAGGGTAGTGTTCCAACAACATATAACTTTTTTTGGTGGATGAACACAAAAAGAAAAACAGGAGTGACATTTTTTAAACATTTCAAACATTAGAGATTAGAGAAAACTATTTATATAATAAAAAGTATCTAAGTTCAATTATAGAAAAACTAAATTTTCATTAACAGTCAACTGCTAATGTTGAAACAGATTTATTTTTCAGCCGAGGTGCAATAGCATATTTTGTTACTATACATTTTGTTTCTGTGTTATAAGTCTTTAATAATGTGTCTCTTTTGGATAATCTACTACAAAAAATCTAAAATATCCTTCAGGGTTAATTTTTTTAACATGGTTTTATGTAAAAAGAGAGTCAACACAAATTTGGAATCTCCCTGTACCCCACTCAGCCTTGTCTGCACTCACACAAATAACACTCCCTCCAGCTCCGAAACCTCTGCATATTTTATAACTACTTTTGTGCAGAAAAGTCTGACTCTGAATCAAACGTCAAATACATTTTTTTTCATCCTGCTGTGTCATATTTTATGAGCAGAGATATTTCCGTGCCATCTCCTGAAGGTGACTCCATCCTAGCGTGCATTGATAAGAGGGCCCAAATATTTAAATTACCACATTCTCACCTCCTGCCAAATGCTGTCATTCGTCAATGTGCACGCGGCACATTTTTCTAGACAGCTTGGCACAGACTTTGCTGCTGTAACTTAAGTGAGTTTAGTGTGAAAGCGTAGACTCGCACTCCCTCTGCGGCTTACCCGGGGTTGTCCATACACATCATACTTTGGTCTCACCAAAAGCGCTATTGTACTTTTAAGTCCGCAGATGCTGTCCTAACCAGGAACACTATTTGATAATGTTTAAGACTTTCGCTTGGAGTTCAGTGGCAAGCCATGAAATACAAATCCAGGGGGCCTTAATGGTAAACCTACTCTCTATTTACTGTGTGTTGTCAGACCTAAAGTTGATTGTGTAGGGAAGCGTGAAGAAGCAGGGTATTAATCCTGGTTAGAAAATGCCAGGCCGTCAGACTCATGAACTTGGAGACACGCTGACTGGGAGAGGCTATCAAGTTTCTGTGGTCACGTCAACATCCCAGGATTGTTCTTGGAGGGGATAAAGTAGGAGTTTGATCGAAATTTAAATGTATTAAAAATGAAATATTGTGTATTTTATAAGTTAGGGTCAAAAAAGATCATCTTCTGATTTTCGTGCCTTATGGTTTGGCTGTTTTCGCAACGTCATTTTCTAAGAGCAAAGCCTTTTAAATGTTCCTCTTGGCAATGATAAAACTGCGCTCTGATCTTTTTCGGCCCAATTTCCTAATCATTTCTAGCCCCTTTGCTCCCATAAAAAACATCAGTACTTTTCAGGTTTAACACATGTCCTCTGGACTGATAGCTATGCGACGGTGGTCCCACAGTGGGAGCTCTGGAGAACAGATTCACTTGAATCAGATATTCCATGCATCTTAAATTTCTTACAGCGGCCGGCCTCCCTCCGGACAAATCAGTCTTACTTCTGCAAGGCCTGATTGAAAGGTTGTCTTTAGTCAATAGACGAGTCTTTATGTGACAGACAACAGGCAGGCGGAGAAAGGGCAAGCTGATGGCTAAATGAGGGGACGGATTAGGGGAGCGGAGGGGAGAGAGAGCTGTCATTAGCTCGCAAACAGCACTTTCAAGCACAGGAAATTGCCTTGCCATCAGACATGGCCCCACTGCATTATCTTCGTGTGGTCTCGCCGAACCTGGGGGAGATGGGGAGGGAGGGGGATGAGGGCTGGAAATCGTGCGTTTCGGCAGTCGGACCCTTGCGCACAATTAATCATTCGCTCCTGGATTGCCAGAAAATAGAGGTAGGCCGACGGAACGTCTTAGATTCAATCTGTCCTCATTTAAGCTATAATGGCCTCATCAATGCCAGGGGAAACGTGTCTGTATTTGGTGTAGTACCTGTTTCTTTCACGCTAGATCGTCGAGGGATGGAGAGCCATTTCTTGCCCTCAAAAGAGAAATGAAACTTCCCTCCGCTGGGTGTTACCCTTTTTTTCAGTTTCAAATACCAAACTCTTCTTAAATAAGTCCACACTTAGACACGAACCACATGGATGGGATTATGCACAGCCGATCATGTTATTTCTCTGTTTGTCCTCGTCGGGTTTATTTGAATTAGCAAAGGAACATCTGATTGCGGCTTTGTGCTCTCGGCTTTAAGCAAAACAAAGGCAAACATTTCCATCCCGCTCACATGAAGTCCGTCGCACTGCAACAAGTGGTCGAGACTGAGCACTGGTAATACAATCAGGCTCCATCTGGAGACACTTTGATAATTTATTTTGACTGAAGGGCCTGACACGGGACTGGCTCGTATAGTAACATTTGCTTGCGTTGAAATTCGCCATGTTGTATCAGCAATTCTGCTTTACCACAGAACCATGGCGACATCTCGTATCTAGAATTCACCTCTCATCTTTTTATAACATTTTTTTTTAATATACTCTAAATCAAAAAACATTAACCCCTTTTTAAGGCATATTATAAAATAAGGTTCAATTGCCGGGTCGGTCCGAGATGTTTCAAATATGCACACACAGGAAGGGCACTTGGATTTCTCAAACCTGTCATTTGAAATAACCTGTCTGTCCTCCTGAAGTGAATGCCACTAAGTCAGATGCCGTTACCACTTCAGTCAATTCCCCCCTCCCCTCGCATTCACCGAAACAACTGCACTTATTTAAAAATCCTCTGGCTTTGAAAACGCTGCCGTCTTTTTGGAGTGAAGTATCCAGGGACCCTCTCCAAGTCCCGCTAATGAGGGCCTAAAGAAAGTCTAAGAGCACTCAAGGCCCCACTTTCCACTCTTTTTGCAACTGTGGGAAAGCTTTATTGACACAGCAGTGTAAAGAAAAGGCGACCAAAATTAAAATTTGCCCCTCTTAGACGCTCCCCCTGCGAGGGTTGTGAGCAATTAGCGGCTGCCCATTTCAATTGTCCCCTGCATCAAAAGAGCTTGGATTAAAATTATATAGCTTAACAGTCAAGTTTTACTGTGTGGCAGTTCCCAGGATCAGGTTTTAACTTTGTTAAGTTTTGGCTTGGATGCGCCTTCTCTCGAGAGACGGTGGATGCGGTCCTTCCCCTGCAGCAGCTGATTTTTCTTAACGTGTTTTAGATTTATGGATGACTGCAAGGCGTCACGCGTGGAATCATTTAAAAGCAATCATTTAAAAGTGCCAGAAAGGAAAAAAGTAGGACCATAAAGACACACCGGACCACCGGACACATGCGTTGCTGCATCAGAAGGTGGCTCTCTACAGTGTCGGGGGGTTGGATAAAGAGAAGATTGACAGTCTTCTACCAGATAGCATCCTTCCGCTGGGTTGATTTTAAAGACCCTTGGTCCAGTGCTCTGTTCCTGAAGCATAGCTCAACAGAAGTCATTGAAACGGCTGTATTAACAGGGTGCTGGCATTGAAGCTCATTACTGTTAGCTGCAAGCATGTCTGGTGTAACGGGATAGTTCACCCAAAAATTTGAATTCTTTACTCACTCACTAGTTGTTTGAAACCTATATAAATCTCTTTGTTTGGTTGAACGAAGACAAAGATATTTGAACGAATGGGAGTTCTTGGGTCCCATTGACTACTATAGTAGGAACACTTTAAATGGTGGTCAGAAGTGCCCCATAACTGTTTGCTTTCCTACAGTCTTCGAAATATCATCTTTTGTGTTCAACTGAACAACTTTTTTTTCCTACCATGGTGGAAAATGGGGTCCAAGAACTGTTCGGTTAGAAGCATTCTTCCAAATATCGTTCTCTGTGTTCTTCAGAACAAAGAAATTTAAACAGATATGGAACAATTCGAAGGTGAGAAAATGATGATTTGTATGCTGACATAATGCAACTGCAGTGCACAGTACAGCTCCATCTTTTACTGGGTGAATGAAGTCTATATGAGATTATTTTTACTCAGTGCATCTATTCCTGGAAACCAATGGCTGAAATATGATTGAGCAAAAGAGCACAAGCTGCTCAGCGCACTGTGTAGATTATCTCCCTGTTTTGAAAAGCAGAGTTGTACATGTGCCTTCTTGACTTTCCTGATTCTCATTATGGAGCTCTTTTATAGTCTGTTCTTCGCTCACGCCTACTTTGGAAGATGACTCAACAAGAGACCACAAGCTTACAGATAGTAGCGAGTCCTTCCTGAGCAAATTGCACTTTCCCTTGGAGATGGTTTGGTAATACAGGCTTATACCAGGGCGTTCCTCCTTTAGGCTTGCCCAGAGCTACTTCTATTTACATCTTCATAGTGCAGAAGAGAACTGCAATGAAACCTATTAGCCGCAGCGGCCTTGACAAAACTATTGCTTTCTGGTGAGGATTTGGTCAGCTCCTCACGTGGGGGATTCCTTCACCCTGTGTCATTTGTGTGGAACTGTTTGCGTGCGAGCGTGTATGTGTAGAATAACAATAATTTTCTCTTCCATTTATTTTGTTTTCTACTTTCCATCACTCATAATAAAGTGTTCCACCACGCAACTCCGCCAAAATCAATATTCAGATATCATTTAAAGTTCCACAAGAATGTTATATTATACATTTTCTCTGATTTGTGCAATTTTATAGCAACCACTTTGAAGAAATGGACCAAGGCTGGGAAATTTCCACTCTTGGGATGGTAAATTTGATCGTTGGACGCAGGTTTTTATTTTGTTTACCAAAATGTTTTGATTAAATGATCTAGCCTTGACCAACAGCTGGTGTAATAGCGCATCAATACAACAAAATAATTTGTTAAAGGGATAGTTTACCCAAAATGAAAATTCTCTCATCATTTACTCACCCTCAGATTGTTCTATACCTGTATAAATTTGTTCTGCTAAATATAAAGAATGGTTTTTGGAACAATGTCAGTAACCAATCAGATATCATCCTCAGTTTACTGCCATAGTATGTATTTCCCTACTATGGCAGTAAATAGGGGATGAGATTTGTTTGGTTTTCCAGATATCTTTTCTGTTCAGCAGAGTAAAGAAATGTTTATAGCTTTGGAACAATCTGAGGGTGAGTAAATGATGACAGAATTTTTTTTTTTGGATGAATCAGACCTTTAAAGCGTGAATACACGACGGTTTTTAAAGGCTTAGTTCCAAAACTGCTTGTCATTAAACCTTTCATTAGGAGGAACCCATTCAGACCCCAAATTGTAAACTGAGCTCACGTAGTCAAAATTCTGCAGCTTGTTCTCAGCGCTCAAGAACCATTAAAATCCCGAGTTGAGAACTTCCAGATACTTCCAAGAGGTGGACGTATAGAAGGCTTTGTGTGATGGGTTTGGGGTTATAGGGCGGGTTGGATTGAAAACAAGATTAGGTGAGCTAAGTGGCGCTAATCCAAACTGCAGCTGGTTTGACAGGAAACAGAGAGATCTGCTGTCCATAATTATGACTGTGCGCATCATCAAAGGCCTTATACATGCTTCTGTGAGCACGCATGCATGTAAAGGTCAAATGCCATTATTTACACAGCAATGTGTGATATTTTACCTTAAAAATGACTAAATGCCCTTTTCTAACATTGTTCTTCTCTTTTTTTTTCTCTAGCACTCTCAACAACAACAACATCACACTTATACCCCTGTCAAGCTTCAACCACATGCCCAAGCTGCGGACACTGTAAGTACAAAAACATTTTTGTATACTGCATGGTATTACCACATAATGTTTCTACCATAATTGTCAAAGTAGTGAGTTGACCATTTTTTTTCACCCTCCTTGACATGCATATACAATCCTCCCTCATATATCTAGATTTAGTGAGTTTAACAGCCGTTCTTTAGTCTTCTTATAGGGATTTGTTGATCGCTCTGAGCCCCTTTCTAGGCTCTGTGGTGACGCCGTGCCAGTTTTGGGATCTCTCGTAGCCAAGGCGGTGGTCTGTTTGTGCAGCCGACATTGTCTTGGTTGAAGCTGTCGAGATGGCTTTCGTAAGCAAAGCCTGTGTAGTTGCGTAGCGTTGGCGCTGTCAGACCGTAACCACAATTGATACAAATAATTACACGGCCCCCAAACCTTGCTGAATGGTTCCCATCTGGGGTTGACCTACGGTATTAATGCAACTCGGAGACGGTTTTGTTATTATTCGAGTGTGGTCATTCTTCTCTGAGCTATGGGGACTAGTGGAGACATAAATAAAGAAATATGTCAGTTACGTAAACGCTAGTTGTGCCTGATTTTTGGGTTTGGCTTAAGGGAGGCCGAAGACAGTCTCTGTCTAGAACACAAGGCTTAGGGGTTATTGTAACCCCGGTGCAGATGTTAGGAACTTCCTACCACAATCAGTCATTCTATCTCTCTCTCCGCGGTTGCCGACCGCTCTCCCAAGAGCCTGCACTCAGATCCATCCATAGCTGCTCCACAGTCGAGCAGTCTGGCCTCCCTCGCATCAGTCAGCCCATCAGACAGGCCAGCTCCCTCATGCAGGATTGAATTTGCTGATGTTCTGATGGTCGAGCGCGTCGCTCCCTGGGCAGTATTGAATTATCCACAACCAAGCTCACGTTGCTACACGGTTCCTTCGGATTGAATTTTCTGTCTCTAATATCCCTGATATGTCTTTATTTAATTTGTTGCTTGTAAAAACAACTTATTGAATCAAATGTTTAGAGATGTCGGTAATTCATTTAGTAGGATGGGGGTCTGGTTTTACTTCACCTTCCCACCATCTCACCTTCTCCTCTCCTTAGAATTGCTATCCTTGTGCATTCAATTACATCCAATGATATCACCCCCTGGCTCTCGACATTCAATAACCCAGACAAATGAAAAGCGCAAGTAAGACTCCCACAGCCAGACAAGGAGTCAATTTCTGCATTTCGCGGTCGATATGGTCCGTGCGCCGAGCCGCCCTGCCGTGCCCGTTTTCCGTTCATCCCCTGTACACCTCAGGCAGCCGAGGCCCCTGCTCCCCATGTCATCCATCTCTGTAATCCCACTCATCTGTAATTAATCCGCAAAGACAGGGGGCCGGAGACTGGATTTGTAATAGGAAAAGCTCTATTAAAACCGTCACCCCCCGCTGAAATTGTCAATGAGCAGTTTTTGTCCATTGAACAGGATATGCAGTATTATTTCATTTACAGACGTTGGTGACCGGTATATCTGCGGCTTCTGGTTTGCTGACGCCACTTTTTCTTTGAACTGTGTCTCTTCTACCCTTCGTGAAATGGTGCTTGAGTGATTTATATTAAGATGTGAACGGTGTTATTGGGAATTGTGCCATATTGTTGAAGACCTTGATGAAATGAGGGTGTAGGCTCTTGGGGATTGTGAGCACTTGATTTTGGTCTCGAAGGTGGTTATGATACAATTCGAAAATGTGCGTCAAAAAAACTTTATAGAGATTCACCCTGCGATTGTTTATTTGATCTTGGCATCTGTGATCCTCCTCTTTTGCATATAAATGTTACATGAAAGATGGAATATGATATCAATTGTGTGGTAGACATTGGAGCTCTATTTCTCACTGATCATCCACTTCAACACTCTTGTCACATATACAGACCTCCTTTGACCTTTATCTGATGCTGTCTCACTGTCTTACCCTCATTATTCTCTCCCATTCTAGTCGCCTGCACTCCAACAACCTGCACTGCGACTGCCACCTGTCCTGGCTCTCCGATTGGCTGCGACAAAGGAGGGGGCTGGCCCCTTTCACACAGTGCATGGCCCCCGCCCATATGAGAGGTCTCAATGTCCCTGATGTTCAGAAAAAAGAATTTGTCTGCACAGGTATGGCACAGTATTCTCTGCAACCTTTGTCTTTCTTGCTATTGCTCTCGTGTCTACCTAAAGCTCCCTTTAGGCCGTATTTTAGCATAGAAGAAAATAATAAACTCTAAGGTCTAAATCACTTCCTGTTTTCACTACTCTTTGTTTTGGTACATTCAAGCAATAAAGAGAAGTTGTTACTTGTGCGCTTTCTGACAGATTTTATCGTAGCCTTTAGCCCATTTCTTCACCAGACGAGTGCGTTGTCGTGTTGCATTGAGCCGTGTTCCACAGCCAGAAATCTATAATGGACGTGTCAATACAAACCTTTCAAATAGCACCTAAATATTTAAAGGCCTTTAAAGAGCCTGATTATATAATGTAACGCTACACAATAATGACAGAAAAAACGTATGTTACGTTAATGGCATTAAATATTTTAAACACGCGAATCTGAAAAAATTAAAGCGATAACATTTAGAGCTATACTTAAAACTGTTAAAGTCTTTAATATCTTTTTATGTGAGTAATTTATTTAAATTAAATGGATATTTCAACCCAAAAAACAAATCACTTTACATCCTCATGACATTCCAAATCTTTATGATTTCTTTTTTTCTGCAGAACACAAAAAAATATTTTTAAGAATTTTGGTAATCAAACAACATTGAGTTGTTCATTGACTTCCATTGTATGGACACCAGACATTTCTCAAAATATATTTTTTGTTTTCAAAGGAAGAAAGAATCAGGTTCATGTTCGGGATGACGTGATGTTGAATTTTTTTTCTTTGAAGGGCTGTACCATCCCTTTAATCATAGTACAGAAATGAACAGATTTTAGGTATTTTTGTAAGATGCTTCTGTATTCACAATTATATTTCAAATAATTTATATATAATTATCGGCTATTTAGTAGATGTAAACTTAAAGGGCTTTTTCATTGTGTTGTTTTATAAACCGACTGTATACACTGTGATTTTCAAATGGACCTTCAGGTTTCATTGGTGCAAAAGTTCACATTCAGCTATTGTTAATTAAACCCCCCTTGATTAATCAAATGATGAATATACTTCAACACAAACACACCACGAGAAAAAGCCTTTCTTTATTAAGATGCGAAGAAAGACATTAAAACAACAGGCTGTCTTTTTTTGCTGATTATGTAGTGTATTCAAATTCTTTTCACCAGGTGCATTGTTCATAGTCTTGAATTAAAGCTGCATAACAGTTTCATTAAGTACTGTCGGAATGTATAATGTTTTTTCTCTCTACGTTCTTCCTTGCTTCTTTCATTAAACCTCATGTTGTCTTTAGTCAATTCACCTCGCAATCTGTTATTTCTTCATCTTTTCCTCTTACCCAGGTGCCTCTCAAACGGAGCCAAGGTCATGCGTTCCCCAGGCATCCATCTGCCCAGCCGCTTGCACCTGCAACACCAACATCATAGACTGCCGGAGAAAAGGCCTGACTGAGATTCCAGCCAACCTTCCTGAAGGAATTGTGGAAATGTATGGATTACATCCCTTACAATTCCAATTTTAATTTTCTAATTCTCCGTTCTGTTGTCTGGTTTTGTGTTGAGTGCTTATTGCTGATGTCCTCTCGTTTGCAGATCAGCGTTACTATCTCTGTCTTGTAACAAGCAATTAGCAGTGCAGTGTAGCACCCTCATTAGTGAGCATGTATACGCTGTGCTGTGTTTGCGGATAGATCGGACTCGGAGTTGCTGGAGGTCTACCTGACAGTCTGCGGGGTTTTACCAATTAGACAGTCAGTCAGAGATGACAATTTTCAAGTTATGCTAAGTTGTGAGATTGATCTTACATCAACAATAGTGAAGTCTTTTACGCTCAAGCCGTATCAAGTAACGTGATTAGGTGTGAAACAGTACTTTATGTTTATGCAGTTTTATCAAGTACTTATGATGTAATAACCCTCATGATTACAATGCTTGACAGATTGAAAAGGAAACTCAAATTATGTTTTATTAAATTACAATCTAATGTGTTGGATATCATCAGCACTCTCTGTGATTTGGTTACACTAAAAATATTTTTAACTTTACTAGGGATACAGTATCTGAACTTTGCATTGTAATATACAGTATAAAGACTTGCTTGCATATAATAATGTGCATATTGTATTATATATGTTGGCATATTAATTCTAGCATAAGATAACTTATTAAATATATATTGAACACAACCCTAACCCTATATTAAATATAATAATAAAATATACTTAAGATATATAATGATGTGTTTCAAAAATATTAGTTTATATTCTTTCCAGGAAAGAATTCTCTCTGCCATCCTAAAACTTGGCTATCCATATCTTGCAATATTAAAATCATCTAGCTATCGTAAACATATTGTGATTTTCTGAAATATATTGCAGCCATATTTCATGGCATGAGTCATTTTATTTGTCATATATACCGTGATATATAATCTGAGTCAGGCGCACCAGTTTATTCATATACCGTGGTAAAATCTGTTGCGCTTGACACTTTATTCTATCACAATGATACAGTATATACTCTCATACTGCCCAGCCCTATGCTTAGTAAACGGCACTTAAAATATATAATGTAATTTAAACAATACTGTCATTTACAATATTTGGCCTTTTGCCGTGCCAGCTACTTCCACATTCCATCCTTGTCCTTGAAACACAAAATATCATTTACAGTAACCGGTTGTGGCTAAAAAAAGCAGTTTTTAGTTGTGTTCAAAATCCCGCTTACAGTGTTTTCCCCCTTCTGAGGATCACCTTCTATTGCGTTTAATGATAATATAGCTTTGACATGCTCACACACATACATAATGTTGCAAAGTGTGTCTTCCCTAGGGCTGATTGAATGTTGTCTTACTTTGGAGAACATCCATATTGTCTTGGTCAGGGTATTTGGTAACCATATTGATTCCGAGATCCTTGTTTACACTAAAGGACGGGTGGGTAATTGCCTTGATATGTGCTGTTCTTCGATGTGTTGTTATGTCAATAGTATATGACCTTTGTATAATAAATGGAAATGAAGGCTAGGTCACATTAGCCTAAATGAACCCATGGCCGAAAACAAATTGAAAGTAATGAAATGATATATAACCTAGTTGTTTCCAGTGCGGTTTTACCTCAGTGAGCCAAAACACAAATTGGACACTCGATGTACCAGCTGGTCGTAAACCGTTGGACAGATTTCTTTCTCTTAACGGAGCATTAACTACCAGCTACACTTTAAGTAATGTAAGGATTATTCAGAATTAGGTTCAGCAAAGCACATTTTCTTATCGAGAACAAATTTTTCAGTTTGCATCAAATTTAATTTCATTAATTAAATGAAATATAATTATAATTTATTTATGTTTTTTTATAAAAAATGATTAAAACGGGATTTAGGTAATACAATTCATTCTAAATCACTTTGTGTGTTTCCTGTGAATCATTACCTATGTTTTCGAATAGCACATAAAAGATACTAGAAAACTATTTCTAATGTGTCCTGAGGCGAAAAAACCTTTTTGGTTCCACATATAAGCCTTATTTAAGTCAACCTGAGACGCAAACCTACACACACTCTTAAAGTATGAGAAATAAAATCTGTGTTGTGAATGGAACATAGTAAATCTGATAGGGTAATGTACATTTGCAAAACACCTACAGGAAAATTATGTTGTTTTTTGTTCATATTTGTTTTGTAATTTTATTACGTACAACTACTAGTCTAATGGAAAAGTCAGTATCGTGTAACGAAACATATCCATCTGTTCCCATGTAGCCGTCTAGAGCAGAACATGATCAAGAGCATCCCAGCAGGAGCGTTCACAGCATACAAGAAACTGAAGAGAATGTAAGCATGAACTTCCTCTGTTATAATATTATACTTTAACTATATTATATAATTTTGTATCTAAAATGTATTTTTGACAAATCATATTTTTATACATCAAATTTTCTGTTTTACCTATTTTTTCCTGTAGAGCGCCTTTGGAACAATGCACATTGTGAAAAATGCTATGTGCATTAAGAATTTAATCGAAAATTAGATCAACATTTATAATTAACGTGACATACATGGTCATGTGTCACGTTAGACTGTTTTAGAGACTTCTACAGGTCCCATCCTATGTACAGAATGATCTCTGCGCTACTGTACTGTATCTGCAAGTACACTAGCTGAAAGCTTCTGTCAAACATTAAATAAAATTGGTTTGAAAAGTTCATAACAGCAATGTTTAGAGCGAATGTCACCCTTCACAAGGATGAGTTCAATTCTATTGTACAGCTGAATGCAGACATTGCTGTAAAAAACTCTCTTTTTGCATTTGCACTTATATGACTTGACTTGCTAGCTCATGCTTTTGTGTCATAAATAAGAAATCACAAATATCTTAAAATTATAGTGCATTGACAAATATATGAATAAACCACATCAGTATTAAGTTTGTTAGGTTTTTATTGATTTTTTAAGACAAATATGCAACCCCACCCCTTTGTTGTTCTTGCAGTCATATGTATTTAATGTTGTTTCAGAGACTTGAGCAAGAATCAGATTTCTGAGATAGCTGAAGATGCGTTTACCGGCCTGCGCTCCCTCACTTCCCTGTAAGTGCTCAATCTAAACACACACATGTACATTTCAGATGACACAAACATTGCAATTTCAAATGCGTGAGGTGCATACTAATACATTTCTCATTTTTAAGCAACGGCGAAGATAATAGGGTTGCGTACTTGCAGACAGTGAGATGACAGGACGACTGTCAAATAAATCAGCTGACAGGCGCCTGACAGAGAGGAGACGGCCATTGTCTGCCTGTGTGTATGTGCAAGCGTTTTCTGACATCTGCAGCAGCGTGAACACAAGGGAGGACTTTCATTTAAATCACCCCAACAAGTCAGGAAGAACGCATATTAATGCAGTCAGATCTATAACCCAGGGTCCGGCCCACACATCTGTACACGAGACAGAGCTCATTTACACACACTGCGTGATTAAAGAGACACTGAGACGAGAAAGATGGGCTGTAGTCACAGGGAATGTTAAACAAATGTGGGACACACAAGATGAGGAACAAACACACAAGCCCACAAATAAGAATGTGTTAAGACTCTTTATGGGTTGCACATGGATCGCACATACTGAGACCTGTGACTTGATTTACTGAACTCCATAAAATGAAAATTTCCTCTTTATTTACTCGGCCTCATGCTGTGCCAATCCTCTCTTCTGTTGTGTTTTTCTACACAAAAGTAGAAATCTTTGAAGGATCTTTATGGGCTGCTCTGGTTGGAATTTTTTTACATTCTTATGAACAGATTTTTTGGTTTTGTAATATGAGCTTCTGCGGAAAGGAAGATTGTCAGTTCAAAGGAATATTTCACCCAAAAATAAAAACACTTACATGATTAATTCACCCTCATGTCATTCAAAACCTGTATACGACTCTCTCTGCTGTGAAACACAGAAAAGAAGATATTTTGACAAATGTCTTAGTGCTTTCGTGTTTATACAATGAAAGTCAAAAAAATCCCAAATTATTTGGTGATCAACTTTTAAAACTACTTCAAATACTTCAAAATATCTTTTTTGTCTTCATACAGATGACTGAGAAAAAGGAAAGAAATCTGTGTACATAATGACTTATAATGCTTTTAAAGATCTAGTGAACATTTCATATGGACTATGTGTGGTTCTTTTTTGTCCCTTTCAGTTCTTTAAAAAAAGAAAAAAAATCTGAAAAGATGAAAGTTTAATGTATGTGGCTTCAAAACATTGACAAAATTAGAAGATATAACCATTCAAACTCTTTCACTCTCTTATTTCCGCCATCATGGGTCAACCATTTTTGTGTCATCAGTTTACACTCTCGCTTCTCATTATATTCCAGGCTGTGAGGTACACTAAATTCTATTGGCCATTCTAAAAGAAGGACTGCCACTGAATATGTCCCACCCAGCCTGGAAATCACAGCAATGTATCAAAACCGTGCATTTCAGGGCACTTCAGTGTGTCATGAATATTGTTCCACGTGCTATGTGAAGATGCTCACTTTTTTCAAATTTCAGGAATGAAATTTTTTTGATGAGATGTTGGATTTGGGGAATGAATTACTGCATCTCTAACATTGTTTCTGTCTGTCTGCAGGGTCCTATATGGAAACAAAATCGCTGAGATCCCAAAGGGTCTGTTCGACGGTCTGGTGTCACTGCAACTACTGTGAGTGCCGCATACATGACTCACTAACCTGCAATGTCAAGAAGATAATGTCCTCTGTGTGTGTCAATGTGCGTGTGTGAATGTATGTGTGTATGGGTGTGTTCATGTCCCTCACAATGAGGATACAGTAGGTGCGCTGTGTTACAGTCACGCTCGGTTGGGTTGTGGGAGGTAGAAAATGTCAACCTCTGTCCTCATAAAATCAGTCAACAGTAGAAAACAGACTGCCTTCTGTTTTCACTCAAAGTAACATAAAGATGTATTCGTGGCTTCTTGAGGGAACACTCTCAGCGTTATTAGCATGTAAATTGGATCCGATTGCTAAACATATCCTTCAAAACTGCTTACATTTGGGTATGAGAGGAAACTGCTAAAACATCATTCCTTTATTTAATGCTTAAATTGAGTTGAATTAGTCTGTTATAATGGCCCTGTTTGTTCTTACTCAAATGGAAATGGAAAATCTGATGACTGTTCTTTGCGGATGGTGCAAGCACGTAAATAAGTTCACATCACCTGTTATTATAACTAAGCGCTATAGATTTACCGGAGCGGTCCAGTCGATGTTTTTACCATAATGACACAAATTATCAACAATTAGAGTTGCTCACCCCTAATAGGTTTCCTTAATAAGGCCCTTTCAAAGGACAACCTCGGGGCATTTCAGCTATGTATGATTCTTTTAGCTGTGCATGGTTTCATTTTTATAGACTTTTCTTTATTTTTTAACTAACGAGTTCATCCCGCGAGTATACTAATAATTCACGTGTGTGCTTAAGGACAAAACTGTCAGGATCAGCAAAAGGACTCCAATGCAGGATAAGTGATAACACAGTTTATTAATCAAAGAAGATTCCAAAAAGCAACAAAAATAACGACTGGGCACTCCTGTCCATTTAACAGGAAAACATGGCCGGCTGTTCTCTCCGTAGTGCGAGTAATCCGTCAAAGTCCGTAAAAGAAAACGAGAAGCCGTAAGGGAGAAAAACACCCAAACTGGCTCAACTTTCTTGGGAAGGGATGTGGAGGTTAGTTCAAACTTAAAGAACGGAGAGAGAGAACAAGGTTAGCCAGTGCGAAACACAAGGTAACAAACAAATACATCGCAACACAGAGAACTGGCACAGCCGTGGCTACAATAGAGGGAACACAGATGAGGAGCAGGTGAGGGTAATTAACAGCGCTGAGAAAATAAATGGGGACCAGACGGTAGGGAAGTAACGAAGACACAATCCAGCAGTACAACACAAAAATAACCAAAAAATATCCAAAACAAAAGGCAAGGCCTGACAAAAACCTCATTACAATGGCTTTCAGTAATTAAGCACATGACTGCGTTAGTCAATTGTCAGGCGGCCCGAACGAGACTTGTGAAGGTGGCAGTAAGTCAGTGAGAAACCCATGACATGACGGGAGAGATGGAGCTCAGCAATTGTATCGTCCATGAGTTCATTGACAAAAACAGTCACTCTAGCTTTATTTAATTTAGTGATCTGTGAACCGAATGAATTACATCTATAGATTTGAACATTTCTCAGATTTTTTGTATTTACATTGACTTGTGCAGCTTTCAACATGTAGTGACACTTAAGTAGTAACTTGCCAGTAGTTCAGTTGTTATTAAGTATACACCTGTGTGAAAGGAGCTACTTTTTTAAACATATAGTGGTGTGATGAGACAAATTACGATTTTGCATTTAAAGGGACACTTCATCCAAAAAAGATTTAATCTGTATAAAAGATATTTGAAAGAAAGCTTGCAGCCAAACAGTTTTCGGCCACCATTGACTACCATAGTGGGAAAAATGACAATGGTAGTCAAAAGTGCCCCAGACCTGTTTGCATTCCGACATTCTTCAAAATATCAAATTTTGTGTTCAACAGAACAAAGATATTTAAGAAATGTATAGTGCAAATGTTCCTACTATGGTAGTCAATGGTGGCCAAGAACTGTTTGGCTACAAGGATTCTTCCAAATATCTTTCTCTGTGTTTATTCTTGCCACAATAATGAAGTTTACATCAACCATAGTTCATGGTTTAGTTCATGTTTAAAAGATTAAGAATTTGGTAAAACCATTAAAAGCGACCATAAAAACTCTACTTACTGTGATTGCTTAAGAATAAATAATAAATTATATAATAATCTATTCACTATAAATAGTATTTATGTATTTGCCTACTTGTTTGTGATATAGCTACTTTCTCAAATACGTGACCTGACTGACGTCGGGCTATTTTAATCTTAAGTGTCTGGTAGCTTTGCCAGATTTAGTTTTGAAGTAGCTTCCCCAACACGCTTTGTGGGTCTCACATTGTGAAATATATCTCTATTGCGGCACAGTGAAATCTATGCAGTATACGGCTTTACTGATACGAGCCAGGTTAGTGAATTTACTGCAGCCATCACACTCTGCGCTAAAGGCTCTAAAACAAAACATAAAAGCATTAGGACAAACCAGCACTTTTTGCTCAGTCAGGTAAAGTGCCAATAAAAAGCCCTTATTATGTTTTAAGTGTTATTGAAATGCTTTTGCTTAATCAGACTACCGTACTTGACTTTTTGTGTTTTCTTGTTTTCATATCTGGCTTAAAGTTATCCTGACCCAAAAATGAAAATTCTCTCATCATTTATGCACCTTCGAGTTGTTCCAAATGTGTATGCATTTCTTTGTTCTGATGAACACAGAGAAAGATATTTGGAATGATGCTAAAACCAAACAGATCTCAACACCCATTGACTCTTATAGTAGGAAAAATTACTTTATATTTTTTTGTTCTGTTGAACATTTTGAAGAATGTAGGAAAAAAACAGCTTTGGGGCACTTTTGACTACCATCGTATTTTTCGGGAGTCAATGGGGGTGGAGATCTGTTTAGTTATAAGCATTATTCCAAATATCTTTCTCTGTGTGAATAAATGATGACAGAATTTTCATTTTTGGTTGAAGTATCTCTTTAAGTTCTAACCTATGAACTTATTTTTTCTTGCTAAGAGGTGTCATAACAAAACGTTTGTTTGCTCTTCCAGGCTTCTCAACGCCAACAAGATCAACTGTTTGCGTGTGAACACTTTCAAAGACCTGCAGAACCTCAACCTGCTCTCTCTCTATGACAACAAGCTTCAGACCATCAGTAAAGGCTTGTTCATCCCACTGCGTGCCATCAAAACACTGTGAGTTACACAAACACACATAAACGGGCCATCCTTCAAACCACCATCAGTCTGAGACTCCAGTATCTAAGCAACTGTTGTACCGAGCCAACTTCACCCACTATTAATTAACTGCAAGAGCAAAACAACAACAGTGAGATAAATGTGAACTTCACTGATGGAAAAGCCTAGCGCTACATCTTCAACACACGTATACATGCATAGGCCTAGTAATAGTAATGTTATCACAGGGCATTATTGTTTGATGATGTGGACTCCCTCGACTCTTATTAAGCAAGTTATTTTCACCTCCGCAGGCACCTCGCTCAGAATCCATTCATGTGTGATTGCCATCTGAAGTGGTTGGCCGACTACCTGTTTGAAAACCCGATTGAGACCAGCGGAGCTCGATGCAGCCATCCGCGCCGGCTCGCCAACAAACGTATCAGCCAGATCAAGGGCAAGAAGTTCCGCTGCACAGGTAGAGTTCAACACACATGAACACTTTTAAAAATAAAAAGTATAATGGAAATCGGTACTTGGAGCTCAAAGGGATCTATTATTTAGATATACTCTACTGTATATTCTATGGAAAATGATACACCAAGCTCATGATTCAGTACGATACACGGTACTGGGGTTACAATTTTTGTATTACGATATTTTGAACATTTTTTGAACAGTTTTATTTAAAACTCAAATATACATTTCCAAAACATTACCAGTTTTTAATCAATGGACGATATAGTGGCCAATAATCATTAAAGCAAATTTCACACTATTGACTTTGAAAACAGCCAGCTGACATATAATGTCAATCAAAAGAGGACAGGAAAATGCGATACATTTTGTGGTCTGTATATAGAAAATGTTAAGAAACATCACCATGTCAATATTAATAGTCATTGTATGAATTAATAACATTCAGAAAGTTAAGAAATGTTCATATAATCTTCAGAATCAACATCGGCAGATATCACTAAATAATCGGTATCGGTGGAGAAATTTGGTATTGGTGCATCTCCAGTTTTTAATAAAATGTGTTGTTTTGTTAAGGAGCTGACAACATTCAATGTGTTATTGAACCTTCTCTAGGTAAATGAATAAAAATTATTTCGTCATAAAAAAAACTAACGTTAAATTGAAGTTTTTAATTAAAATTATGAAAGCTAACTTCTTAAAACATTAAAAAATAAATCATCAAAACATATTGAGGAAGGTTGCATGTCTGCAGCTCAACCAATAGGATTAAACAAGCGTAATTTTGTAAAACAATCACCATAGCTGCATATCTTAATGTTTTTGTCATGATATGCGATACATCAATATATCATTACACCACTTGTAAATTCACAATGCAAAGCTCCCTCCTCAGTCTTTTCAGATCATTAAAGGAAACTAATGAGTCATTGAAAACTTTTTAGGCAAAGAAATCACCGTTAAGGAGTCACGGAGTCACTACCTGTAAGCTTCACCATTCATCTTAATGTCTTTTCTAATTCTTCAAATAAAACTAATGTAAAGTTTCCTCATGTATTCCAGATATTTTCAACCGATTTTATCAGGCTGTAAATATCATGTGATTAAATTCGCTGAAGTCGTAAAGAAATGACGTGACATTTTCTGAAATGGGTTGCGTTAAACATAATTATCGTTTTTGGTTTTGAAACCCTTGACTGAGATTATAAGAGACCTCAGGGGCAAAAATAAACCGCTTCAAATGTGTTAAATACGTCCTCTGTTTTAATGTTGATGCAGACACACATAGTATCTATGAATCAAGTGAATGAAGCTGAACTCCAGCACTGCCGCCCACCCGTCTGCTCCACAGTCTAATCTAATACCGCTCTGACATGTTGATAGACCAAACTTCTGGCCCACCGATCGCAGCTCTTCACAGCACATGTTGCTTCACACGGCAGTAAAACGGCATTCGTGTGAGTGTATGTGTGTGTGTGCGTTTTCTGTGTGGCATACTCTGGCCTGGAGCAGTTCTTCTCACACACTGCCAGGTTTCAGAGTGCTCATAGGACAATGCTGACTGTTGTGAACCCGAATGAAGATGCTTTGTAGAGGAAGCTTTACGAGTGTGAACCTGCCCCCCACATGCAGCCGAATTCAGGGTGGGATTATTCGGTGGGCAGCCGCTGTTCGCTTTGATATCAAGCTGCAGATTGTTCTCATTAAAACTCTGTCAGTCTAGAAGCACAATAACAAGTGCAAGAGAAGAGCACACAGACACGCTACCGGCCCCTGTTGAGCGGTTGGAAAGGCCTAACAAGTGTTTGTGTGTTTTAGATGTGTTGTATGTGTGTGGCAGAGGGCTTTGCTCCGCTCCTTTTCACCTCTTTTGTGTCTTATATGTGTGACCTTCACATCTGTCTGTCTGTCTGTCTTTCCTGCCCCGGTATGAAGGAAAGGGGCCGGCCCACCCATGTGCATGGTGGCCCAGAGTTCTGGGCGGCTTCCTGGCTGCTGTGTCCTGGCTGCTCCCTCCCCGCCTCTCCGCCCGCTCCGCTCCTCCACTCTGGCCTCTGGTGCAGCTGTCTCTTGTGCTTGATCTAACCATGTGCCGCCGCGTACACAAGCCTCACATGGTTCCGTCAAGCACCCGGGACCGCTGGACACACTCGCACACAGCATGGCATTCTGGGATATGTGTGGTGGCACCTCTCTGTGCCACCAGAGGAGAGGTGGCGTTCATTAACCCGGGAACAACAGAACGCTTGTGCTTTCGTTTGGGGGACTCAGAAGGCTAATGTTCTCAATCCGTGTTGCTCCTGTAAGTCTTTGGCTGGGGGTTTTAGGGAGGCTGTAAAGAGATGGTGAGAATAAGATAAACAGTGGCAGGCGAGTGATGGGTGATGTAAAGCAGACTTATCTCAGACAACCAGAACCTCGGGGTACGCCTGTGTTTTCATGTCAAAACACTTTTTGGTGCCAGCCCTCCAATACCTGACCACTCGCTAGACGGTGAGGTTATTTAAGGAAATAAGGAAATACAAACAACTTGTGTGATAAAGTAGACATGTGTGTCTGCTTGTGGAAATGTGGAAGAAAGAAGAATCCGGTTAATTCTTTCATTATCTTTTCACTTTATTTCTTCTGCCCAACACAAAAGAAGATATTTTTGAAGAATGTACACTGGACCCCTTTGAATTCTATTGTATCGCCACAAAACCACTTTTTTTACATGTCTCACAAACTCTTATTTTGTGTTTCACAGTATAAAGAGTCATAAACAAGTTTTAAACAACATGAGGGTAAATAAATGATGACAGGACTTTCATTTTTTGGCGAATTGTGACTTTAATTCTTCTGCGCCTTTTAATCTAAAATATTTTATATGTGTTTGTTTAAGCTTACTAGAAAAAAAATTCTGTGATTTCTACACAAACCAAAAAGAAATTAAATAATTTTATGTAATGAAAATAAAACTATTATTAAGATGTTTTTTACTTATTGACAGCTTAATTTTTTTCAATTTCGGCACATTACCCCAATTCCTATAATGCACCAGTCCTAGATATTTTACATTTGTATAGTTCTCATTACATTCTCATTACTGTAATGTAGTACACTATGTTACATTGTTTTGGTTTTTACTTTTCAGAGAAATAATGCCGCAGTGAAGCAAATCCTAATGGTCCCAATACAGGCCTAACATTTTTGTGTGGAAAATATAAATTTGTATTTTTCCATTTGTGATTGAATTGTGACCCAGCTATACTCTTGACAGATTTGATGAGATTCTCCAATGTGTATGAGAAGCTGTCTGATAACCTGTCTGTCTTTCGTTGTGTCTCTGTCGGTTAGGCTCGGAGGACTACCGCAATCGTCTGAGCAGCGAATGTTTCCAGGATCTGGTTTGTCCCGAGCGCTGCCGCTGTGAAGGAACTGTGGTGGACTGCTCCAACCTCAAAATCACCAAAATACCCCCTTACCTGCCCGAGCACACAACTGACCTGTAAGAACCCACATCCACCTCACCTTACAAACCGCCCTCCATAAATCATTCACACCTCGCACAGTCCTCCTCTCATTCCTCTCTTTTTCCTGTCCTCTCGTACCCGGTTGTGTTATAGTGAACGAATGTCAGGGGCCTCTCCCAGGCCATTAGCCACTCGGTCTCTGCGTTCCCTGGGCAGGGTGACAATGCATTTGCCCTTGCTTTCATATGTAGAGGGCACATCAGGGTTTTCCTCTGCAGTCCCATCAACTCGAGTCATCTGTCACACTCAGACTTTCTCTTCCTCTCCGTCTTCTCTGCGGCTCAGTGACTACCGCTTGCACCCACTAGCGCAGCTGCTTATTTATAGAGCTCTTGCGGGAACACCGGCAACCGAGAGCCGGCACTTTATGTCTGATGTGTTGTCCCATGGCAGGCCCCACTGGGAAAATCAGCCCTGGTTGAATTTACCGTACTCTGCTCTTCCTAATGTTTGAAGAGTCTCTCTCATCCCCGTCTAGACCTGTCTGTATCAAAATGACCGTGTTCAAAATGAAGCAAACTGTGCCGTTAATACTGAGTAGTGTATACACTTTTTAAATAGTTTTTAAAATATGTTTTAATATGATTCTTTCATTGAATTTTTTTTATATATATATTTTTTAAATAATATAAATAAAATTACTTGTTAGGCCCGACTCACATTTTGCGTCTTTTCCGTGCGGATATTCGTTACTTTAAATGTAGACACGCTGGCGCCGCATCGAGATGGAAATAGTTAAACTTTTTGGAGAGGCGCCCGCGCACCGGGGATAATTTGAAGAAAGAAAGAGCCGTGGCTCATGTTTTTCGCACGGTTATAGACGCAAAATGTGATTCGTGACTTAACCAATATGCAACCTGTAGAAAGCTACCACAGCTGGATTAAAAATCCCAATTGAGATATGATACATTTGTCACATTTATATTTGAAGGTCAAGTTTTGCACATTGCATGTGGGAAAGAGTTTGCCGTGCAGAAACTGTTTTCTCTTTCTCCTTTTCTACATTTCCTTTCATTGCAACTTCGATTTATCTTTGTTCTTCGTTAATTATTGTTATACCCCCTCAACAGTCTAAATGCATGACAGTTGAGACAGATACTGAGACGGAAATGTCATTATTTCATCACAGCGCTGTATATATATACCTTCTCTCGGCCTATGACAGTCTGAATGATAATAATTTCCTGTAACCATCCGCTCTCATCTTCATCCATCATGCTTCATTGAGGTTTGCTACTGTATGTTATTCTTTGTGGGTCCTAGTCGAATTCTTAACAATGAACCTTTCTCTCTCTCATTCTATACCAGACGGCTGAACGACAACGAGATCTCCATCCTTGAAGCTTCAGGGGTTTTCAAGAAGCTCCCAAACCTGCGGAAAATGTACGAATTTGTTGACTTCCCAGTCTTTCTTTTACTAGAGCTCTTGGGTTGGGCTGCTGAACGTCATTGGCGTATTTGGGAGATTCAGGTCAATAGCTTTATATGCTTTATAATGCTATGGACATTAGGGAAGAGCAGGCTCTGGAATATTCCATATTAATGGGCAAAAGCATGAAGTGATTTACTGTCGGACAATATTTGCGGCGCACTGTGAGAATTGGAAAAACGGCATTCGCTCAGGGAGGAGAAGCAGTGATTTATCATGCATGAAATTGCTTAGTATCAGGCACAGTTATAAATTGGGCAGATCAAACATGCTGACCTTATTTTTTACTGGAGCGCCGTTTAAAATTAACCTGTGAATCATCATAAAGCTTGTTTAGGATGCAATCACAACATGGTCTGTTTGATGATGAAATGCAAACGGCAGTGCCGGTTCTTTCTGTCATTTGTCAGAAAGACAAATGACAGAAGAGTAATAAATGATGTGTTTGAGACGTGAGAAGTGTGTAGTGTATTGGATCTCAAGAGGAGTTGACGTCTTCTATTTCATCTCTGCAGAAATCTGAGTAACAATAAGCTGCGGGACATCCGTGAGGGAGCGTTTGATGGGGCCGCAGGTGTTATGGAACTACTGTTGACAGGAAACAAGCTGCAGTCAGTCAACGGACGGATGTTCAAGGGTTTGAGTGGCCTGAAAACATTGTAAGTATCATCCTTTAGCTTAAAAAACCCTGCTGTGTCTACAGTTGAGAGTGAGGGCAATACAAGTGAAACTTTATGGTGGAATTCAAGTATGTATATATGCAAAATAAGGTTTAGACCCAAGCGGAGAAATTGAACTTTTGACAAGTACCCCTTGAGGTTCACGCATTCCTGGTTGGAAATCAAGTATTAAAATAAATCTGTGCATTCTAGCCACATTCACAATCACATATTCGCACAGCTCTGAATATAAATTCACCGTGGGGATAAGGCATTGGAGATGCAGACAAAGAGGTTTTTTTTCCATATAAGCATTTTGAGGAAGAATATGTCACGAAAATTCCCCTGTCTCAGCAAAAGTGAATCTTTAAGCATCAGATCTAATCAAGATGTTGACCGCATGAATCAATTCAGAGAAGCTTATGGGCACGAGCGCTCCCTATGCACGGGTACAAAGATGCTCATACAATCCATATTCTGAGGCCTGGTGGTTAGAAAGAGCCTTCCTAAGGTCTGCTCTCTCTCTCTCTCTAATTAGATTAATTGGAGAGAGAGGAGCACACCCGAGCAAATTAATGGAATCATGGTCCTGCAATATTGGATTTGGTGGCTTTCAAATCCCAGGAGTATGTGTCCAAATTGAGTTTGCTTGTCTCAGATCCCTGTTTGTCAGAGTATTATGCCGAATTTGCTGCTTTCGGTTTCATCACGACGGGCTCTGGTTTGCATTCAGGTCATTTGTGCTACTGAGGGGCTTTAGGAGACCCTGATTGTTTTGGGCACCCTTTCCCATTTAACCACACACAAACTCATCTCATCCGCTGACAAGGAGCAGGCTGTCTCAATGGCCCGCGTGTCTGCCGAACGGGCAGTGTCTTACAGAGCAGATGCACGTGGTTACTGTACAGGCTAATGCGCTAAGTAAATAAATGGCTTGAAAACCATAGAGCAATAGACATGACATGAATTAAACTGGTTATAATGCTAACCATGAACCCATTTTCTATCTTTAAGTCTTTCCCCGCTATTGTCAGAATTTTCTGTCATTTATGAGACAGTTCTTCCCTGCCATTGACGTCATTTTCCATCATTCTATGTTTTCACTGTTATAAAAAGGGGGATGTTAACCACCTTCGGAAAGGGTGCAGTATATACTGTAAGGATAATCATCAAAACATGCTTTTTTCCGCTTTTTGTCTATTTTAAGATACCTCACAAGAAAAGAGCAAAAACTGATTACTTTTTCAAAGCAGATGCTCTGTTCTTAAATCTGTTATATCATATATTCATAGAAAATAATCTGATGTCTATCGAAAAATGATGATTTTGTTTACTGCAGGGAAAACTATTTTTATAAAGCACACTAATTCTTGTATCAGAGTGTGGAATGTTCATTGTCAAAAGATTGCGCTAGTTGAAGATGTGTTCCCTTTTGTAATCTGTATTTTTTGGGGGGTTCGGCAAAGAAATGTATGTACAGCTACCTGCAATGTTATATTTTAAACAGAGATGGCGATAGAGAGTCAAAAGTTACCAATTTCCGCTTTAATTCTGTTTCTTTTTTGCTTATTCAAAGAATTATATGGGACTTTAACTGTCTATAGACTGTTTCAGCACAAAAAACATGAACAAATTTTGTTAAACAAAAACGAACTTATTAAATAAACAAATTTTTAAATTAATTTAATACCATAAAATATGATTCTAAATCAATTTTAATATTAATTAAATATCAAATAAATTGTTACATTATAACCAAACACAGTCCAGAAGTTAACTTCTGGTGAAAAAGTCTATAGGTCCCTCCGATGTAACTCATGTAACTCATCAGCATTTCACAAAGATACAATTGCAACACCAATAAACATACACAGTTATGAGTCAACAAATAGACCATGTGAACTCTTGTTTCTTTCTCAAAGTAACGTTTCCAAAATTAGATGTGTACAATCATACTATTAAACTGCTATTCACTGAATACATAACAGTTTGTCACTGTGAGCTTGGTGTGATCAGACCTGCCTCTCTGTTCCTCTCAGGATGCTGAGGAGTAATCAGATCAGCTGTGTGGATAACACCACCTTCACCGGCATGAGCTCTGTGCGGCTGCTTTCCCTCTACGATAACCGGATCTCCACCATCGCCCCAGGAGCTTTCAACACTCTGCATTCTCTCTCCACAATGTGAGTCCTTCGCACACGCAGTTCATTCACCTCCACGACTTCTGTCAGTTATGCATCCTTAACCAATTTAAATTCCTTAGCGTTAAACAAACAGATATAATTCCATATAATTCCTAAGAATTTAAAGTGAAACAATCTTCACTACCTAATCAAACTGTTCGTTGAAGTTGGTGTGGCTGCACCAAACCCACATGATTTAGGTTAAAAATTCAGTTCCGTTGCACACAAACATGCAGGAAGTCAAACAGCATATTGGGTCACGCACCTCCAACAATCAAGTGGCTATTATATCTCCATATGTAAAGAGGATAAGAATGCGGTTTAGGGGGAGAATTCCATTTTTAATATGTGTTATTGTTTGCAGATGTTTTTCAAAACTATAAGGTTACATTTTCTTGTCCCTGTCGAAAATGGTTGTTCTTGAACTTCAGATGAGAAATTGTTGGCTTGCCCCATGGGGCAGGGAGAGCATTCAGAAATTGCTCAAAAGGAAAAAATCTGCTTACTAAAAATGGACTAGAATTTTGTACGATAATGTCCATACAAAGGCAAATTCACTGAATCCTCTCTAGCATCATTACATTTTTGCTTTTGAATGTGTGCTTTGAAAGAATTGAGAACAGCTGGGAACAATGATGCCCGGTACATTTTTAATACAGATTAATACCGCCGCAGCATTTTGCGGGGAAGTAAACAAAGAGCCGATAAACAAAAATGCACTCCAATCACGAGCCTGAGGGAATGACGAGAAAGAGAAAGATCAACAGAGAAAATGAAGACATCTCACAGATGTTCACGAGAAACAGATGCTGATAAACATTCAGAATAACAAAGTGGAACCGTAGTTTTAAAAAAGGAATGAAAATGACAACTGCCACTTCAATGAGCATCTGTAAACTGATGAAATGTGATGTGGCGAGGTATTACCGGAACATATCGCAATGTGCAAAAATAGATTAATTGGTTGTTTTTGTTGTTCTGTGAACACTCTTACTACCCGAACTACGTGATCAGATTCTGAAGATAGGGGCACTCAGATATTTCTTGTTTGCATGGGTGGACATGATATTCGTTCTGCCCACCTAATCAACTTTTGCATGTCTAAACAACAGGGAGAATTCACACAATCAAGTCATACAAACCTCACGTCTCACTTTTTATCCAGGCTTTTTATTTCTGGCATGTTCTGAAGCTGACCGCTGTGGCATATCTTATTGAACACTAGAGATTTTTTAAGACTTTACATACAACATTTGTAAAGTACATTTCAGTAAAACTGTGATTCAATTATTACATTTATTCATGTTTTTTTTATTTATAAAAAGGTTAGAACTCATAATACGTTTTTTTTTCAATTAAGCAATTTAAGCTTGAAAATGATAAAATACGTATAAAATTGCACGATGTTTCAGCATTTGTGGTGCAAAGTGCATAGAAACAGAGCAATCTCATTGAAATTCACAACTATACCGTATTAACTATTTACTAAGGGTGCTTCATGAGAATTTTTACATTCTTATTTGCTGCTAGATAGTGACAATAGTTTTTGGGGTGGATTTAGGGGAGGGGCTTAATTTTTTTTTCTAACCTAGTGTTCACTTTGAACTATTTGTGCGAGTAAATGACATAGACAGGATTGATCGGCGGGCGGCACATATTGACTGGAATTGGGTGGCACAAATGTGCGTCATTCTCCTCAAAGGCGCCTTCCACGCAAGAAAATAAAAATGCATCATGCATCATTTGTATGGTTTACAATAAGCTCTTTTAGATTCTCTTTTTTATGACTCTTTAAGCTCTAATTACCCAAAGACTGACATGTCCATTTCAGCACAGGCCAGCTAAAAATACCCAGACCAGGAGAGAGAGAGAGAGAGAGAGAGAGAGAGAGAGTGAGAGCGGGAGAGGGAGAGGCTCGCCAGCTATTCTCCTACCTCTTTTGTGCAGCAGGCACATTGGACACACTTTTCCTGCTCTGTCTCTCTCACTCCATCATTCACCCCTCCACCTCTGCTGAAATTAGAGCAGAGTGGACGAGTGTTTCCGGGCGGAGAGTTTGCGGGGCTGAAAGAAGCAGTCAGGACAGAGACGCTTTTGTGACGCTGAAATTTAATGATAAATTATAATAGTTAAAATAGCTCTCATTAATTAATTTTAGCTGAGAAATAATCTGGTGTGTCCTTAAACTATAGTAATGTATAATTCTGCCTTTAAACACCTGAGCAGTTACATTATGTTACCATTTTTGTACTATTCAAACATTTAGACATATGATATAGAGTTATATAGAAACTTACTCTCTTTCTCTCTCTTGTAGTCTTGCATTTCTTTGCCCTTTGAAATAAGTCATGTGTACAGAAAGTGCTGTAGGAATAATTAAAGGCAAACAGATTGCTGGTGTGAAACAGAGCCTTGTGTTAGCATAGGCCTATACCCTTTAGCTCCAACACGTCTATTGGCAAACCAGCAAAAGTTCAGCACATTCCATTTATTTATCCCGCAGGCTAAAGTGTAGCAGACACTCTCAGCCACTCTGTTTGTTACTGTATTAAAGAGTTTTTCTCCGCCTGTACCAGCATGGGCTACTGCTACCGTGTGTAGCAGTCAGATGGGCGTCTGTGTGGGCCGTCAGCCGGTTCCCTGGTGGACCTTCTAGAGTCATTGCTGGGGACGCTTTAGACTCAAGGCTAAACTTTTTTGATTTAGGTCTTTGCTCCAGTGCATGAAATTCCAGAGCTCAGAGAGGACGTGTGAAAAATGGGTCAATAAGTTCCAGCACTCCAGCACTCCCCATAGCCTTTGCTTGATGGATCACTCTACACCCAAACCTGATGAAAATGTGTTTGTGTCTTATTACACAGCCCTCTTCTTATTTCTGAAGCTTTGAGTGGCTGGTTTATAACACCTTTATAACTATGAAATAACAGTGGATTTCACTAGATTTTATTACGTGACTTGAGGATTACTTCTCTGGATGAATCACGATTGTTCATAATAATATTTGTTCCTAAATAAACATAATGAAAAAGAGGTTTTCTAAATAGCAAGTCTTCAAAGGCAATACAAAAGTATATATATTGTTTTCTTGACTCACTGACCCTACAGTCTACACTCAAAAAATTGCTTGTCGCTTCTGTTAGTTTTACTTAACCCACTCTTGTTCACAGTACATAAAGAATGCAAGTAATTGAAGTAACATAAGTTAACTATCTTATTTATAGTAAAAATGTAGATCTGTCAGCTTTACAACAAGTGATTGACTGGTCAATTTAACATTGTTGAGTAGAACGCAAAACCCTATAATATTTGACCTATTGTTGTGTTTACTTATATAAACAAGTTAATTCAACATGACTGGTTGAGGGGGAATTTCAGTTCCCAGTATGCTTTGCGTAAGACTGCATTTAGGCAGTCTATTTCAACATTTAGTGTTATTTGAAGTGTTTTTCAGTAAAGAAAAAAACTTGTTTTTGCTTAATGTTCATTTATCTTTGGCATTTGAAAGAGTTTGTTGTATTTTTCAGTTTTAAGGTTGCCATTGTTTTGAAGAGTGGTACATATGCTTAGGCTGTGAGAGGTTTATGCATGCCCATGATGTCTATTGCATCATTCAATGAGCTTTAACTGTGCTAATGCCAGTACTGATATGCCTCTCATCTGATTTGCTCATTGTGTTTTAACTTACATGCAGTAAGTCTGTATATGATATATGTATGACAACAAAAAGTGCAATTGAGAAGGATAAATATTGAGTTAAATTAACTTAAAATTACAGGTACAATCGGAATGGTTTGGTTCTACTCAAAAGGGTTTGGCAACTTTACTTAAATTTATTTTGTTCATAGAACTATATTGTTAATTTTAGAAACTACTCAACATACTTGTGTGATTTTTTTATGTAAATCCAACAAATAATTATTTTGAGTGTTTAAGTCTTGCTTTTTTAATAACAATTGTTAATAGTTAACAAAGTAATGGTATTAATCATAATAAGATGATGTAGAAGTCTTTAATAAGAAGAAATGTAATATGTATTATTATTATTATTATTATTTATAATATTTATTATTATTATTGTTAATAATAATCATAAACATTATATTTATAAATAAAGGATACTATCAGTAAAAATTTGGCTCAAATTTTATTTTCTCTTTTCTGGCCAATTAATCATTCTCAAAATATGAGTGTAGAGTGGAAGATAGCGGGAGTTTGTAACCCCAGGCAACGTTTTAAACAGTTGGTGAATATTTTTTTATATTATTTAAAAAAATGTATTAACACAAGATCAATAATCATGGTTCTTAATATCACATTATCAACTACCTAAAAAAAACATTTGTTTTACTGCAACTACTGTATGTGAAAAGTCTGCAAATTGCATCGTAGTCACAATCATTTTATTGCTATCTAAATGCAAATGCACCCATGCTGTCCATCCGCTGTGTTAAACAGTTTAATTATTTATTAAACCTATAATTATTGATTGCTTACCGTCATAATTGTGAAGTAACACTGTTTATGTTTTCTTTCTGTTTACAGTAACCTGCTGTCTAATCCATACGTGTGTGACTGTCACTTAGCCTGGCTGGGGCTGTGGCTGAAGAAGACCAGGGTGGTCAGTGGCAACCCGCGCTGCCAGAAACCCGCCTTTCTGAAGGAGATTCCTATCCAGGATGTGGCCATGCCTGATTTCACCTGTGATGGTAAAACTCCATTAATTAATCCACTAGCTCAATATATTGTGAGCTCAGTCTGTTAATGGATCAGTAGCTCCCTAAATGCCTTCTTTAAAGATGTTTATTAAAGCAATAAGCACTTGCCGTGGTTAAGGGGTGTTGTTATTGGAAAGCCATATTCCCTATATTTCCTGGAAGATTGGTGGTGATGTTTACCTGTTTGGAAACTGCCTTCCAGACACTGAATTAAACATGATGATTTTTTCAAAGCCAGTTCAACAAAAATACAGTAGGGCCTGATTCACACTTCGCATCTAGTACAGCACGGAAAACGTTAGCTGCACTGCCTTTCCTTTTTATCCAAAGCGCCTGGACTATGCGCTCATCTGGCGTCTGTTGTCGCTAAGCAACCCTGGGCTGCGATAGCCTTTGAGACGAGGAGGTATAAACAAAGGAAATATGAATAATATGCACAGAAAATACCTAGCAATTACTCGCTGCAAGATTTAGTATTGCTTTGATCATCTGTGTCTCCATTTTCATTGAGCATGTCTATATTGGCTGGTTGGTTCTTGTCACATGACCTGCGGTTCTCTTGTGGCTTTCTGAAAAGTTGAGATTTTATAATCTCGATGCAGCGCCGACGCGCCATAAAAATTAGCGCATGCATATCACGACCACGTCGCACTCCCACCCCCTCCCCCCTGCGCGGCTATATTTAAAATAAACGAATATGCGTGGGGAAAAGACGTGAAATGTGAATCAGGCCTAGTGCTGTAGTGCAATTCAATGTTATCAGTCAGATCATGTGTGCCTTATAATAATCGTAGTGTTATAAATAATAATTGTGATAAACAATATAGTAATAATAATTGCAGTTGTTGTTTTAAATGCTAATTATTATAAAAAATATGTAATAGTATTTATATGTATTATTCAACTCAACTCAACTTTAAGTTCCCCTCTGGCAAAAGCTGCTGCCTCTGCACAAGCTCAACAGTGCTTGCACAACAAGGCTAAATAAAAATAAAAAATGATAGATTTAAGATTATCATTAACAATCTAATAACATTTGAAATGTTGTAGGAAAATCAAAGTTGTGGCGTCCTTTATCCAGCTCTATCCTCTTAGCTCTTGTCAGGTCACCGCTTCCCATTCTCAGCTCTGCCATCAGGTCTGGGCATGAACTGCATCCTGCGGTAACCTTGGAACAAAGAGACAAGACTGGCTGAGAGTAGAGTACTGTTCTGCACTCTTTGATGCAACAAGTACATCATTTGTTGTTGGATGTGTTCCTGGTTCCGGTTGATCTAAATAATGCAGCCTAAATCCTCTGAGGATTAATATCATGGAGGTGTAGTGTATGCAAGATTAAAAAGATGAGTCTTTAGTCTAGATTTAAACTGACAGAGTGTGTCTGCCTCCCGGACCGTGGAGGGAAGAATATTCCAAAGTTTAGGCGCTAGATACGAAAAGGATCTACCACCTGCACTTGATTTTGAAATTCTAGGTATTACCAACTGACAGGACGCCTGAGAGCGTAATATACGTTGAGGTCTGTAATACAATAGAAGTTCATTCAAATACTGCGGCGCTAGACCATGTAGGGCTTTATAGGTAATAAGCAAGATCTTAAAGTTAATGTGATGCTTTATAGGTAACCAGTGCAAGGTTGACAGAACCGGGGTTATATGCTCATACTTTTTTGTACGTGTAAGAACTCGAGCTGCCGCGTTTTGAACAAGTTGCAGTTTTTGTAATAGGCCTGCAGGGCATCCGCCTAGAAGTGCATTACAATAATCTAGTCTTGATGTCATGAATGCATGAATTAATTTCTCTGCATCTGACAGTGACAGCATATGACGTAGTTTAGATATATTCTTAAAATGGAAAAATGCAATTTTACAGGTGTTGGCGACATGGCTTTCAAATGACAGAGTACTATCGAATACAACGCCATTATAATAATACAATAATAATAATAGTTGTTTGTTGTTGTTCCTAAAAATGATTATAAACAATATATTATTATTATTGTTGTTGTCATTGATATTGTTCATTTTCAACAATATACAATTTTTACAATATTCTCTCATTTACATCTTCAGCACAATTATAAATTGAATAACTAAAATTGTTCAATGTGCAAATCTATACATTTTTTATTCTATTCCGAACTGTTCTGTTGCTCTTCTGTGTGCACTCTAACCTCTTAAGAGATTACACACACACTTTCATGCTGTCAAATAAATCAGGGGTTTATTTTCAGGACATTAATAAGAGTTTGCAGACCTCAGCTACTGCTAGCTACTTTGTAACAATGGAAATTGTAAAAAGCGCTATATAAATAAAGTTGATTTGAGTAGAGTCGCTCTTCCATCTACATGTACACCACATTCATCTCCAGTTCCCATGAAATCAAGCAGCTTAGATCAGGCCACGAAATCGAGTCCTAGACACCGTTCCAGGCTTGCTCAACGCTCCATATCCTCGGATTTCCCACACCATCCTCTTCTCCCAGCATCGAGTAAATCGCACCGGGCCGACTTCCCACAAGGCCTCACCGCGAGGGCACTGTGAGGACGAATTAAATGCTGAGCGTGGTGGCCTTAACATTATCTCTCCTCGCTCTGGTTTTTATAAGGAAGAATTTAAAGACGTAGAGGAAAAAACAAAACCCCATGAGACTGACATAAAGTTTTACAGAGAGAAAGGAACTGTGGTTTGGCTTCTGTCTGGCCAGGGTCTTGTGCTCCAGAAAGCCTATGTGTCGAAGCTGAAGCGTTTGGGGCAGAAACGACTGTTTCTCTACTCTGAGACATCGGGGAATATTGTGTTAAGAGTCTGCTCAGCTGTAGACAGAGCAGCACTTTGAAATAAAGAGGTTCAAGGTGAGAGAAATCGCCCTGGCTAGAGGTCCATTAGTTTGAGTAGCTCATCTGTCAGTACTCATGTGTTGTTATTCCGTTCGGAGCAATGAGGCTTTCTTCCTTCTCGACTTGGGTCGGGGGCACCATCACTTAAGCGCCAAAAAAACTCTCCACCACAACATCCAGCTACAGTACTTCCAGCCAGCGCTCTGTAATTACACTTAAGAGTAAAACAGCTAAATTGATTTACGGGAAGATATTTTTGGTAGCCTGACGAAGTCCAGTCGTTGTAAAACAAGCCCACGACCCCCCGGCTCCTCTGTGTTTGCAGCCGATCTAGCGTTCTCTTTCCAGACTCAGCCATCGTATTATTGTTGGAGCATATCTCGTTCTCCATTACCTCCCATTAATGGCTTAATTCCCTGTTTCTATTTAATCCGCGGTGTAATTCAGCCGTTTGCAGATAGCATCTCGCAAAGTTTGGATGAAAGCAGCTCGAGAGGAAGGCTGCAAGTATTGCTTGCAGGAAATGAGGGGCAGTCTGGCCAAGAGCAATATTAAGCTGCTGATGTTAACTCCTGTGCGCTGCATCAATTATTATGAGCAAGTGTGTGTTGTAATAACGATACCCGGGTTGCTCCTACGCGTTGGAGAAAGTGCTGTGTAGGGAAAGAGCGTGAGTTTGAACCAGGCGCACAATACACCTGTGGTTTTTCAGCCATTATTTCCCTCTTTCCTATTACTTTCATTTAAAGAATTGATGAGTTTCTATATTAGTTCTCTTAGCAACCAATTTTTCTCTTGCAAGATGTGAAGGAGCATAAAAAATTTAAGTCTCTCTTTGTTCAGGCGTGGAGGAGAATGTCTGTCTGCCACCGACCCCTCGCTGTCCCGATTCCTGCACATGTTCGGACACTGTAGTGCGCTGTAGTAACCGAGGGTTGCGTTCGCTACCTAAAGGCATCCCGAAAGATACAACCGAATTGTGAGTTTTCATTATCCTTTTTCTTTCTCTGCAAATCTTTGGGCCTTTTCTGGATAATTTATTACTTAATTTTGTTTAATTTAGAATTAAATATTTATCTGTTGCCACAATAGATGGCTGTTTGAATTTGATTTAGAAAACCTCTCTCAAACAACTGTAGCTAGAAGTTTCAAGATTTCTGTCTTAAACATGTTTTTTAAAATCTTTTTCGTATCAATGTTTTATTCAGGAGGTACAATGGTCTTTCGTTGTCAGTTTGAATAAAATCAGATAATTGGTGAAACAATTGGAAGCACTTGATCCAGACTTACACACACACACTTGAAATCGTTTTTGACCTTGCAACTGAGGTCCAGTGAGCCATCATCGAGTAAAAATTTCTGTCAATATCTAATGGACCAATCAGATTGAGAAGTCGCAGGTCCATTATCACTGGACACAACCCATTCATACACCCACCAAGATGAAGTCAGAGGGTGATGGAGACAGATGGTGAGACGGAGAGAAAGCAATTGAATGAGATGACTGAGACTCAGAGCAGACAAGTAATCACAAGATAACAATAAAAAGTGACAAAGAGAGACTCATTGGACACGGTTTTGTAGGGAGTGAGGTGAACGAGAATGTAGGGCCTTGTTGGTTTTTCAGCAAAAACACATCAATTACACATAGTAAAGAAAAACATTTAAGATATTACGTTACAAATCATTTCACTGAAAAAAAGTCTTATATTTAATGTACGGTAAAACTGGTCTGCAGGTTAATGTAGGTTGTTTTGGTAATATTACAATAAACTGAACATTAGTCAATGCAATTGAAAATATGAAATCATAATAGTTTATTTTTCCATTAATTATTACGTTTTGTAACACAATTTGGTTGAATTTACATTATTTCATATTTTATGAACTAACAAATTAACATAATAACAATAGTAATCGTACATTTATACATTATCATTAACCTAAATTAATAAAATCATAATTTGTTGTTCATTGTTAGTTCACAATATCTAATGCATTAACTAATGGGTAACTAATGTTGAACCTTTTTGTTAAGTGTTACCAAAAGAAAAAACTAAAATGTTTAACTGAGATTTAGACCTTGGCAGCATTGATTGACGGTTTTGAAAGCAGAGGACTTCTTTTTTAATGACAGACTCCATTATCAGCTGATAGCAGGAAAGTCTCAAATCTGTCTGTCACTGTGTCTTGTGCTATAGGAGTGATGCTAAGGCTTGTAGATGTTCTGCTGGGCTCAGCTAAGTGCCTTTTAGCAGCTCTCTTGAGTTTCCTGGCGCAAGGTGTCAAAATGAGGATGAATTGAACCAAAGGGCAAACTTAGTAAATAATCGATACAAGCAACTACTCCAAAGGGCTGCTGTTTAGTTCTGTTCCAAAATTTAGTGAGCTGCCTACCTAGACAAAAGTTTCAGGGAAACCACTGATGCTTTTCACTAAGATGTATTGTTTTGCCCATTGCATTCCAGCCACTGTGGAAAAGGCAGTCCCATAAAGCTTTCGGACAAGTTCAGTGAAATGAGAAAATAAAAATATATATTTAATCACAGAAAGCTGTTATTTAAGAAAACTATAGAGAATATCTTTGCATACATGCTAATGTCAAACTCAATGTTGGACTGTTCTGAACTGTTTATGCTTGGGTGACCATATTTCAGCTTTCAAGAGGACAGTCAGGGGGGGCAGGAGGCAGATGGACACCCACAGCGGGTGGAAAGATCGGGATGGGTGTAAATACTTGACAAATGAGTACGTACGACGTACATTACCGAGCAAGAAGGTGTCGCTTTGCAAAATTATAAAACGCATCCAATGAATGACGACTTTAGAACCTTAAACCCGAATCCCAGATATTTTAGGAAATTTAGAAATCCCGCCCGGACACAGTTTTTTTGTCACAAAAAGAGGACATGTCCGGGAAAAAGAGGACGTATGGTCACCCTAGTTTATGCAGCATTGTGGATTAGAAATGAAGGTCTGACTTTGATTTGTCCTGAGATTGTTAATATGTGTAGACCATTTGTAAACAAGTTTTTTCTTATCATTTCAGGTATTTGGAAGGAAACTTCCTCACATCTGTCCCCAAAGAGCTAGCTTACCTGAAACAACTGTCACTGTTGTACGTATTTTTTCTTGTACATTTATATTATATTACTTTGCAATACAGTTTTGTCCAAGTTGTTAAGTTTGAAATAAATCTTGAGTAATCTTTTTTGAAGATTGTATTGTTTTTATTCCTTAGGCTCTGTTTCAACGTCTGTATTTTCAAAGGAATATTCAGCATCTTTAGTTTTTGTCGGGTGTGTAAATTAATCTGCTGTGTTTACATTTGTTTTCCCCACAGAGACCTCAGTAACAACAGCATCAATGTTCTTGCTCCTCTCACCTTTAACAACACGACTCATCTCGCAACTCTGTAAGTTAAACCATTGGTATACCTTTGTTTGCAGATGTTTTGTGTTCCCATGACTAAAAATATGAAAATATTTGAAGGCATTAAAATTTGGGTTTGTCTCTCTTCTGTGTTTCCCTGCAGTATCTTGAGTTACAATCAGATTCGATGTGTCCCGGTTCATGCGTTCGATGGCTTGCGTTCTCTCCGCCTGCTGTAAGACCCATTTATTTTTTACCTGATGATCCAGTGATCTGCTACAGCCACATTTTACACAATCTTATACAAACTGGACACGAAACCGCATGTTCATAGCATCAACAAGTCTTAAAGAGAGCAGTAGATTTCCAATTTTGTTTCTTCAGCTCAACTGTGGTCATTTTTGTGTCCCAGGGGTTGATTTTTATTAAAACTATAAGATTAAAGCTTCTCAATGTGTTTTAGCTCATGTTAAAAACTTGAAACTACATTTAAGTGCCTGTTATAGTGAGATTTTTTAGTTTAACTTTTCCAAGGTCCAGACTCCCAAGCTTGTAAAATAAACTGTTATAATTTATTGTTCGAACATGATTCGAGCTGTGTCAATTTTACCCTTAAAATATATTCATTTAAAATGTGTATTTGGGATTCATGAAATGCAAGATAGAATTGTGTAATTTGAATCGTGTGAAAAAAGTCATGTGTCCTGTGATGCCTGTGTTACACGAACCCTTGGAAATGACTGATAAGCAAATAACACTAAAGAGTTGTAAAAGTGTGTTTTAAGGAAGTATCTAAGTATCTACACAGCAAACCTTAATGCTCAATTCCGATTTTTTGCTAAGATCAGATTTTTTTGTTTGACTGTTCACACTATATTTAAAAAGTGGCAAATATCAGATCCCAGTGTGAACTGGTGATGGTTATAAACTGAATCGCATGCAAAAAACAACAATAACACGTAACAGGCAGCACGCTTTCATACAGAATTAAGCAAGGGTCAAGTCAGAGGGTGTGTTTGACTTTAAGCAGTACTGAGAAGATTGTTCTTGCGGTGCGATTTTTAGAGCATTCCAGGAGCAGTCCACTCTCGGGCTGTGCGCATGCCGGTTTGCACGTTGCATAGCGCCGTGTCCAGTGGCAAAATTTCTTATTATAACAGATTCTATAGTCATTTGTTGCGTCGCATCGTGCGGCCTCACATGCAGTAGACAGTGCAAGGGCTTATGTTTACAATCTAATGCTCTAAATTAGCACAGAATTATGTCGATCTACAATGACGCAAAAGTCGCATGAATTCCTATAAGATCGTTCAGACTGAGGTTGCATCGCGAAACATCAGACATGTATCTGATTTAGGACCACATATGGATGTGGCTCAAATCAGATTAAAAAAGATCGGATTCCATCTGATCAGTAGTCAGATATGGGTAGCATATGAGCAACAAAATAGGATATTGGTGGCAGAGTGAACGTGGCTTAAAAGACCGCAGGTCCAAGCCTGGCCACTGTTAAAAGAAAATATTAAAAGGTTCTCTGCACACGTTTGCTATCAACACCCTGCCTGCACACTCTTCTAAACAGATGAAAACATGCTTGCCTCATTCCGACCCTTTTAAGTCAAGTCTGCCAGCCAGTCATCATTGTCACTTTTTAATTTCCCAGAATGCCCCAAGGTTGGCCTCGAGGGGCCGTAGCTGTCCGATCACAGGCTCAGATTGCGTTGTGTGGCTTCAGGCCCCAGTAACAGGAGAAATTATTAAACAGAACTGACACAGCACACAATGAGACATCTCTATGCAAATCTGCAGTTCGCACTGTCACAGTGGTGGTTTTCAATAATCCGTGCAAAATGCAGTGAATGACTGGCCCTTACTCATTCTTTCATCATTTATAGTATAGAAATAATGAACAACTCCCAGTGCTTCGTTCTCAAATTCTTTTCTTTTCTTTCAGAACCCTCCACGGAAATGACCTATCAACTCTTCCAGAGGGAGCCTTCAGCCACTTGACGTCTCTATCTCATCTGTAAGAGTGTGTGTGTGTTTGTGCCGCGCTCTCTGTCTCAGAGACCCACTCTGGTCTTTAGACTCTACTTAGGTTTAACCTCATTACCGGGTGCAACCTGGAGAGAGCGCAGCTTTGCTATAGAGCGGCCTTGTGCTGTGCGCTTTGAGACCGAGCCCCACGGGAAATCTTTGTCAATTTTATTGCAGCTAAAAGGCATCTATTATAGAGCCTTATGGCCGTGTTAAGTTTTTCCCCCCCTCCGGCTGTCGTTCCCCTTGCCGGTTTAGAGTGGTTAACTGTATAGCTCCTTGTTTCCTCATTGAAAAGAGCTGTAAGAAAAAATCCCTGTTTAGGGATAAGGACCCTGTGTTTCATTGGGCGCAGAATTAAAGAATGTAGAACAGGTTGGCTTTGATTGAGTTTGACAAGGATTTGTGTATTTTTGTGTGTAACATTCATCTCTGGTCATGCAGGGCTCTGGGCGCAAACCCTTTGCACTGTGATTGCAACCTGCGTTGGTTGTCTCAGTGGGTGAAGGCTGGGTATAAAGAGCCTGGCATCGCCCGCTGCACCGGACCACCCGACATGGCGGACCGACTGCTGCTCACCACGCCTCTCAGCCGCTTCCAGTGCAAAGGTGAGTCTTACTGTTCTCTCTTTTTTACAACTTTATGGTTTCAGTAGCAACTTAAAGGAATGGTTCACCTTCAAAATGAACATTCATCATTTACTCGCCCTATTGTCATTTCAAACCTGTATGGCCTTCTTTCTTCTACAAAACACAAAAGAATGTACATTAGAATGTATGTTATTCTAATGAAAAAAATATTATTTTTTAATTATGAAGAGAAATCTGTTCTTTTTTCTGAAAGAACTATCATCTCCTGATCATGTAACCAAGGCTGTACGGGTTGAGAAAACTATTATTCAATAATATCAAAGCCCATCCATTATTTCACACACAGTATTCTCTCTCACTAAACGGCTACAAATGATATTAGAAAAATTACATTTTAAAAACTTTGAAGTCATCACCATTCCCACTCATTTTCTCATTCCCTTTTTTGTATCTCTCTTTTTCGCTTTACATTTTAATCCTGCTCTGTTCCTTATTTTGAAGGTCCTGCCGATTTGAATCTGATGTCCAAGTGCGCCCCCTGTCTGGCAGTCCCCTGTCAGAACAACGGCACTTGTGTTAGTGATGTCACAGGCTCCTACCACTGCACCTGCCCGTTTGGCTATAAGGTGAATACATGCTGCTCCTGGTGCATTCTGGGATAGCATAGTTTGGCATCTTTCCTGTCCCTCTGCACACATCCACAGAATGTTCCTCTGAATTTTGCACATCATTAAGTGCAGGAGAGGTCTGTCATCCATCTTCCTGAGCAAACTCGCTGTAACAGAAATTTCATGATTACTTCCCTGTTCTTATTGTACGGAGGACGCGTGTGTGTGCATTTGTGTGTGTGTGTGCGGGTCCAGGCTGCAGCATGAAATCATTAGCCTTTTGTTTGGTTATGGGATTCCTGTCAGTGTTGTTCTGCTGAAGAACAGATAAGAGCTTAACCCTATGCCCTCTACGAGACAAAACCAACGGTCTGTCTTTTAATTAAAATCGCCTCTCTCAAGGTCGCTTGTAGGTGCGAGTGTTTGTGTGTGTCTGTCCTCCAAGTAAGTGAAGATTAATTAGAATGTTCAAGTGGATTGAATTCAATCAAACATTAGGAAAGAAAGGGAATAACAGAGCGAGAGCGAGAAGAGAAAGCATTTTGAGGAAACCGCAGGAAACAGACGTATCAGAAGCATACGCTCTCGTCTTGAATTGAAATGGAGAGTGTTAGTCACAGAGTTGCATCAACCGCTGAGTGTAAAAGGATCTGCTGTTCATACATCTTCTATAAACCACGATGTTACTCTAAACTCGGCTCTGGGCACCAATATTGCACAGAATAACAAAGTAATTTGAACATTTAATGAAGAATTGTGAGTGGAGCTTGCCTGTGTGAGTCAACACCACAATGCTGTGAGGTTTGAGATTGGTTGCCAGAGCATTGATATGTGGTTGCCAGCATCCGAAGTTGCTAAATGGTTGCTGGACTGTTGCAAAGATGTTTATAACTGGTCAGAAAAGACCATAGCTTAAGTCTTGGTCATCTTTTCTTTTAAAATTGTGACATATTTCCAGTTGAAAAAGAATTTGGAATGAGAACAATAGAGGATGCGGCTTGTAATTTTCACAGCGAATTGATAGGCTCTGGGGATGATTCAGCTCTAGATAAAAGATGATAACAAAATGTTTTGGAGTCTTATGCACAAACATGGGTGTAGGTAAGAGGGGGGGGAGTAAGGATGATTCTAAGGGCCCTCGCACTTTTGGGGCCACCGGAGATCTGTCTTATCAGTAGTAACAGTACTTGTAGTAATGTAATAGAAATTATATTTTATATTTTCTCATCCGTCATTGCTTCCGAGTCGCGTCATTCGCCTGTATTAATAGTATTCACACCAAATTCTCTTTATTACTGGAACAGACACGGGTCACTTCATAACTATATGGTCAGTTCCCAACTGAACTAATTTATTCTAGAGATTCTTTTTCACACAATGCCGGAACAAATTACGGCCCTCCGGCCGCCAATTGAATAGCCCTGATGTAAGTTGTTTAAACACCTCTGAAGACATAGTTATGTTTATTAGGCTATATTGCAGTTCTGTCAATAGATCCTGCCGAAAAGTAAACACACCTCAATATCTGTTTCACCCAGGTAAAAAACATGCATCTCTTTGCTTGGAAAAATATTACCACACTTTTCCACAATAAGGAGCCTGATTTGAGGTATAATTCATCCTTGTGGCCAAGTGGTGTGTAAGAAAAGTGTAATATATTAGGGTTAGTGGTTTAGAACAAATCCTTAAGTATGAGCAATGAAGCTAAGTCGGGATAGATGCCTTCATCATTTTTGGCGTGAATAAAAATGGGGATTTTTGAGCCTCTTCGACTGGGTAAATTGGTATTTATCTTGGTTTCCAAGTGTAAGAAAACTTCTCAAGAAAACATTGGTGGTGGAAATGAGACGTGACTTAGGACCTTATTACAGCACAAGCTATTGAACAGCAGACTATCCCATACAGCCCCGCTGTAACTTAAATTAAATATGGCATCTAGTCTGACTGAGGTCATACAGTGTTGCTTTAATAGCCGCTGCTGAACTTTGTTTAAACGGTAAATAGGAATTAACTTTTTACTTGACATTTTGCTATGAATTCATCATGTTATATTGTAGATGATGTGACACTTTCTTTAAAGGTTCACCAGCAGGCTTTTACCTTGGATGTAAACATCAGACAGGAGCAAGTCCTGGCCTTTTTGCTCTCTCAATCCTGCTCATTGTGCTTTTCTCGTCTCTTTTCTTAGGGCCGTAACTGCGAGATCCCCATCAACGCCTGCATCAGCCAACCATGCAGTAATGGAGGCACATGCCATGTCACACCTGGACAGGATGGGCAGTACAGGTACATCCCATACAAATTTGTTTTCTTAGTGTTGGACCCATGGCTTAGTGCTTATGGTCTTGCATCATTTCCTGTTTCAGCTATCATCCACAAATCACCCGCATCTTATACCCACAAATAAAATGTTCTTCATTTGCTATGTAGAACGCGCATGCATCTGGACTTAATCAGTGTATTAAATATTCAAAGCTTGTATTACTCAGGGACATTGACAGAAGCAAGAGACAGGCAGAATGTTGTAATGGGACAATAAACATCCCCAGTGTCTCATAAATCACCCGCCAGCTTTGGTAATGTCACATTAAGCCTCTATGCAATTCTTGCATCCAGCAGGAATGGCACATAAGCTTGAGTTCCTCCCAATGACTTAGCAAAACACTGAGATTTAACTGGGATGGATTATGTTGAGACTTAAATATGTTGGTAGATAAATATGTTGCGAGTTTTGTCTTGGGGTGAGAAAGAGAAGCTTCTAACTCAACACTTGAGAAATGGCAGGCGATGGACTGGGCGGATGGGTTAAATCGGGCGTTTGTTATGCCGTAGGGTGAGATAAATGTTACTGCTTTACTCAAATGGGTCACTATGGCGATACATTTTTTTTGAAAGTCATCCTTTATATATATTGAGGTATTTTATAACGGCTCAAAACTCCTCTTAGCTAATCAGAATCAAGGTGGATTATATTGAGTCTTGAATATGTTGGTAGATAAATATGTTGCGAGTTTTGTCTTGGGGTCAGAAAGAGAAGCTTCTAGCTTAACTCTTGAGAAATGGCAAGCGATGGACTGGCAGAATGGGTTAAATCGGGCGTTTGTTCTGCCATAGGGTGAGATAAGTGTTAATACTTTTACTCAAATGGGTCACCATGGCGATGCGTTTTTGTGGAAACTTTTCCTTTATATATATTGAGGTATTTTATAACGACTGAAAAATCATCTCAGCTAATCAGAATCAAGGACCAGAACTGACCGCTTTATAAGAGGGGTTTTAGTATATGACCACCTCAGCTCTCAACCTTTATTTTTATGTATTCTGTGCATCTTAAATGCAGTTTAGCTTATTTTTTAGGAAGTTCATACATTATGAGGAAGTTAATGCACGAAGTAATCAAAGAGAAAATAAATTGAATGTGCATGGTGTTTATTTCTTACATTTGATGTATTGATCGCTGTCTTCCTCCACATTCCTGCAGCTGTGTGTGTCCTCCTGGGTTCGAGGGCCAGCGGTGTGAGGTGAATCCCGATGACTGTGAAGACAACGACTGTGAGAATAACTCCACCTGTGTGGATGGAATCAACAACTACACCTGCATCTGCCCCCACAACTACCGAGGTACAAAAGCCATTTACATAGCTCATAAAAGTAGCTCTAGCAAACTCTCTTACCCCATTCAGAAAGCTATTTTCATAGTCATATTACCCTCTTTGTCTTACTCACATGAACCACAATGAGGCCATCTCATTTACTTGGCCTTACCAATTTCATTTATATCCTTAAGCCACAACTGAGGTGGCTAAGAAAACATTAGGAGACCAAAATAATATACATCATTGGACTGGTGGAGGGCAGTTTCACTAAACAAACTAGCCTTTGACATTAGTCCTGACTGTGCGAATTTAGAGGTCCGCTGTTCTGTTCGTTTCTGCTTTAGAATTGCCAAGTGCCGCCCAGTGGCACCACTACTCTTGTCCTCTATTCATTTCTCCTTCACTTTTCCTTCCTGAAGAGAGAGAACATGCAACTGCTGGTAGCAGGGCCTGTCATTATAACTGCATGCCTCCTTGCCACCTCCCTTGGAGCGAGTACAGCTGGCACAGTGTGTGTGGGTGGGTGGGTGTGTGGATTTGCAGTTGTACACGCCCGGCATTCAGGACGATTTAGTTTTTGAGCCCACACAGCTGTCTGGTTGGCCAATGGTTTTCTTAAGAAGTCTTAAAGAGATTGTTCACCGCAAAATTTAAATTTTTGAATCTTTTACCCACATGTCATTCCAAATATGTATGACTTCCTTCTTATTGAGAACACAAAAGAAGATATTTTGAAGAATGTCAGTAGTCTAAACAACACTGGCCCCCATTGACGTCCATTGTATGGACATACAACCACAGAGCCATTCCTCCACAGAGGAAAGATTTTGAACACAGATACACAGATTTTGAACAACCCGAGGGTGAATAAATGATAAAGGGCTGCTTAACGATTAATCGCAACTTATCATTTGCAGAATAACAGCTTTTGTTTACATAATTTATGTTGGTGTATTGTGTATGATAATTATTTATTTATAAATACACAGAGATGGATGCATGATTTGAAGAAAAAATATATTTATTTGTATACTTAATATAAATTATATATAAATATAAACGTGTATATATGGAATCAAAATTTTTATTTATATTAATAAAGAAAATGTTTCGTTATGTCATTTAAATAGTGTGTAACTATGTGGTGAGATGAGATGAAGAGCACGAGAGAAGGAAGGTCAGAGATCCAACAGACTGATGAGGTCTTTGTCTCCTGTTTTAACAATGTGACTCTGGTTGATCCGTGAGTTGTATGTGGCTTTAGTTGATCATTCTCGTTTGGGACTATATAATCTGTGCGAAAAGTGTGTTAAAGATTTGTCCCTGTCAGAGTTAAACGGTTTATAAAATTTTATTGTGCCCCAAAGAGAGCCAACTGCTAATCGCTGTTTCACAAGCAAAATATTAAGTAAGGGATAATGTACAGTTAATTATCAGGTTTGTTACACAGCTACTTGGCACATGAACACAAACAAATAACTGATTAACAAAGTATTGATTTTAAATGTTTTGTTAGATCATTTGTAACAAACTTTCTACAAGGAAAACGTTTTTGAGTCGAGACACAACTTTCAGAGGAACTTTCAGTTTGGTTGATTCACCATCATGATTTGTGAATATAGTCTCATACATGTTATTAAAGGTATAGTTCACCCAAAAACTAAAATTCTGTCATCATTTACTGACTCTCAGACTGTTCCAAACCTTTATAAATGTATTTGTTCTTCCGAACACAAAGGAAGATATTTGAAAGAATGTCAGTAACCAAACAGATCTCCTCCCCCATTGACTTCCATAGTATTTATTTTCCTACTATGGCAGTAAATGGGAGATGAGCTTTGTTTGGTTACTGACATTCTTACAAATATCTTCCTTTGTGTTAAGCAGAAAAAATAAATGTAGGTTTGGAATAATCTAAGAGTGACACACAAACCCACAGCCTGAGCTTCAGACGAACCCTGCAAACATACTGTAAGAAACAACATCAGCCTTGAGTGAGACACCCAACTGCACCGATTCCCCCGAGAAGGCACACTTCCACACATATTCGGTTGCAAAAGCAAAGGAAATTGGCTGGCAGACTCTCTGAACCCGGTCTCAAGGGCCAGAGCACTGAGAGGGTACATCTGTTTCAGAGCTCTTGTTGTGCCATGCATCTCGCAACACCACCACAAGTGTACAGAGCGGCCTTGGACAGGAAGGACTTTACTGAATGAGTGTGTGAACGGCTGTAGGGATTTTTATGAGGTCGAATCATACCCGGCATGGCCTGGATGAGGGCCGGATGTCCTCCTACAGCAGGTGGACGGAAACACGATCCTACTGTCTTGAAGATTCTGGTTGACAGTGATTTAGTGCCTTCACATGGACCCCACTGAGTTGAAGGGTTTTGCCATCACACAAAGATCTGTTTCAGTGTCAAGCTGATGGAGAAAAAGCAACACGCATTCTAAACACTGGCAGATGGTGAGACTGTAGATCTCGCGGCGGGTCGCGACACACATGTAAACTCAGCAAAAAAAGAAACGTCCCTTTTTCAGGACTGTGTATTTCAACAATAATGTTGTAAAAATCCAAATAACTTTACAGATCTTCAATGTAAAGGGTTTAAACAATGTTTTCCATGCATGTTCAATTAACCATAATCAATTAATTAACATGCACCTGTGGAATGGTCGTTAAGACCTTAACAGCTTACAGAGAGTAGGCATTTAAGGTCACCGTTCTAAAAACGCAGGACACTAAAGAGACTTGTCTACCGACTGTGAAAAACACCCAAAGAAAGATGCCCAGGGTCCCTGCTCATCTGCGTGAACGTGCATTAGGCATGCTGCAGGGAGGCATGAGGACTGCTGATGTGGCTATGGCAATAAATTGCCATGTCCGCACTGTGAGACGCCTAAGACAGCGCTACAGGGAGACAGGAAGGACAGCTGATCATCCTCGCAGTGGAAGACCACGTGTAACAACACCTGCACAGGATCGGTACATCCGAATATCACACCTTCGTGACAGGTACAGGATGGCCACAACAACTGCCCGAGTCACACCAGGAACACACAATCCCTCCATCAGTGCTCAGACTGTCCGCAATAGGCTGAGAGAGGCTGGACTGAGGGCTTGTAGGCCTGTTGTAAGGCAGGTCCTTACCAGACATCACCAGCAACAACGCCGCCTATGGGCACAAACCCACCTTCGCTGGACCAGACAGGAGTGGCAAAAAGTGCTCTTCACTGATGAGTCACGGTTTTGTCTCACTGGGGGTGATGGACGGAATCGTGTTTATCGTCGAAGGAATGAGCATTACACCGAGGCCTGTACCCTGGAGCGGGATGGATTTGGAGGTGGGGGGTCCGTCATGGTCTGGGGCGGTATATCACATCACCATCGGACTGAGCTTGTTGTCATTGCAGGCAATCTCAATGCCTTGCGGTACAGGGAAGACATCCTCCTCCCTCATGTGGTACCCTTTATGCATGCTCATCCGGTCATGATCCTCCAGCAGGACAATGCCACCATTCATACTGCTCGTTCTGTGCGTGAGTTTCTGCATGACAGCAATGTCAGTGTTCTGCCATGGCCAGCGAAGAGCCCGGATCTCAATCCCATTGAGCACGTCTGGGACCTGTTGGATCGCAGGGTGAGGGCTAGGGCCATTCCCCCCAGAAATGTCCAGGAACTTGCAAGTGCCTTGGTGGAAGAGTGGGGTAACATCTCACAGCAAGAACTAACAAATCTGGTCCAGTCCATGAGGAGGAGATGCACTGCAGTACTTCAAGCAGCTGGTGGCCACACCAGATACTGACTGGTACTTTTGATTTTGAGCCTACCTTCATTCAGGGACACATTATTCTATTTCTGTTAGTCACATGTCTGTGAAACATTTTTAGTTTATGTCTTATGGTGTTGACTCTTTTAGTGTTCATACAAATATTTACACATATTAAGTTTACTGAAAGTAAAAACAGTTGAAAGTCAGAGGACGTTTCTTTTTTTGCTGAGTTTATGTGTAGTCAAAGAGTTCACTGAGTGCTTCACCCTGGTGCAGTTGAGTGTTTCAGCGTGTGATAAAACTCCAAGCGCCGGAGGAGGGCAACTGTTAGAGCCATTTAACAGTGTGTGTTGCTTGTCTTTGTGTGCATTTCAGGCGATCTTTGCGAGGAGGTGGTTGACCCCTGTCTGCCTGACTTTGACCTCTGCCAACACGACTCCAAGTGTGTTCATCTCAATAAGGGCTACAGGTGAGCTCCGCTGGGAAATGAAAGAACTTGATGTATAGCTCAGAACTTGAGAGAACTTCACAGAAACATGACCTCCTAGACACCAGAGCAAGAGTTGCAGTTCGCTTTTGCTATTATTTTGTGTCTAAACTGTATTGAGGGTGGTTTTTTTTCTCTGATTGTCAGGTGTGAGTGTTTGCCGGGGTATGTCGGCCAGCACTGTGAGCAGGATTACAATGACTGCATGGAAAACAAATGCCAGCATGGAGCCGAGTGTGTTGACGCTATCAATGGTTACACGTGCATCTGTAAGGAGGGATTCAGGTGAGACACATTGAGAAACCTTTATAAATGAAACACAAAAGAAGATATTTTGGAGAATGTATTTCAGCAAACAGTTCTGGGTCACCTTTGACTACCTTTTTAATTTTTCCTACTATGGTAGTCGATGCTGCCTCAGAAACATTTTTCTAAATATATTTTTTTGTGTGTGTTTACCAAACAAAGAAATGTATACAGGTTTGGAATTACTCAAGGTTGAGTAATTCTTGACAGAATTTTCATTTTTGGGTGTCCCTTTAAAGTCGAAACCGAAATTCAAAACAATTTTCACAATTAGAGTTCTGGAGCCAGAAACCCACACGTACACTATGCAACTAACAAACACATGAAGACATTCATATCTGTATACATCCATCTCAACCACTGTTTTAGATAACATGCATACCTGTTTTCATTATGATATCTTGATATATGAAGTAAACATGCACATTAGGCTTCTTTGCAACAGCTGGTGGTTTATTATATGGAAGTTAAATTTGAGATGCACAGAGGATGAATCTCCATATGGCCGATGTGTGTGTGATATTGTACAGAAGAACAATAGCTCACTCACCAGCATCTCTCACAGCACCGCAGCTACTAATTAAAGACCTGATGGTGTCTTGGTCCCATTAATCTGCCATACCAACCAACGTGACACTCTATCAATATTGTTACACCATCCTCATCTTTTGTGTGAATTACATTTTTAGAAAGAGAGAGAGACAGAAAGATTTACCTTTATTTAAAGGTCCACTGTATGAAATTTTGCGGCATCTAGCGGTGAGGTTGCGAATTGCAACCAACGGCTCACTCCACCCCTCCCTTTAGAAGCACTACGGAAGCTGACACAAAAATAAGATGTCCACATGTTTTCGCTTCTTTGCCAAAGGAGATAATGTATTTTCGAAATGCGGTCTGTACAGCAGTTTGTCCGTTTAGGGCTACTGTAGAAACAACATGTTAATTCCATGTAAGGGACCCGCTGTGTATGTAGATAGAAATAGTTCATTCTAAGGTAATAAAAACACATCGCTATGTAAGGTATGTAAGGTCTTTATACACCACGAAACACATAGTAATGCATATTATATTGCATTTGTGTCAACAGATCCTACCAAATATCTCACACAGCACCTTTAAGCTTAAAAGTACACTTTTCACTAAAAAGTTAATTCTGTTATCATTTACTCTCGACAAGGTCTCAATTTGTGTTCAATTGCAAAAGGTAATATGGGTTTAGAATGATTGTCTGACAGTTTCATCTTTTCTTCCCTTCTTTTACATTAGTGGGCTGTTTTGTGAGCATCCTCCACCGATGATATTACTTCAGAAGACAAGTCCATGTGATCAGTCAGACTGTCAAAATGGAGCCCAGTGTCTGGAAGGAGTGGACGGGGAACCCCTGTGCCGTTGTCTGCCTGGCTTCTTTGGCAGCAAGTGTGAAAAAATGATAACAGTGCATTTCCTCGGCAAGGATACCTACCTGGAACTCCCCGTCGCCAAGATACGACCACCCATGCACATATCCCTCCAGGTACAACTCTAAATACTTCCTGTAACTTTTAACAATGGATCCCAGATCAGTTTCTTCCCATAGATTGACATGGACTCACAATCTCTGCAGCCATGAAAAGCAATCCACCTCTTCTAGCATCTATTCTAGATATTTTTCATCCGCAGTGCTGCTCAAAGCAGGCTCTGGTCTCAATGACATTATGAGAATGTCACCTCTTGTCCACTCGCATGAATAATGCCTCTCCTGAGGACATATATTATGTTAATAGAGGTTGAGCCGGGCTGTTATCCGATGCAATCGGGGTCTCTGCGTCACTGCTAGATATCTTCTCACTGTCAGGAGGGCACACTAATGTTAATTAAAGTCTGAGAAATAAGAAAGAGCTCAGTAGCTGTTTATCTATCATTGCTGTAAGTATCTGAAAGTATCTGGTGTCAGTGTGGGACATTTAGTGTTTGAGAGGCTCTTTTTTGGTTTCGTATCAGAGAGAATCTGTCCACGTTTCTAGGACGGAGAATCTTTTGCCTGAAAAAGAGCATTTGATCCCACTTATGCCAGAAGTATACAAATTCCTTTCTTCAGTTGAAAACAAACAATTTATATCAAAATGCATTCCTGTTATCTTCATATATCGCTGATGTCCTTCTGAAACCTTGAATTTCATTGTTTTTTTTTGCTAAATATCATTATTATTAGTCACCTCTTATGTTCTGGGGTGTTCTTGGTTTTGCAAATATCTTAACAATAAAAAGTATTAAAAAGTGCTTGTCAAATTTGAGAACATATAAATTAATGATTCTAAAAAATACAGTGTTTTTCCAGTACCTGAGAAATTTCGGAAGAAATGCGATGATTTGATATTTTATTTGGCAAAGCTCCAAAAAGTGCATCAATCTTAAAAATAATTCAAATTACAACAGTAGGTTAAATAAATGTCTTGTAAAGCGAAATGATGCATCTATGAGAGAAAACTATCAACATTTTAGTTTATTTAGCTAAATTGCAAAAAGTAAAAAGAAAAATGTACCGGTAATGCGTGCAGTGTTGCCAGTACATGATCCATTCATTTTATGGACTTATTTGTTGATTTTATAACACAACTCAATAAAATTCAATATTCAAAATACTGGTGAAACAGCGCTTTGCAGAAAGTTTCCCTAAAATTAATATATCACATTGTGCTTATTTTGCAGTGCAACACATCGATAACTTAAAAATTAATTGTTTATTGTGTGTTCAGTGATGAAACACACATATACCAACTAGTTATGAGACATGCTGTAAGATTTGAAGTTATTAATGTGTTGCCATATTTGAACACATCTTTCTTATCTAATATATTTCCACTACAAATTGCAATTACAACCTTCGACAACCTCAGTTTTATCAAACTACATAATGTTGAGAAAACTGCAATTCTAATGTCATGTATTGTATATTTTCGATATTTTTTTCTTTTTCTTTGTAGATAGAAAAAGAAAAGCATGTAAAGCTTCAACAATGCACAAAGAGACATAGAATTTAAATTTATTTGAGTTGTTCATCTGAAGAAAGAAAGTCATGGTTCATATTTGGGTGAGCTAAGAGTGAATTGATTTAAAATCTGGATTTTGGGCACGAGGTGATTGTAAAACGAACTAATGCATTTGTTTAAGCTCTGAATATTTACCTCTGTTGTGTCGCATTAAACTTTGTTAACAGGCTGTGAAAAGCATGGCAGAAAGAACATGCACTTGGGAACAGTAAATATAGAAAGCAATCAAATTTGGCTTCTTTTTTTATTTCCAGTGTTCCTAGTAAAACTATGCTAAACATTGCTAATGATTTGTCCCTCCTGTGAAATATCCACTGGCGGAAACCAAATACTTGTGGGGCATGTGCACATTAACCGCCCGTATGCCTTCAGGCTATGAAAGTAAGCAGTCCACTTTGTCTCAACTGATGTGTTGAGGAGCTTCCACACCCCATAACCCATCAACTGCTCCTTTCTCGTCCTCCCATCATAGTGCTTTTATATAAACGTGAGCTGTTTTCTGTCATGGCTTTCCTTACAGCCGTTCCATTTGATACCCTCGACTAAACTGAGAGTTAATGGGCTGGCCTGCGGCAGTTCTGTCACTCAGTGTGCGAGTCATGCTGTGTATATTGGAGAGAAACGGAGCGCTTATCGTGTGCTACTGTTTGTTTTGTAGCCCTCCCTTCAGCTGCAAAACTCCATTGTTCACTTTGACTGATCTTTTCTATTTTTGTAATCCTCGTTCTTTTTCTCTTTATAGGTGGCTACAGATAAAGACAATGGTATTCTGTTGTATAAAGAGGATCATGATCCTCTTGCTCTTGAGCTGTACCAGGGACACATTCGTTTGATATACGACATTGCAAAGTACCCTCCTACTACCGTGTACAGGTGAGTAAACAGAACATACAAGCGCACAGCAATTTTATGAAATCAGAGATGTGTTTCCAATGCAAACGTCATTTCAAAAGGCGGGTAGCATATTTATCCTTTATCATTTGGGCAACATTCAAAGGGTGCATGTATGCATTGTAACTAAGGCGTGCCTTCTGGCTCCTGGTTTTCAGGCACATTTAATCCCTGTAAGCTCATGGCACACCATAAAACCATACGGGAGCCTCGGGTTTACATGACCTGCTCGAGTCTGCCCCGGGCCAGAGTTTTCTTCCCTCGCCCGGTTCCCATGCAAACACTTCTGCGGTGCTGCCGCCATGATTTCTATGCTCACTGAATCCCCCATAAACAGAGAGCTCTTAGCCCTTTCAACAGACAACAGACTTGTTGAGTCTGGAGCAGATTGTGCCTGACTTCGGCCCAGTGGGTCATTGTAGATGTCATTAAGCTAACACAGACTGCTCAGAAATGGGTTTCAAGAGCACAGATTCAGCCTTTTAAAGGCAAAACTAATGACACCTTCAGTTTCAAAGCATTTCAAGATAGAGATCACTGCCGGTACACATTCTCGGGTGAATAAAGGGCAGTAATGCCTGTTTGGATCTTTCATCTACGTCTGCAGAAGTTGAGTGAGATCACTTGTGATTGACAGATATTTTAGCAGGCACTGGAGGTGCTCGGGTCCGGCTTGTCCGCTTGATGATTTTGTATCGATCCAGTGCTTCTCGTTCCCGCCGCGGAGGGCCACTCTTTCCGTCTCCCCGAAGCGAGGGCCCAATCGATTTCTTTGAGAGAGTCAACATGGAGAAATTACATTTCAAGCAGATTCCTTGTCTTTGCAGACTGAGGATGCAGTTAAAATGTAGAACTACAATCAAGTCTGTGCAGCCATTCAGGGGGGTTTTGCTAGGAGGATTTTTCATATAAATCAGATTGAATTTAAACCGCATTAGCACTTCAGCTCATATTATCTGGACAACCCAACTTTATTGTAAGTCACGGGTGTCCAAAGTCCTACCTGGAGGGCCTGTGTACTGCAGAGTTTAGCTTCAACTTGGCTCAACACACCTGTCTGGAAGTTTCTAGTCTGCCTAGTGGGACCTTCATTAGCAGGTTCAGGTGTGTTTGATTAGGGATGAAGCTAAAGGACACCACCCTTCAGGACTGACTAAGTGCACCCCTGTTGTAACTGTGCGTTCACACCTCCAGCGACTCTGTCGCTAGGTGTCGCAAGTCTTTTGCTAAAAGGTCATTTCTAGCTTTGGTTGCTCAAGTAATATTTATGAACAAACTCTGCAGTAACTGACGAGAGACGGATGACGTGAGCTACGGTGCTTCACTCCAATTGGTAATCGCTCCCGAAAATTGCTCATTATTTGCCTAAAGTTGAGCAAATCTCAACTTTGTCGCGCCGCTAAACACGGCCACTTCTTGTTTCCAACAGTCACTATTGAAATAAATGACATCACCTAGCTTTGTCACTAGGTTTCAATGGCGGTGTCAACGCACTTTAATCCTTCAGTATTGAGAAGCGGCAGATCCACAATGCAACCTTTATTTCAGCCCATCCAGCGGAACTCGGTCCTAAGGACTTCATGTCATAGCGACATTGACATTGTGGAAGCCGAGCTGACAGACCCTCTCTAGATCCTGCTGCTCCATTTTGTCCCTTGCCGCAGAGCTTGGACATGGGTACGTTGTCTGGGCAGCGCTTTGCTTGGGTTTTCCCACAGTGTACGTTTTTTGGGCTGTTGTTTTTACATTCCTGAACCTAGTCTGGTTCAGCGGCTCTCTGCGGGTGCTAGACTTCAAATCTTGAACTGGGTCATAAAAAGGCTCTGTGGGGCGGAGATCAGAGAGAAAACTCGCAAGATTCCCACACCATGGTCCCGCTTAGCTCTTCGTACACCCGTCCCTGTTGAACTTGAGTAAGAGAACGGATCTCTAACAGAGAAATCAAGGAAAGACGATGAAATGGTCACGTGGTGATGAAGGAAAGCGTGATAAGAGAGGAGAAACACTTGAGAAATAAAGGGAAGGACGTTGGTGGGAAATATGACAGATCAGACCCCAGAGAGACGGAGAGGTCCGATGAAGAGTGAAGGACAGTTATCTGTGCAACGCGATACTGCCTCAACGGAAGTGAAATATTCACTAGGGAGGAGGTCAGACGAGGCCCTTAACTAGCAGTAATGCCTCATTACCATGAGATGAATGCTTGAGGCCGTGCAGCGTGATAATCCGTTGTCCTTTGCTAAATGTCATGCTAATCTTAGTATTAGTTTAAGCAGCGGCGTGGGCAGTTCCACAGCAGAAATGGTGGATTGTGGAAACATTACAGGAAATTGAATGAGAATGTTAGAATTGCAATTTTCCCCGCCCCCCCTTCTTTGTCCTGCTCAGCGTGGGCTCGCCATCCTGCACCACGCCTAACCACAGCCTTCCAAAAGCGGCTAATGTTTGGCATGTCAACCTTGTTTTAACGCTTAGCAGCACTAGGGAATGGAGGAGGAATGAGGTTGTGTTTTTTATGGCCTGTTTTCGATCTCTCACCCTAGATTAGAGTTACTGTGTCACTCTGTGAGTAGAGTTTATGGAGTGAACATAGGAGACTTGTAGAGATTCGGTGCATTCTTTGGGATTGGATTTGTAGGTGATCCTAAGGTGCTAGAGCTTCATCATCATTAACTACATTAAAGAGCAGTTTTATTTGTGTTGTTGATCCTGTTGACACATGATATGAAGGGCTTGTCTTTTTTTAGAAATACAGAGTTGCCATTTCTTAAAGTTGCAATCCGTAATATGTTCTGGTTACAAATAAACAAAAAATAGTTATTGAGCAAGTTCCTAAAGTTTTGAAAACCGTCTTCTTACCTTAATATGATTCACATCTGTAAATTTATAATAAGAATTAAACTGAGCTGGTCGGGTGAAATGTTGTGGAAAATGTCAAATGTCATTAGATATTATTAGGATCATATAACATAAAATATCCAGGAATTTAATGTTTCAGATTTGGTGATATAGACCACTTCGCACAATGTAAATACTGTACCAGGTTTTATTTTATGCAATTTAATATTATTATTTTCAAACTAACATACAGACAGAAAAAATTAAAAGGCCATTCCAAATTTCTAGAAATATTGTGGCCAGTCCAGTGTTTGTTGCATTTTAATCTAATCGAACCTCTGGAGGGACATAACAGCAATATGAAAGACTAACACCATGACAAGACACATTAAAACGGTGATAAAAAATTTGAATGGTAAATAACTTGTTTTTTTTGCAGTATTTGAGGTATAAAAAAAACACAGAGCATCTTTTTGTTATTTTCACCTTTCACTCTCTCAAGTTTTCATTTTCTGCAAGTTGATGCAAATAGAAATATATTTTCTATTTGAAATTTCAGAGAAATATTGTTAGTAGTACACATAATGTAACAAAAATTAAATTTTTACCTAAACACATACCTATACATAGTAAAATAATAGTGAAAATAATAGAAAATGGTCGCTTAATTTATTTCTGAAAATATTCGTTTAAGATTTTTGATTCAGTTATAAATGTCCTGTTGGTTGCTTTTTTTGTAAACGTTTGTGGAGTGTTAAAAATGAAATGCGAAGTTCTTCTGGTCCAGCGTTGGACAAATTTTGTTTACGTCTTCGGAAGTGGTCTATAGAGACAAAAGTTACGAAATGCATCTTTTACTTCCCAGTTATGAATTTTTTCTACTTTGTTTTGCTAGTCAAAATGTGGTATTGGTGTCGAAACAATCTTATTTTATAGAGCGTTTTATTGGACTAAGTAATTGTGTGCAGTATGAGTCATTATTATTTTTGGTCTGTATTCCAGGAGCAGAGAACATTTTAAATGTATGTGTCTACTTAAAGTGATTTTTCTTCAATATTTAAGAGTATGCTAGCATATAGACGGTCTTAAAGCTAACAGACATGAAATAAACCCACAAAACTCCCAATTGGATTTTAGCAAGTTTATAAACCAGAGTTGTCTCGTCTGACCAATTATATGTTCTAAGCTTCTTTTGATGATGACAGCAGAAATCCAACTTGAGATTTATGTTTTTGCTATCGCACCTCAGTGTGAGATAAAGCGTTGGAACAAATCAATATTCTCATCTCAAGTGAAATATTTCTGCCTTTAGCCACCTACAGAGGATTTGATGTTAGCTGTTAGATTCAGACCCTCTGAGGAGCTAGTAGGGCTATCTGGCCATCTTCCATTATTCCTCAACATTCTTGTTTGGTTACTCACATTCCAAATAAGCCTTTTTTGTGTCCCGTAACATCGTCTGTGAAATATCACTGATAGTGCCGTGTAATTGAATATGGAAAACGTTAATATGTCTTCGGGATTGCTGATCTAGATAAGTCGACAAGATGAAGGGGCTGCTAATAGCTCCTAACTTTGTGTACGTGTCATTTATAATGCGGTTTTAGTCTAGGAAAAAACACATATTTTATTTTCAGCTGACAGGAAATTGACTTCCCCTCATACGAGAGGGGTGACATGAGGTTGCTGAAATCTTCCACGGTTTTCTGTTTGTTTTTATTGAGCTCCATAATGGGGCGCTTGAAGTTAATATGCAGGCAAGGCGCACATCAAAGACGCTCCACCTTCTCACCCCCTCCATTCTAAAAATATTACGGCCTCGGGATATTTTCTGTCCGTCAAACTACGAACAAAAGGCCAATAGTGGCAAACGTAACGCAGAGGAACTGATATCTGCTGCCTCCTAGTGGTGCTTGGCCTTCACAGCACACATTAATTTCTTCAATGATCTCTGCTAACTCCTGTGGTGAGATTTATTTTCTGATTAAGTCACTCTCATAATAGAGTTCTCCCTTTTTGTTCCATTAAACTCCCGTCCACACCGCATTCTCTGCAAAACACTCTTCCTGTTTCCTGTTCGGTCAGCACACAGGCCCTCAGACCGATTTAATGAAAAACGGCCGTCAAAACAAGAGGCAGCGGATGAATATATCATTAAATGATAATAAAGCCTATCATCCATGGTGGTACCGATGTATCGGATAGACGTTGTGGGGGGTCTAGTCTGCACAGTGTAGTGTTTGTTACAAAAGCGTGTTTTGAAAGTGGAATTGAATTATGGGTCTATAATGCAAACCACACGTGTTCCTGTGTTGGGTCTTTGTTCAGTCAAGACCTCAGTGAACCGTACTCCCCTAAATCTGAGGACACTGATTTCAGTCTGCACCTATGGCCTCGGATTTTCAGCAATGGAAAATACACTAGCGAGCCAGCACACGTATTAAAACTGCCCACAAAGCAAAAAAATTTCATTAACAGTCATCTGTTTGTTTGCTTTGTGTATCGACTATCCTGTTGTTTCCATCTCTGGGATGTTTGTCGATTTACCTAATAGGACAGGAAGAATGTTTGGTAAAACCATGGCAATACTCACAATTAACTAGTTATCATTAGCGTGCCTGTTTTTTAGGCATATTGGCTGTTTATTAGTACTTATAAAACACATATTCTGCATGACCATATGCTTCATCCCTAATCCTACCCAGTACCTAAACAACTACCTTACTAAATATAAATAGGCAACAAATGAAGAATTTATTGAGGGAAAAGTGGTAGTTAAAGGTTTGTTAATAGAGAGAATTTCCCCCTATACTGACCAAATGTTTTCTATTGAGGCATTTCTATAGCACATCCTACACAAGTGCTTTGAGTTTTTATTGAAGAATGTGGACATTGTTACATTTTCTCCCAAACAAATGTGTTTTTCTCATTTCTTCAGTTTTTTCTATTCCAGCAAATAAGGAAAACCTTGTTTAAGGCTGAGGTAAAGATTAAGATATACCCTACTTACCACAATGTCATTTCTCTCACCCCCCTCTCTGTTTCTATTGGTTTGGTCTTTCTTTGCCAAACCACTGTCTCTAGCTGTCTGTAACAACTTGTGTTTCATCCAACAATAACTACTACAAAACTAAAACGGGAGTTTCTACGGCCTACTTTCTCATGATCTGGAGGCGGTTCAGAGGAAACCCATAAGTTCATAAACCTTAACGCAGCTGTCTCACCTTAAAACAAAACACAATCTCAAACAAAGCAAAGCCAGGGTCAAACAATGTTGATCCGTGCAGGGCAACGTGCTAAGGAGGAAAAAGAGCATGCTGTCATTGTCCATGAGAGGTTTTGTGAAATAAGGAACAAACTGCACTTTTTGAATGGTTTAAAAAAAGAGCGTGTGAAACAGAATGGCTTTCAGGAGTTCACGCGGTCCGGGTGCCAAATTCAGTGGGATGTGATTTGAGTGTGCTAACTCGAATCATGGCCAAGCTCTCATTTTCCCACAATACAAGCTCTCGACCTAGTGCCAAACTCACTGAAATACACCTGATGTGGAAACAATGTAATTTAAAGACAGTGGGGAAATATTTTGCAATGCATTATTAGGTCTTTTTATTCAGGCTTGAAAATTAAGTCATTAACCAACCATAGGGATTCACATTTAGTCAGAACGGTTGAGTTCTCGAGGCACCAGACGCAAGGTTCCTTCACGCACCTTCTCAAAGGAGAACATTTCTCAGAATGTCTATTAATGTTTTAGATGAAATCAGCTACCCCGCAGGTTATGGGTTTAACTATGTAATGTTTGTTGATGATCATTGAGGGTTGAGTTTTGTGAGCGCTAACCCTATGCTGTCTCTTGTTTTGTCTCAGTGTGGAGTCAGTAAATGATGGACTTTTCCACATGGTGGAGGTGCTGATCCAGAATCAAACCTTGAGCTTAGTGGTGGACAAGGGTGCTCCGAAAAGCCTTGGCAAACCGCCCCGTCCTCCTTCTGTGGACCACAGCACACAACTCTATATAGGCGGTAAGATTCAAAGGCAGTTCTATGTGTTTCTTTGAGCAAAACAGTTTTCAGAACGCTTTACATTTTTGAGGAGTAGCTTATTTGTAAGGATATATACAGTAATGTGTATTGCAAAAAGACACATTCGACTCGAAACGTTTTAACATTTAGTGCATCTAAATATTTCAATGGGCTCAGTTTAAGCTCTTTAGATTTAAGGAACAAACTGTTGCCACAAGCATTATTTGATTAATTAAAAAAAAATTGAAATGGGGTCTGAAAGGTTTTTTACAGTGTAAGATACATAGCTTTTTAACCCAGCCTGGTTTCACATAAAGACTTAGCTTAAGCCAGGACTATGCCTTAGTTAAATAGGATATTTAAGTTGTTTATACTGTATTAAAATGCCTTAGAAAAACATTACTGGTGTGTATCTTGAGACGAAACTTTTTAAGATATGTCTGGGAAAGTTACATTCAGTTAAGACAACTCAAACATACATTTTATTCAGGACTACTAGCCTTAAACCTTGTCTATGAAATCGGGCCTTATAGTTGTTTGGCATCTATAATGCAACAAAATATAAATACTCATGCTGTACATACTGTAGGTAATCTTATAGTAATAAAGCCTCATTTGGTTCAAATATATTATTATTGCAAATGAAGATTTAATATCCTTTCTTTATATAATACCTTATAATAATAATACTGTATATGTGCTGTAGGTGTCTCCTCTTTAATTGGCACAGCGGGCTTGCGACAGGGTCCAGATCGACCGTTCCAGTCCTTCAATGGCTGCATTCATAATGTACGTCTCAATGGAGAACTGCAAGACTTAGGCAGTAGACTGGCAGGGGTTGAGGGCATCTTGACGGGCTGTCACTCCTGCAGCGTTTGTGCTCAGGGCACTTGCAGACAGAGAGGGGAGGTGGGAGTGACGTGCGAGTGTCCCGGCGGCCAGAGCGGTCCACTGTGTGAACAGATGAACTCCAAGAGCCCCTGTCAAAGCAGCAGGTAGACAACATATGAAAAAGATATTTCTGTAATAAGCTCTTTTACCTGTACATTTAAGAGGAAGTAACTATCTCTCTCTCTCCGTCTGTCTGGGAAGGTGCTTGCATGGTGTGTGTGTACCGAAGGGCTCCTCGTACAGTTGCTCATGTGAAGAAGGATACTCTGGTCAGTACTGTGACAGGCGAGAGGAGCCGGCCGCCTGCAGGGGGCAGCACTGTGTGCATGGAGAGTGCAGAGTAACCGAGATTGGAGATCCTCTATGCCAGTGCCAACCTGGATATACTGGACCAATCTGTGAAACAGGTGAGATGGATCACTGGGTACGATATATGTTATTTTGTTGAGATTTTATTTAAAGTGGACATGTTTAGATATTCATAAAAACATGTATCATCTACTAATGAACAGTGTAGGGTTTAACTAGTTGCTAAGTAGTTAGTTACTGTAATTTAATAACTTTCCCTTAAAAAAGTAAAGTAAGGATTAAATAATTGATTGCTTTCATTTTTCTGTAATTTAATGTGTTAAAATGTGTGTGCAATAGTGGAATTAACATGAAAATTCGAAGTCTAACCCAAACCTAAAATCTGTGCCTTAAAGTATAATTCTCACATTTATAATGCTTTGGTCAGTCAATAATACTACTTTATGTTTCTTTATTTTATTTATTTGAATGAATTGAAAGAGCCGTTTCATGTCCATTCTTGAATCACTATTGATATAGGATATACTGTAGAAAGTAATAAGTAATAAAATACTTTTTAGGAGAGAGTCATTTTTCCAGTAATCTAATTACACTATTGTAAATAATAACTAGTAATTCATTACTTTTTCAGAGTAACTAGTACAACACTGATAATCTATCATTTTGAAACGGTCTCTTTATTTTTCTGTGGCTGTATTTGAAATCTTTATTTGATGACCTGCTTTTCTTATCCCTCCTCCTCAGAGCTCACGTGCCAAGGAGAGGTGGTTCGCGAGCAACTCAAGCGTCACATGGGTCATAAAAGCTGCACGTCTACCAGTAAAGTTTCCCGGGTGGAGTGTCCTCAAGCCTGTCACTCAGGCCTCTGCTGCGCCCCCACCAAGAACCGAAAGCGGAAGGTCAGCTTCAAGTGCTCCGACGGATCTTCCTTTTCTGAAGAGATGGAGACCACCGCGGAGTGCGGCTGCACAAAGTGTCCTTTGTAATAATACCCCCCATCCCAAACCACGAGAAGATGGAGCGGAAAAGAAAATATATTGTAAAATAAAGCGCAAATAGAACTTATTTTTATTAAGGGATGTTTTTTTAAAGAAAGGCTGTTTTTATGATGTCGCTTACATGTATGTGTCATAGGAAAAGTAATTTTGTATCGTCAAACAAAAAAGATTAACATTCCTGAAAATATATGAATGATATAAATATGTATAAATCTATATAAATGTACAAGCCTAACCTATGAATTCATTTGGTGTGTGTATTGCATGTCTATTGTGAAGTGTGGAAGCAGAGAGACATTTTGACGGAGGAGCAAGTGGGCGACAGGGCTGAAATGTGCCCGTTTAGCCAATCAGGGGAGGAGGAGAGACTCTCAAATGCAGGAAGTGGTGAGCCAACTTCCTGTGCTCTGGTGGCGACAAATGAACTGCTTCCTATAATGGACCTCAGATAGCTCACCTGCAGAATTCAAGATGTGATCCACAGAGCTTCCAATGCGATAAGGCTGTTATTTTTGTGCTCTATATGATCATGTCGGGAGTTTTTCGTTGTTGTTCAAACGCTTTTGCCCATCAGAGAGAGAGAGAGAGAGAGAGGACACCAGAAGAGCTTGTCGACATGGCTCTAGTTTACAGCCTTTAACTCATCAGAGTGATTTTTTTTGCATGACTGCATGGAAAAGTTAAATGTGAACTTATGCCGTGGCCAGGCAGTTAAGATGTTATGATAGTTTACCTGATCTTTACCTGTTTTACCTTGTACAGTTGCGAAATCACAATGCATTTTCATTGTTACAGCTTTGGCAGGTGATACAGGTGACTGCATCCGTGGTGCAAAGCACTTCATATTGACGTAGTATTCCGTCATAACCGTCCTTTACTAAAATATTAAATGCAAATATATTACACCCATAACTACTGTATTGTTTCATATATATACCCTTTGTTCGTTGATTTGATTCTCATGTAACACTTAACAAATGTTTAAGAAAGAGAGAGAAAGAGGTCTATTGGTTTTCCAAAGGAAAGATTAAGCAGTGTTAATGAATATACAGCCTCGTTCTGTGTCAACCCCTTTGCCCACTTACTGAGAAATAAAATCAAAGCTGTTGTAGGAAACCGCAGTGTGTAATGTAACTGATCTTGTGAAGAAGCGTTATGTTAGTGCCTCTAATGACAAGACTGGTGGTTATACAGTTTGTTTTGTAATAATGTTTTGTTAAATATGAATTAGAGAGTTATGAAAAACTTACAATGAATGTTGAATTAAACTTGTAATGAAATACACAATTGTTTTTTATTTGTGACTTTTAATTTCTGCAAGGTTATATAACTATATTACAATACAAAAGTTTAAAATCGCTAGGTTCTGGAGTTTAATAATGTTCTTATTTTAATAGATCGTTTAATTCTACAGTTTTACTTCAATAATTTTGTGTGTTAAATTACTCTCTAACATAAAATGACCATGAATAATACCTATTTTAAATACTGTTTCCCCCCACACACAGCCACACATGCCACAATCATCGAACAATTAAAATGTTGTTATAATGACCAAAATCTATTCAAATTAAATACAGTATGCTGATATTAATATGTCTTACAGTATAACAAGAATATTATAAAAAATCTCACTGTTTATTTTTACATATATATATTTTATTTACCGAAGTTAAAGTCCAGGTGAAATTTAAAATGACAGTTCTTATTATTTCATAAAATATTGCAGTGTTTGTATTAAATAGCTTATCAATGTGGGTCATTTTCTTTTGAAAATTCGTGTACCCTTGGAATCTTCGGTCAAAATCTGAAAATGCACTTCCGCCCTGAAATGACTATCCATCTTAAATTATTTAGACTAGACTGCTTTGCAGGAGCATCCGTTAACTCCTCCCCTTCAGCTGTCAGTCTGCTTTCAGGTTTATTTCAAAATCAATGTCAAATCAAACAGCTGTTTTTACACATCCAGTCAATTCGCAGTGAGAAACGCAAGCTGCGCCCACTCATTTTCTCCTTTGAAATTCCTTTTCACTTGGAGATGTGTCAGAATAGGGAAATAAAAACGATCCCAACTTCCGCCCTGCGTTCCAATTTGCCTACTTATACTAGACCTAATAGTAGGCACTGTTTTTATGTTGGAATAGAGGCTAGTTTTGAGTGCACGGCAAGAAGATTGCACAAACTGGGACATACTAACAGGAAGCGGAAGTGGCCGTTGTTGCCTAGGCAACATTGTGGCCAATAACTGTCACACACATCAAAATACAGCTCTTCTTTCCATCAATGTATTAATTAATTCATTATGTCGCATGTTTCCTGTTTACTTTCATTTGTTAATTTAGTGACGCATCAATTGTATAATTTATTAATGCAGTTGAGCGTCACTAAACTCCGCCCACTCGTGGTGAGTTGTGGATATTATCATTCTGCATTTCGAGTTTCCACCGGAAGTACTATACCATCCGGGAAATTATGGAATACTTTTTTCAACGTAATACGATTTGGGCCATAACCTACTAATTCTACTTTCGAATACTATTAGGACGGATAGGTATGCGGATGTGGATTCTCTGTTTCCAATTGGCTGAGCAACAATGAATATTCATGAGTTTCTCTGACTTGCGCATTTTAGTCCACGCTGCTCGTATGATGTTGTGTTCAGACGAAACGCGAATGGCGCGTCAAGCGCGAGTGATTTACATGTTAAGTCAATGCAAAGACGCGATAGACCTACTTGCAGCGCGAATCGCGCGAATGAGGCGGCGCGAATGACGCGAATTGCGCGAATGAGGCGGCGCGAATGACGCGAATCGCGCTCGGGCGAATTGAGCGTTCGCGTGATTGGCGCGAGTTGAAAAATCTGAACCTTTTCGAAAATTCGCCTCGCGGTAACCCATCAGTAGCTTGCTCTAGCAGTCAGGTGGTTATGATGTTGCGAGGGGAGGCAGAAATCCCAGACAACAATCGAGGACACAATCAATCATCGTTGCTGTATGTGGATACCTGGAGCTGTACGATACATCTTACTTTTCACGAGTTCGCCCTCACAGATAATCAGCTCCGTTATAGGATTAGATTGGTAAAGCATGGGTATGCATGTTATGCGTATTGGCGTGTTGTGCAGGGAGTGGGCTCAGAGCTCACCGGATCTATCCGAACCCGGAGCACTCTACCCTGGTCAGGGCAAGTGCGCCGGGCTCGGAACCGGCTCGAGCCCAGAACACACCCCCCCCCGAGGGTCCAGCAGGACTGAGGAAAGTGAGAGGAGCCGGGGTGGAGGAGGGATGTTTATCTGGCAAGAAGAATCAGGTACGACTTCTTGTCTATTTATAGTAGAGCTTGCTTGAGCTGATAGGGTAGGTGCTGTGATTGCTAATGATGTACCAGCCGAGATGGTTGTGCTGAGATTGCATGCTCGGCTGATAGGTATTTGCTGGTGATGGAACGGCGTGCTGATTATATGCTTAGGTTCCTCCCGAACTTTGTTAATAAAACATAATTTCACGAGTTCGCCCTCACAGATAAACAGCTCCGTTATAGGATTAGATTGGTAAAGCATGGGTATGCATGTTATGCGTATTGGCATGTTGTGCAGGGAGTGGACTCCGAGCTCACCGGATCTATCCGAACCCGGAGCACTCTACGCTGGTCAGGGCAAGTGCGCCGGGCTCGGAACCGGCTCGAGCCCAGAACACACCCCCCAAATGCTGATAAAACTGAACATCCGCCAAAGTACGCATACATCCCCCCAAAAAACAATGCTTGGCGCTACGGAGGTGCAATCCGGAAGCAGGTAACTACGAGAGGATGAGGGCCTCGCTGGGGCGGTTGCTGCCGTGATGTGTGGTGTCTGCTGCTGCAGAACATTTGTTGGAAGCTCGGGCCACTGCGGGGCTGTTGCTGCTATGCTGCAGGCTTCCTGGCGGGTGGTGTCTGCTGCTGCGGAGCTCTATTTGGATGCTCGGGCCACTGCGGGGGCTGTCGCTGCTGCGGTACAGGCTTCATGTCGCGTGGTGTAACTGCGCTGCAGAACTCGAGTTGGAAGCTTGGGCCCCTGCGGGGAAGTCGCTGTTGCGATACTGGCTTCATGTTGAGAGGTGCCTGCGCTGCAGAGCACGATTTGTAAGCTCGGGTCCCTGCGGGGGCGGTGGCTGTTGCGGTACTGGCTACATGAGGAGATGTATTTGCTGGTGATGGAACGGCGTGCTGATTATATGCGTAGGTTCCTCCCAAACTTTGTTAATAAAACATCATTTATCGAAACAAAAAAAAAGGATCTTGCTTGGAAGAAAGTGAGTGAGGAGGTCGGACAATCTGGCAAGTTGCCAAAAACGATCTTTACACAAAATAAGCAATATATCTATACGGGACTGGAGTCGGCTGGCAGAAGCCCCTCCCATGACGCGAATTCGCGTCTGAAATTAAGTGAATTTGACGCGCGAATGAAGCGAATTTGACGCGCGAATGAAGCGAGTAAACTAAAATGTTCAAGCGTCCAACTACGCGCGATTCACATTTTAAGATGTTACCTGTTACCTTTTGTAACAGTTAATAGCTACTGTTTGTTTTGTGCAGCAGTCGTATAGTGGGACAATCTTTCGATTTCAGGTATATTTTTCAGCCCGTGAAACAGTTGACAATTGTCATTGCATAATGTCTTAAATTCAGTCATGTGCCTTAAGATTTTGTACGACTTCATAATGTCGATCACGAATTTTATATAATTTATAATTTGATATAGTTTTTATATAGTTTTATAATGCTTTTTGGAGCTTAATATATAATTATATCAACTGTTAGTATATAAATAACAAAAATAAAGATATTGAGTAGACATTATTGTGTATACTTCTCCAAAATATATAGCTGCTATTTTCCAGGGAAAAACATTAATTGGAGATGAGGATTAATAAATTGTGGAAATTCATTTGGGCATTAGATCATGAAAATTACATTTTGTGCAGCTTGTTATGTTGCCGTGTTTGATGTAAGCAGTCTGCCAAGTTGTAAGTCCTAAGGTGTATAAATAACAAAGTTATTGGCTTGTAAAAAAGGGAGTCGACTCTTAATCACGCAAACGAGACCTGCCTCTAAACGATGCGTAACTACATAGACATAGTCCCCGCCTACATTTTGCTGGGACTGCCGCTAAAACTTCACTCTCTCCTCCCCCAAAACACTGTCGCTCTTTCGTGATGCTTGTGCCATCTAAAACCTGTGTTCTATGTTGTGAAACTAAGTGCATCTTATTTAACCTACCAAAGGAAGAACTTCTGAGGAAACAATGGTTCAATTCATTTTCAAATGACACCAAAGGAATATAACCCCAGGGTTTTACTGTGCGCGCGTCATTTCACCGAAGATTGCTTCAATAATCTTGGCACGTTCACTGCAGGATATGTTACAAGACTATGATTGAAAGGGGGAAATACCAACCTTATTTGGACCTGTTAGCTCCACCGAATCACAACCTGTAAGTGTGACTATTTATTTTTGTCTGAACTTCAAGAAATATTTGTTTACCTTATATCTGTGTTTAGCTAATGCATTTAACGCTAACATTATCATGTACCCTTATTTCTGGTGTATTACAGTTTGTTTATCTATCTATGAAACTGACAAATTTAAGTGTTAAATCTATTATCTTCTATCTATTATCTTATATCGCCTTCGGATGTGACTAGGGCTCAAACTGGTAAGGCGAAATTCCCACCATTAGTTTCCATTTGCGACACACGATGAACGCTGTGACAAATTCAAGGAATGGGGAAATGGAGGCGGGAACTGGCAAACGTTCAACAACTTTTAATAAAAAAAGAACCAAACCTCAAAACAAAAGTAAAATGCTTGCAGCTCCCGCACGGTCGACTGCGGGCCACACAAATTTAACATAAAATCCAGGCCTGGTCCTCTCTCTGGTCGCTCTTCCTTTCATGGTTCCGGTCTCCTTCAAAGAGATGCGATACCCGTGCAACTCGCAGCTGACACTCATTATCATCACTCGCTCTCACCCGCCTTGCTCGTTACAAAAGCGTTTGACCAATCACAGCAGACTAAACCACCTGAGCAATCACATGACACAAGACTAACGGATAGGAGGGGATGGATGAATCGTGGAACGAATCATTTGAGAGTCAGTCAAGAAGTAAGGTAAGTATAATTACCTATTACTACGACATAATATCATTTTTACTCCTATGTATATAAACTTGTTGTTGGACAATCCATAAACCAAAGTAGGACCTTAAAAATCATATGCTACTTACTCTTTAACTAATCTGTGACCTGGAGATGCATATATGGCTTCTTTCCAATAGATGGCGCTATAGACCAAATTGTTTTACGCAAGACTTTATTTTGCATGTATTGAGAGATTAGTGGTGGAAAGTCAAAGAGTTTTGCTTGTTTTTGTGTGTTTCGGGATACGAAGAGTTCCATGTTTTGACCCACAATAGGTGATTCGTTTTTTCTAAAAACACATGTGCTGGATGACGACATGATGGATGAAGACCGTCATGTTTTTCTCACAGTTTGCCAACCAATGAATTTTGATGACCTGCATTTTCATTCTCTTTTCTTTCAAAGTTAATTTGAAAACTGCTATAGACTCTGCACAGACCTCAGGTGAAAGGCAATGTGTAGGTCAGGACAACCAAAGATTTGTATATTCTCTTCTTAATCCACAGAAAAAGAGATATTTAAATGGCATTTAGATTAATTGGCAAGCATCCCAGATTACCCAGAACAACGCAGTAATGGTCAGCGGTACTCAGGGTTTGTAGTGTGACACGGCCACATGTTTAGAGATGGGGCTAATCTTTACATAATTCTAGTCCCCGTGAGAATTGGTGTTTACAAAAGGATGGACTGCGACGGTGTAACGAGATTCATTAAAAGGAAGGAAGAAGGCGAGAACCGGAAGACAATAAAAAACATTTAATAAATAATATAACAGCCGACGGCCCCTAACGGACGACCGCCGGATAACAAACAAACAAACCAAAACATAATATAACAGCCAGCGGCCCCTCACGGACGACCGCCGGCGAACAACAACATTAAAACAATACAAACACAAGCTCGGGCCCGGTCCTCTCTCTTCGACGGTCCGGTCGCTTGTTCCTTTTCCTTTTTCCCGCCTACTCTACTACAGACGGTTTCATGCCATTCAAATCCTTTCAAGTGCTGGGTCATTATGTTCAATAGCTTGCATCTTAACCCTGCTTCCCTAACATGTGACTCTTCCTGCAATAAGAGATGCAGAGGTAAAATCGTCAATTTATTGAGGCAATATAATGCTTGTAATTCCTTAAAATTTGCCACACATTGCAGCATGTGACGAAGAACTTCATGTCAGGAACAAAGGAGAGAGAAATTGCCCCTGAGTTCAAACACAGTCAGAGGAAATGAATAGATTTACTTTCAAAGATGTGCCAAGTCTAGAAAATCTAATCTGGTTTACTCACATCCTGAAATTCCTGGTTGTTTTCATCTGATATTAAACCAAGATGAGAAGTGAAATTTCAGATCGTTGCCGTACCTCACTTCCAAAGTCTAGTGTTGAATAACATTAGGTCATCTTGTCATTTTGAGATGCGATGGTGAAATATAGCATTGACAGAGAGCTTGACACTTCAGAAGAAAGTTCTCACCAGACAGCTGGTTATAATCACGCTAAGAAAGCAGGCAGATGGTGCCCAACTGGCAGTGTGGCCACCCGCCAGAATGCTTTTCAACATGTCAAGCCAAATATATTTGAGACAGTTCAGTTTTGTACCATTTAATGTGTTTGACAGGGCGAGTGCTTCCTGAACATTTGCAACACCCTTCAAAATCCATCATTCCTTTACAGTCAGTCAGATGGGCTTGGTAATGTAAGATAAGCATGACCCTTACTTTGTTTTTAAACTCTAAATAAAGGCGCTTCATAATGCCATAGAAGAATCATTTTTGTCTGTATAGTTTCATTAAACCGACCCTAACACAAGGGGTTTCTGCAAATCTCATATTAATCTTGAGTACCTATAGAGTACCATTGTATACGTCGTATCTTCCAAGAGTATGTAGTTTGATCACATTTTTAAAAAAAAAGATACAGCTGTACTATTACTTCTGAAATCATAAAGCACGTGCTGGGTTAGGGGTAGCATGAACTAAGGCACATTGTCAACAAAACACAGACATCAATTTCACTCACCGTATGCGGTTCATGGCTCCATATATCAGTTGCAAACGATCTCCAAATCCAGCTTTATATCCACCGTTTATATAACATTCATCACCCAAATGCAGTGAACAAATAAACACCTGAACCCAACACGTTTTTTGACAAGTTAAGCATGAGAAGACAAACACGTTTAACATTGTAGATAAGTCAGAATGCATGACACGTCGTTGCAGCACCCGTTTTAGAACCTTTTAAATCCGAAGAACCTTTCTGTTTCACAAAAGGCTCTTTATAGTTAAAAAGTAAGAAAGAAATTCAACCTTGAAGTGAATGGTTTTGCAAACTAAATATGATGTATGGCATTGATGTAAAGAACCTTTGGTTGCAGCCTCATTGTAAGAGAGAAAGAGAAAGAAATAAAACACACATTTAATTACCTAGTTACCATTCAGACAGACCTAGCAATTGGATAGAAACAAGCAATTCCATGTAAATGTCAATCTTACCATGAAAATAAGTTTCCCAAAGGTTCTCACCAAACTGATAGCTCAGAGATCAATATTTGATCAATATTGATCGCCATTCGCGTTTGGTCTGAACACAACGTAACGTTACTGTGAAATTACCACATCAAACGTGACGTGCTAACATGGATGCAGCTATGAAGCCGCCGGGTTTGCTTCAGGGAAAATTTATTTTTAAGAAGCTTCCCTATGGAAACCTCGACAAGACTAAGGTTGTTTGCACCTTGTTCAATGTGGAATTGGTTTACTGTACGGAATTGGTTTACATACAGTTGGTTTAAAAAAAAAAACTTTCTCTCAACAGGTAGTGGTCTAGCTTTATTTGAAACCAGTAACTTTGTATTGGCACCTAATGTATTATGGCTCCTGTATGACATATCGCTTGTTGCTCCCTAACTCTTTGTAAGTCGCTTTGGATAAAAGCGTCTGCTAATTGACTAAATGTAAAATGTACTGTAGGAGCTCTTCCAGTCTCAAGTACCACCTAAACGCAAAGCATCCCTTAACTAATGCGGAAGTTAACACAAGTACATCTTATTGAACATAATTTAATTTTCATCACAAATTATCATAGTAGAACAGCTTTCTCAAGCAGTTTGTGATGCATTTTGGAAACAGGAGATGAGCCCCTGTTCTAATGCGCCACCTGGCTTGAGAAACCTGTTCTCAAAGACTTACTTTTAGTCATTATTTGGGTGGCACACATATTCTGAATGCCTTAGGCAGAATTCAAATGAGCCATTTTAATCTAGATCCATGCCCACCACTAATTTAAATATATATATTTTTTGTGATCAACATTTTTTATTGGTTCAAAATACAATGAAAAACACTCACAAAACCAACAACAATAATAAAAAAAATAATAATAATAATAATAATAAATAACAAAAAACATTATAAATCGATAAATAAAATAAATAAATAAGAACACATCCAGACAGAAAAAGTGGGCAACAGACCTGCTTCCTGCTTTGTGATGAAAAAAGAAAGAAAAAATAGGTGAGTATAATTTATTCACATACTCTAGTAAATCGGACCAAAAATTGTGCCAGGTATTAATAGTAACAGGTTTAGCCTTATTAAGACGTGCTGTTGTATATTCAAAGGACACTATATTTATAAGATTATGAATCCAGTATATCTTTTTACACATAGTTGGGGTGAACCAATTCTGTATTATCGCTTTTTTTGCAGATGTGAAACTAGCAAACAGCTTTTTCTTTTTTATGAGACCTACGTCAAGATCAGAATCATCATTAAAAAGACATAAACTTGGATTTGCATCATAGTCAATTTGTAATAGAGAGGATAAATTAGAATTAACATAGGTCCGCATAGTAGAAACAATAGGGCACTCCCAAAACGTATGGAGAAAGGTACCCGATATTGTACTATTGCAGATATGGCAATTATATGTTGATTGTAACTTCATTTTAAACCTCTTATAGGGGGTATTGTATGCTCTATGGATAACTTTGAAGTGGATTAGACGGTGTGCCAGATTTTTAGACGTTAAACTGAGATTTGACCATACCCTCCCCCAGTCAAGCGTTATATTGAGACAGGATAATTCGCAATTCCAGATATATTGAATAGAGAGAGGTTTAGTCTTGTAATCATTGAGCCTGCCATATATATACGAGACAGATGTCCGAACATGGGGGGTGCAATCAAATCCCATATAGGGTGTGGAGAGACTGGAGAATCCCAAGGAACTCCATATGCCTTGAGAGCAGATCTAAGTTGAAAGAAGACACGAAGTACGAAGATGCTGGTAGCAAGAATTTGGTTCTTAGCGCCTGAAGTGAACAGAGGCCCAAATTATCATAATAATAATTATCATATCACATTTCCTCCCGTTGAGTTAAATATATATATATATATATATATTAGATCGTTTGTTCATTAATTCATATAGTCTGAACTAGCCAGCTAGCAAACTGCACACGATGGCAGACAGTGCTAATATTTTCGACCTGATTTTGGCAAAGCCATTAGAAAGTCTTCCTTACGAGGAGAAACTTATAATTAAACAGCATTGAGCCATTGAGAGGACACTGGTCAAGTCACTGGAAAAGACGCCTAGTTGGTACGACAGGGTTACAGAGCATTTTCTTGAAAAGGAACGTAGGGCAGAATTTACATATAAATAAATGGACAATTTTTATGATTTAGGCCGAAAATGAGCTTCCCCTCTTTAAAAGATCAGCAGCCACCACTGATTAGCGCAGATTTGTTCCAGTTAATTTTGTAGCCCGAGAAGCTAACAGAATGATCAAATTCCTTAATTATGCAAGGTACTGAGGTGTCAAAGTGATCTAAATATAAAATTATATCATCGGCATATAACGAGACAACATGGTTATGTTCATGAATCCTAATTGGTGTTGCTTTAGACATTCTAATAGCTTGTGCTAGTGGTTCGAGTGATAAGCAAAACAAAAGAGGGGAGAGTGGACATCCCTGCCTTGTTCCTCGTTGGAGAGGAAACGAGGGAGATATAATATTGCTAGTCAGTACTGATGCTTCGGGTAAGTGATATAATGTCTTTATCATAGAAATAAAGCGCTCGCCAAAGCCAAAATTTTGCAGAACTGTCCACATATAGGTCCATTCCAGTCTATCAAAGGCTTTTTCTGCGTCAAGTGAGAAAACAGCACAAGGACTCATGTAAGAGTTTGCAAAGTCAATGACATGGAGAAGTTAAAAAAAAAGTGAATTCCTTACGCGCTGTGTTTTGAGTTCGCCATAGATCAATTATGTTGAGTTCTTGAATGAATTTATTCAATAGCTTGGATGATGGATTATGTAAGAGCCATATAGGGATTAGTTCATTTGTAATAATAACTTTGTAAAAATAATAAGAAAATATTTCATGAAAATTCGTAAGAAACATTTTTGTGTTTAAATGCATATTTAGTAATGTTTAGATCTGATTATATTTAATTATTTTGAGCTTCCAGTCAGATCGCACTACGTCATGACGTAAGCGATTGGACGTATTTTGTTTGCAGTTTGAAGTTAGAGACGGTGGAAGCAACACAGTTTTTTGACCGTGCGTACCATGTCTATGTAACAGTTTTTATTTTATGTTTTGAAGTAAACATTCCAAAAAAGAAGATCGTGGTTTGCTCGTGTTTCAAATACTGGTTACAATTTGACTGACTTCAAAAAGTGGTACAGAAGAATTAGAAGCAAAAAGGTGCCACTACAATAGTCAAAAAACTCGCTAATACGAAACAGCGCTGGATTACCTTGATAACGAGGAGGACGTTGTTGGCTTTGTTGTTGGATAAGGAAACAACGAATTGGAATTTAGCGCCGAAAACAAGCGACAGAACCAGTCTGCTCATTAGACCCGCAGCCGCGACGGATCGACAGCAATCGGCAGCTAACGGTCGGCCTGTCAGTCAACAAAAGAGGTGACGCTGCGCGCGGAGGTGAGGACTTTTCTTCAAAGAAGCGATTCTGACGCAGGAAGATAATGAGTGAGTTTTATAAAAAAAAAAAAACGGATTAACTTCTCCCTGTAAAAACGTATGCTTAAAGCAAGCTCTATTCAGTCAACGTGAAGTTATTGCGATCTGTAAGGAGTTGTTTGCACTCGGTTTATTAGGAAAATAACCTTTGAAGAAAGTGTTTGAAACGTTTGCATTCAACTAAAGCATTAGCTCTGCTGTTTGAAAGATGGCTGAGGAAGATGAGCAAAGATGTATTGAGGATATAATGAAAAAGGGGAGGTCACATAAGCTGACTGAGAAGGCTTTAGACGAGAGATTGCAGAGGTACATTGCATTGAGAAGAAGAGCAATAGGAACTCTGACAAGCAAAAAAAAGGAGTTAGAATCAATGATGAGCGATGCACAAAATCTACAAATGGTGAAAAACATCATGGAAAATGATTTTGCAACATCATTAAATGAGTTTAACCGTCTTAACAATGAAGTTGAAAATCTTTTGATTGAAGACGAAAAAACAGCTGATAAAGAGATGTGGTTTGAACCTAAAATGGCAGTAATTAGACAATTTATGAAGACCACAAAAAATTGGATTTCAGCTGAGCATGAACGCATATTGCCACTGGAAAAGGTGCTGCAAGAACAAAATGTGGTTGATTATCTGCAAGAAACTGTTAAACCAAATGACAGTGTTTCACAGGTGGAGTACAATGATGTCACACATGTCAGCACACGTGGATCACAAGTCAGTCGCCACTCAGCTGTGTCACGAGTATCATCAGCAAGAGCTAGACAGGAAGCAGAACATGCAGCCCTGCTCGAACGTGCTGCAGCACTAAAGAAAATGCAACAGCTTGAGTTTGAAGCAGCTAAAATCAAGGCTGAAAAGGAAGAGTTAGTGCTGGAAACTGCTTTAGCTGAGAGTAAAGCAAAATTAAGGGTGCTTAAAGAATATGAAAGATCTGAAGATGGTTTAAGTAGTTACTCGGCAGTGCAAAAGCCACAAGGTGGACACGTGAAGGAAAGAACTAGCATTTTGCTTCCACAGCAAGCTAATACGAACACTCACGTTCAACCACATACACAGCACTCCCGAATACAGCAACAATCGCAACCAGTCTTCAATGCGTCTAATGCTCAATCTAACAGAGGTGATGACATAATATCGGTTATGCAAAAACAGAATGTAATCACGGAGCTACTAGTAAAACAACAGCAGCTATCTCATCTACCAATTAAGGACATTCCTGTGTTCAAGGGTGATGCGCTACAATACAAATCCTTCATGAGGGCGTTTGAGCATGCTATAGAGCAGAAAACCAGTAATGATCAAGACAAATTGTACTTCTTGGAACAATTTAGGGCTGGTGAACCTCAAGAGCTTGTTCGCAGCTGTGCTCATATGACCTCAAATAAAGGCTACTGCGAGGCGAAGCGACTACTTCATAAGCACTATGGGGATGAATTAAGGATTGCAAGCGCGTACATCGATAAAGCACTCAAATGGCCTCAAGTAAAATCTGATGATGGGAAAGCGTTGAGCGCCTATGCAATGTTTTTGATTGGATGTCGCAATACTATGGAAGACATCGAATTCTTAGAGGAGATGGATAACCCAACCAACTTAAGGACAGTGGTGTCTAAGTTACCATATAAATTAAGAGAACGTTGGCGTGCTGAAGCTTATGACATAAAAGAACGAAGAGGCAGACGAGCAAAGTTTGCAGATTTGGTGAGTTATATAGACCGCCAAGCTAGAATAGCGATGGATCCTCTCTTTGGTAATATCTCAGACAACCGCCCAATTTCAAGTGGAAAAAATGACCTAAAAGAAAAGCATCATGGAAGAAAAGAGGTCCGTGAAAGCAGTTTCGCAACAAATGTTTTCACTGAAAGCAAAGCGCCTCAAGAAACATATGTTAAGCCAGCAAATTCAAGTAAAACTGTGAGTGCCTTTGAGAAGCCATGTTTGTACTGCCAGCAATCACATACGCTTGCCTCATGCAGCAAAATCAAACACCAGCCACATAAGGAGCGTGTGGATTTCTTAAAGCTGAAGGGCTTGTGTTTTGGATGCTTAGTTCCGGGTCATCTTAGCAAATTCTGCAAACGAAGAATTGAGTGTAAAGAGTGTACTTTAAAGCATCCAGACATTCTGCACATTATAAAAGATGAAGGTTCTGTCTTGCCTGTAAAGAAAGATGGTCGTAAAGGAAGTGAAGTATCGTGTGCTCAAGTTTCTATTTTGCAAGAGTCCTGTAATCTCACGGGGGCTGGAGAAGCGGAATGTGTGCTATCAATAGTACCGGTGAAGATAAAATCGAAAAGGAGTGACAAGTGTGTTGAAACATACGCCTTTCTGGACCCGGGAAGCACAGCAACGTTCTGCACTGAAGACCTGCAAAGGAAGCTAAACATTAAAGGGAAACCAACACGAATACTTCTCAGCACCATGGGTCAAGACAAACCTGGAGAACAGAAGCTCATGAACAGTTTCGTCATATCAGACCTGGAAGTGTGCGGGCTGAAAGACACCAAGTTCATTGATCTACCTAAAGTGTTTACTCATAGCAACATACCTGTTCACGTCGGAAACATCCCTAAAAGGTCAGATATCCAGAAGTGGCCTTATCTCAATGAAGTATGCTTGCCAGAGATAGAAGCGGATGTAGGCCTGCTTATAGGAGCTAACTGTTCAGGAGCAATGGAACCATGGCGTATAATTAATGCTGAGGATGGAGGCCCTTATGCTGTGAAGACTGCCATTGGCTGGGTTGTGAATGGGCCTGTAAGAAAAGAACTGGATGATGCTATGAATGAAACGCCTACTTTTTCAGTAAACAGAATTTCTGTGATGGAAATTGAGAAGCTGCTGGTCCAACAATATAACACTGATTTTCCAGAGCGTAATTACGAGGACCGAGAGGAAATGTCTTTTGAAGACAAACAGTTTTTGCAGTCTGTGCAGAAAACCACAACATTTGAGAACGGGCATTACAGCATTGGACTGCCATTAAGGAATGAGAAGCTCCAAATGCCAAATAACCGTTGTGTGGCGGAACAGCGCATAGCCTGTTTGCTTAGAAAGTTCAAAAAGAATCCTGAATTTTTTGAAGAATACAAGAGCTTCATGGAAACCATCATTGACAAAGGTTACGCTGTCCAAGTTCCAGTTCAACAGCTGAACCGTGACGACAACAGGCTGTTTTACATACCACATCACGGAGTGTATCACCCGAAGAAACAAAAGTTGCGGGTGGTCTTCGACTGCACAGCTTCGTTTCAGGATAGGTCTCTGAATAGTGAACTGCTCCAAGGACCTGACTTGACCAACACGTTAGTTGGTGTGCTTTTACGATTTCGTGAGGAGCCAGTAGCTATAATGGCGGACATCGAGTCGATGTTCTATCAGGTCAAGGTACCGGAGCGTGATGCAGACCTACTCCGTTTTCTTTGGTGGCCTAACGGCAAGTTGAACGAACGTATGGAGGAATTCCGAATGACTGTGCACCTCTTCGGAGCTACTTCTTCACCAAGCGTTGCCTCATATGCACTAAAAAGAACTGCTGAAGATCACAAGGCTGATGTATCTCCAGAAGCTGTCCAGACAGTTATGCGCAACTTCTATGTAGATGACTGTTTGAAGAGTGTAGCTAAAGAAGAAGATGCAGTGACCCTGGCTAAAGATCTCCGCACCCTGTGTGCCAGCGGAGGGTTCACTTTAACAAAGTGGATGAGCAATAGCAGGAATGTGTTAATGACAATCCCTGAAGTGCATAGAGCCAGTAAAGTGAAAGACCTCGATCTAAGACATGACGTTTTGCCAGTTGAAAGAACCCTCGGTGTACAGTGGGACACAGAAACGGATACTTTCACCTACAGTATGAAGCTGCAAGACAAGCCGATGACCAGAAGAGGCATTTTATCAGTCGTGAATTCTATCTACGACCCCCTTGGCTTTCTGGCTCCGGTCATCTTACCCGCTAAACTCCTGCTTAAAGATCTTTGTAAAGAACAATACGGATGGGACGAGACCATTGGTGGAAAACAGGCTGAGATTTGGAAAGGATGGATTGAAGATGTCAGTCATCTCTCTACCTTCCATGTGAGCAGGTGTTTGAAGCCTGCAGATTTTGGATGTATTACAGCAGCACAGTTACATCATTTTTCAGACGCTTCTGAGTCTGCGTACGGCACTGTGTCTTATTTGCTGTTAGAGAATAGCCAAGCCGAGAAGCATTGTGCATTTCTCATGGGGAAGGCAAGAGTGGCTCCACTCAAACTGGTTACCATTCCCAGACTCGAGTTGACCGCAGCAGTCATCGCTGTTAAAATGGACAAGATGTTACATCAAGAGCTTCAAGTTCCATTGCAACAATCAATTTTTTGGACAGACAGTACTACTGTGCTAAGATATATTGACAGTGAAACTGCTCGTTTCAAAACCTTCGTTGCGAACAGAATCTCATTGATCCGAGAAGCAACCAAACCATCGCAATGGAAGTACATCAGAACAACAGAAAATCCTGCAGATCAAGCCAGTAGGGGCCTGAAAGCTAAAGGTTTGACACAAGGAGGAACCTGGATCAATGGGCCGGAGTTCTTGCTGAAAAATGAATGTGATTGGTCAGAACAGCCTGTGCGAAGGAAGGAAAACCTTCAAAATGATTCGGAAGTCAAGAATGGAGCTATAGTCAACATGATCAAAGTTGAAGAAAACGTGAAACCAATCGACAAACTGATCAGCTATTACTCAGACTGGCATAAACTAAAAAGATCAGTGGCCTGGATTTTAAAGGTGAAGGAAAATCTGTGGAAACTGAAAGAGGAAAGAAAGGAAATATCAAGAAAGATCAAGGAAACTGAAAAAGACCCTGAAAAGGCAAGATCAAAATTAGAACAACAGATGAAGAAATTCAAAGCAACAGGAAAGAAATCACTTACTTTGGATGATCTGGTGGTTGCAGAATCGGAAATAATCAAATTCAGTCAAAGACAACAGTTTGGAGAAGAAATCAAAAAATTAGAGAAAGGTAAACGGCTCAGTTGCAGCAGTCATCTGTTGAAGTTGGATCCGATTCTTCAGGAAGGCACGTTAAGGGTTGGCGGAAGACTCAACAAGTCTGCCATGCCAGAGAATGCCAAACATCCAGCAATCATTTCAAGGCACAGCAGAGTTGCTACATTGATTTTGAGAGATATACACCAAAGAACAGGACACTGTGGACGCAGTTATGTCTTGTCACAACTGAGATGCAGGTACTGGATCCCACAAGCCAATTCTGCAATTCGAAAGATAATCAACAAATGTACAGTGTGCCGCAGGATTAATGGAAAAGTCGGTGAGCAAAAGATGGCGAACCTGCCTGAAGATAGGCTCTTGCCAGATAAGCCTCCTTTCACAAATACAGGTGTTGATTTCTTTGGGCCGTTTGATGTCAAGCGGGGCCGGAGTACAGTCAAAAGGTACGGCGTGATGTTCACTTGTCTCACTCTCAGAGCGGTGCATCTCGAAGTTGCAGACAGCCTCGACACAGACTCCTGCATTAATGCTATTCGACGCTTTATGTGCAGAAGAGGTCAAGTTACCATCATGCGTTCTGACAACGGGACAAATTTTGTGGCTGCTGAAAGAGAGTTGAGAGAAGCCATTCAAGGACTGAATAATGACAAGATTGAAAAGGCCTTGCAACCAAAGGGAATAAAGTGGATATTCAATAGCCCAGCTGCTTCGCACCAAGGCGGAGTTTGGGAAAGGCAAATTCGGACTGTGCGAAGAATCTTTACCTCCCTTTTTAAAGAGCAAGCAGTGAATGATGATTGTCTTCTGACAATAATGTGTGAGGTCGAAAGCATCATCAATGGTAGGCCGCTTACAACCATTTCAGACGATGTGAATGACGTAGAACCTCTAACACCCAATCATTTATTGCTGTTGAAATCTCAACCCAACATGCCTCCAGGGATTTTCAGCAAAGATGATATGTACACAAGAAAGAGATGGAAGCAAGTTCAATATCTTGTGGATTTATTTTGGACTAGATGGACGCGTGAATACCTTCCACTTCTTCAGGAGCGCCAGAAATGGCTAAAGCCAAGAAGAAACTTCATGACAGGAGATGTTGTGTTATTAGTGGATAGTTCTTCTCCACGGAATTCCTGGCTCATGGGAAAGGTAATTGAAACGTTGCCGGATTCTAATGGAACAGTACGAAGAGTGAAGATAAAGACCAAGACCAACACTCTGGAAAGGCCTGTAAACAAACTCTGCCTGTTGGAAGAGGCAATGTCGGCAGAGTGAAGAAAGAAGAAACGAGTTGATAGTTTATGGACATTTAAAAATTGTTTGGCTCTTAGTGTTTAAGTTTATAATTGCTTAGTCTTCTTGCCTAACCAATTAGGGGCCGGGTAATGTAAGAGCCATATAGGGATTAGTTCATTTGTAATAATAACTTTGTAAAAATAATAAGAAAATATTTCATGAAAATTCGTAAGAAACATTTTTGTGTTTAAATGCATATTTAGTAATGTTTAGATCTGATTATATTTAATTATTTTGAGCTTCCAGTCAGATCGCACTACGTCATGACGTAAGCGATTGGACGTATTTTGTTTGCAGTTTGAAGTTAGAGACGGTGGAAGCAACACAGTTTTTTGACCGTGCGTACCATGTCTATGTAACAGTTTTTATTTTATGTTTTGAAGTAAACATTCCAAAAAAGAAGATCGTGGTTTGCTCGTGTTTCAAATACTGGTTACAATTTGACTGACTTCAAAAAGTGGTACAGAAGAATTAGAAGCAAAAAGGTGCCACTACAGATTAGTTGTTGCATCTGGGCAAGATTTGTCTAATGTAGGATCTAAAACAGCGTTAAAGTCACCTCCCTCCCATCGAGCAATCGATATCATTTAGTAAGGTATTGGAGATTTTTGTGAAAAACGCATTATCGGTCTCATTTGGGCAGTAAATAGATGCCAATGATATCCTTTCATTATACAGTTTAAGACGGATAAAGACCAATCTACCCTCATCATCACTCCCTGTATGTTCAATAGTTAAGTGCAACTTTCTATTGACCAAGATAAGCACACCTTTGGTCTTATTAAGGGCGCAGGAAAATGCAGCCAATGTATAATGCTTGTTCTGAAAACGAGCTACATCACATTGTTTTAGATGTGTCTCCTGTATAAGGGCACAAGATACAGAATTGCGGTGTAGGTATTCTAATATTCGGGTGCGTTTGATTGCAGAGTTTAGGCCGTTCACGTTCAGTGATAGAATATTCAAACTATCCATTGTACATTAACAGCATTATGTTAGGTCTTATTGAAGAGAATACATAAACAAAACAGCAAAATAATACGCGAGTGTTATTATATACACTATATAGCAATTCGTCCATAGAGAGAATCAATTTAAAGAAGATTAAACATAAATGTTTGGGGCAGTGGTGTCTGTTGCAAAGGGTAATCTTAAGTAAAAGAATAAAAAGACAGATAACTATATACACAAACCAAAACAGACCTCACATCAACAAACATGTAGGTCTGTATGAACTCAAAACATTTCGGATACGTGGCCGATCCACTACAACGCTAGCCATATCCCATGGTTGGCCCGCTAAGGCAAATTTTTGTAAATTATCGAACATACTCTTATTAGCCCAAGGAAGTTGTTAGTCTTACCAGTCAATGGTAGAGTTACAGTGCAGTAGATGAGTTAGTGCAGTTATTGAAGTTACAGTGCAGTAGATGAGAAGATGCAGTTAATAGAGTTACTGAGTTACTAATACAGTTATTAAAGTTATTGTGCAATAGATGAGTAGATGCAGTTAATAGAGTTAATGAGTTACTAATACAGTAATTGAAGTTATGGTGCAATAGATGAGTAGATCCAGTTAATAGAGTTAGAGTGCAGTAGATGAGTAAGTGCAGTTATTGAAGTTACAGTGCAGTAGATGAGGTAATGCAGTTATGAGAGTAGTCCATGAGCATTCAGTATAATATTCCTTGTGTGCAAGTGAGCAGTATAGAGTGCAAATGATGCTGTGTGTGTGTAAACAGTCCGGTAGAGCAGATACATGAATAGTCCATGAGCATTCAGTATAATATTCCTTGTGTGCAAGTGAGCAGTATAGAGTGCAAATGATGCTGTGTGTGTGTAAACAGTCCGGTAGAGCAGATACATGAAGAACTGGTGTGTACAGTTCAGTCATGCATGGCAGCCCTGTAGTGCAATGTAAACAATGTAATAGCAGCATTAAAGATAAAGTTATGATGGTAGTGAAATCAGTGGGGGGAAGAGTTCTAAAATGAAACAGCTCTGGGAAAAAAGCTGTTTCCTAGTCTGCTGGTTCTTGTCCGGAGGGACCTGAAGCGCCTACCGGAAGGCAGGAGAGTAAACAGTCTATGAGCGGGGTGAGAGGAGTCCTTGAGAATGCTGCGAGCTCGACGCAGACAGCGTTTCTTCTGGATGTCCTCAATGGAAGGGAGTGTAGTTCCTGTGATGCGCTGGGCTGTTGTGACACAGTTGGTCAGGATGCTCTCTATCGTGCAGCGATAGAAGTTCACCAGGATAGTTGAAGACAGTTGGTTCTTCTTCAGTGTCCTCAGAAAGAAGAGACGCTGGTTAGCCTTCTTGACCAGGCATGAGGTGTTGGTGGTCCAGGACAGGTCCTCCGAAATATGGGTCCCCAGGAACTTAAAACTGGAAACACGTTCAACAGCCATCCCATTAATGTGGATGGGGTCGTGTGGGCCTCCTTTCGCCTTCCTGAAGTCCACGATGATCTCCTTTGTCTTGGAGGTGTTAAGGAGCAGGTTGTTGTTTGAGCACCATGTGGCCAGGTGCTGGACCTCCTCCCTGTAAGCAGTCTCATCGTTGTTGCTGATGAGACCAATCACTGTTGTATCGTCTGCAAACTTGATGAAGGAGTTAGATCCATTCACAGGCCTGCAGTCGAGTGTGAAAAGGGAGTAGAGAAATGGACTCAGTACGCAGCCCTGTGGTACACCAGTGTTGAGGGTGATTGTGGTGGAGCAGATGTTGTCTAACCTAACAAGCTGAGGCCTGTTCGTCAAGAAATCCATAATCCAGTTGCAGGTTGAGTTGTTAATGCCTAGGTTTCCAAGTTTGATGATTAGCTTGGAAGGGATGATGGTATTGAATGCAGATCTGAAGTCTACAAACAGCATGCGTGCATAAGTGTCCTTATTGTCCAGATGTGTAAGCACGGAGTGCAGCGCCATAGACACCGCATCATCTGTGCTCCTATTGCTACGGTAGGCAAATTGGTATGGGTCCAGTGTGGATGGTAGAGAGACTTTTAGGTGTGACAGGACCAGCCGCTCGAAGCACTTCTTAACAATGGGTGTGAGTGCTACAGGGCGGTAGTCATTCAGGCATGTCGGGCTGGAATTTTTTGGGATGGGCACAATGGAGGTGGATTTAAAACATGCTGGAACCACTGCTTGGGCGAGGGACAGGTTGAAGATGTCCGTGAAGACCCCAGCGAGCTGCTCCGCACATGCCCTGAGTACGCGACCAGGGATGCCATATGGGCCAGCAGCTTTGCGCGCATTTATCCGGCTTAGTGCAGTGAAAACATCTGTGGAATTTAGTGTGATGATTGGGTGGTCAGTAGAAGGTGTGAGCCTGGTGGTGGGTTCCTTATTGTCTCTCTCAAAGCGTGCATAAAAGTCATTAAGCTCACTCAGGAAGGCGGCATCTGTGGTTATGGGGATGGAGTGCTTGGGTTTGTAGTCACTTATGGCCTGGATGCCCTGCCACATGCGTCGAGGGTCAGAATTGGAAAAGTGCTCCTCTAGCTTCAACTTGTAGCAGTGCTTGGCCTTTCTGATGCCCCTCTTCAGATTTGCCCTGGAAGTACTATAGGCCTGTGCATCACCTGATCTGAAGGCGGTGTTGCGTGCTTTCAACAGGAGGCGCACTTCCTTGTTCATCCATGGCTTCTGATTAGGGTATATGGTGATCTGCTTCTGAGTTGTGACTCTATCAATGGTGGTATTGATGTAGTCCAATACAGAAGAGGTGTAGCTGTCTATGTCCATGTGAGAGTCACTGGTGGCCTGAGAAGCAAACATACTCCAGTCTGTGTGTAGAAACCTTTCCTGGAGTGTGAAGTCTGCCCCCGCAGGCCACACCTTGATGGTCTTCACTGATGGCTTCACACGATTAATGAGAGGTGAGTACTTGGGGGTGAGGAACAAAGAAAGGTGATCAGATTGACCCAGGTGGGGGAGGGGTGTCGCGGCTTAAGCTTCAGCCATGTTTGTGTAGACATGATCCAAAGTTTTGTTTCCTCTTGTGTGGCAGGAAACATGCTGGTGAAATTTAGGGAGCACTGTCTTTAAGTTAGAGTGATTAAAATCTCCCGCAACAATAAATGCAGCCTCCGGGTGAGCAGTCTGATGTTTACTGATGGCTGCATGAAGTTCTTTCATAGCAAGCTTGGCATCAGCATCCGGTGGAATATAAGCTGCCGTTATAATGGTGGAAGTGAATTCCCGTGGCAGATAAAACGGTATACATTTAACCATGAGAAACTCAAGGTTAGCCGAGCAGTGTCTCCCGACAATAACAGAGTTCGTGCACCAAGCTTTATTGACATAAATGCACAGTCGACCTCCTCTTGTCTTATAGGATTCCTCTGCCGTTCTATCCGCGCAGTGTGTGTTGTAGCCCGCTAACTGAATAGCGTTGTCCGATATGCCGCTGTGAAGCCATGTTTCCGTGAAGATTATGACATTGCAGTTCAAAAGTCTTTTGTTGTTGATGATGCAGAGTCGAATCTCATCCATTTTGTTCACTAATGATCGTACATTAGCAAGGAAAATGCTGGGATAAAGAGAGCCGGTGTGGTTTTAGCTTAGCTCTTAGCCCTCCGCGCTTTCCCCGCCTTTGTTTACGATCTCGACGCCGCCGGTGAGCACTTCCGTCCGGCCGTGTGGGGTGCGTAGCGTCGGGTGTTTTGACGATCTCAGGGACGAGTTGAATGTTGCTGATATAACTTCCGGGAATGCGCAAACCGATATCCAAAAGCTCATGCCGGGTGTACGTTGTGAATGCACAGCTGTTCTGAACGAACAGGCCCGAGATGAGCAGGAAAAACACTATATAAATGCTAAAACTGGAGAGACGCTGAGCCTCGCGATGTTCACGCGCCGCCATATTGATATTTTCCGATCGCCCTTGACTCCTGGAGTATTCATGTTGGGTTAGGTAGAGATAAGATTGAAATTTACTGACAGGATTAAAGTATATTTGACAACGCGAGCGGAGCAAACGACTACACGTGCATTGTTGCCGAAGGGTCACGTGATTCCAATATATATTTTTTAAGGCATGACATTTTATAGTCTGGTGAGGGACTGCCCTTAACTTCCGATACACATTCTCAAATAATAGAGTGCCTGTAGATTATTTCTGAATCTGATAACAAGCAAAAGAAACCGAGAAGAACTTTTTTTCTTGGCTTAACTTTCCTCTACAATATTTTATGTTTAGAGTGTGATGCCAAGCCCGACCGCTAGACATGTAGATGACTCAAACGTTTCTTTACAATGTGACAAAAATACAGGACCCAAGTAGTAGAGTAGGCGGGGCGAGACCGTGGTTCGAGTCCGGTGAGTAATTGTGAATGAGCGCCAGCTGTGCACACACCGGGCTCGAATCACGGAGGAGATGGGAGCATATAAGAGAACGAGCGACCGGACCGTCGAAGAGAGAGGACCGGGCCCGGACATGTTTGTGTTTGTATTTACTGTTATTATTTTATTAAAATGTTTAAATGTTTGCCGGTTCCCGTCTCCTTCCTTCCTTTTAATGAACCTTGTTAGGTTGGTGCCGAAACTCGGGAGGAAGGAGAGACATGCTGTCGGAGAGTCCTCGCCGCCAAGTGGCCTCGCGGTGCCTGATCGGGCAGTGCGGACGAAGGGCGTTCGCTAGTCGCTGCCCGAAGCGGTGGCTCTGGGGAAACGGAAGTGCACAGTGGAGCCACCGTCAAAGCCTCGGTGGAACGGCGACCTGTGCTGCCGCGCCCCTGGGTCAAGGTGGGGTGGCTATCATCCAAGCAGGAGCGGGGGAGTTGCCGCCGTCCACCAGGGGGCAGACGGTCGAGCCGTCCACCGAAGCCCCAGGGCCACCGCAATTACTTCCGTGTTTTGTTTTGTTCGCCGGCGGTCGGCCGTGAGGGGCCGCCCGCTGTTAATATTTTATTAAAATGTGCCGGTTCCCATCTCCTTCCTTCCTTTTTATTTGCCGGACGACGGCCGGCAATAAAACATAAATACAAACATGTCCGGGCCCGGTCCTCTCTCTTCGACGGTCCGGTCGCTTGTTCACTTGCTCCCATCTCCTCCGTGATTCGAGCCCGGTGTGTGCACAGCTGGCGCTCATTCACAATTACTCACCGGACTCGAACCATGGTCTCGCCCGCCTACTCTACTACAACCCATTAAACAAATTGTTTATATAATAGAATTAACACACAACAAAGTTCAACAAATTGTTTATTAAATACAATTACAATAAAATAAATCAGCAATATACATGAATATAAACATAAATAAATCTTGTATAGTTATATCATAAGACACTAGCCAGAACAATAAAAAAACACAGACCTGAAGTTAAGGGCAGTCCACACAGATGCATTCTATATATCACATCCATTACACAACATGTCACATCCATAAGCTTCCTGAACACACCACCTTAAAACTTACAAATTTAAGTTCTGTTGTTGTTCTGTTGTTGCTCTGTTGGTTTTTATTTCTTTTCAATGAAAGTATAGTGTTTAGTGTCTATTTATAGTTCTTTGTTTTGGAAAAACTTTCCACACCTCAAGGGACTTCAAGAGCATGACCTGCAATGTTAAAGTTAAAGAGGCTTTATTGGGGACCACCACGACTGACAGCAATTTGTTTTGGTTCATCTGAAATATGTAAACTGAGCCAAAGAGTGCAGGACTATATTAAAATGGCATAGTCTCTGATGACCACTTTATTCATGCTTGACTTGCTTTAGGCTTGTGAAACATGGGAAATGTAATCTTAAGTCTTTAATTATACAAACATGCTCAGAGGATGTTGAAACAAGCTTAACCGTGCAAAGCTTTCATTTGAAAGAACAAGTTGTAGCTGGTAGGATGGCCTTGTTCTCTCAGATCATTGACAGCTGTGAACTTTTCAGTCCGATAATTCCATCCTGCACAAGACTGGAAACCAGCAAACGTTGGGTGACACACTAGCATCTGCATCAGACAAAATCTTCATCTATTATCTTTTTCACTACCATTAGCCTGAGTTAACCTGGACCACCACAGAGCAAAACAAGTCATTCAGACTCTTTACTACCCAATCTACACTGAAAGAAGTGGTGTGACATGATGCAACAGAACTATGGTAGCTTTCTCCCTTGCAAGCATGCCATAATGGGAGCGATGTATTTTTGCTAATTAGGAACTTTATTGTTGCATTATTTTGCACAGCAGGATGCTTGCAGTGAAGACAGACCTCAGTTTGACATATGTCAAGTTGCTTTGTCGATGTGCTATCTATTGAAATGGAACAATTTGAATTTCTTTTAGATTATAAAACATGACAATCAATTTATTCAAATATACAAACAAATGCATATTAAAACTAAAAGCGAACAGGATGTAAACCATGCATTTACTGTACAATACAATTTTATCAGTTCTTAATATTTATTGATTTTCTGGTCAAGTAATATAATGGAGCCATTCTTCGTAAGACAGCTACACCTCCTCTGTATTGGACTACATCAATACCACCATTGATAGTTTCATAACTCAGAAGAAGATCACCATATACCCCAATCAGAAGCCATGGATGAACAAGGAAGTGCGCCTCCTGTTGAAAGCACGCAACACTGCCTTCAGATCAGGCGATGTACAGGCCTATAGTACTTCCAGGGCAAATCTGAAGAGGGGCATCAAAAAGGCCAAGCACTGCTACAAAGTGAAGCTAGAGGAGCTTTTTTCCAATTCTGACCATCGACGCATGTGGCAGGGCATCCAGGCCATTAGTGACTACAAACCCAACCACTCCACCCCCTTAGCCACAGATGCCGCCTTCCTGAGCGAGCTTAATGACTTTTATGAGAGAGACAATAAGGAACCGGCCATCAGGCTCACACCTTCTACTGACCACCAAATCATAACACTAAACTCCACAGATGTTTACAATGCACTAAGCCGGATAAACGCGCGCAAGGCTGCTAGCCCAGATGGCATACCTGGTCGCGTACTCAGGGCATGTGCGGAGCAGCTCGCTGGGGTCTTCACGGATATCTTCAACCTGTCCCTCACCCAAGCAGTGGTTCCAGCATGTTTTAAATCCACCTCCATTGTGCCCATTCCAAAACATTCCAGCCCGACATGCCTGAACGACTACCGGCCTGTAGCACTCACACCCATTGTTATGAAGTGCTTTGAGCGGATGGTCCTATCACACCTAAAAGACTCTCTACCATCCACACTGGACCCATACCAATTTGCCTACCGTAGCAATAGGAGCACAGATGATGCAGTGTCCATGGCGCTGCACTCCATGCTCACACATCTGGACAATAAGGACACTTATTCACGCATGCTGTTTGTAGACTTCAGCTCTGCATTCAATACAGTCTTCCCTTCCAAGCTAATCATCAAACTTGGAAATCTAGGCATTAACAACTCAACCTGCAACTTGATTACGGATTTCCTGACGAACAGGCCTCGGCTAGTTAGGTTAGGCCACATCTGCTCCACCACCATCACCCTCAACACTGGTGTACCACAGGGCTGCGTACTGAGCCCGTTTCTCTACTCCCTTTTCACACTCGACTGCAGACCTGTGAATCGATCTAACTCCTTCATCAAGTTCGCAGACGATACAACAGTGATTGGTCTCATCAGCAACAACGATGAGACTGCTTACAGGGAGGAGGTCCGGCACATGGCCACATGGTGCTCTAACAACAACTTGCTCCTTAACACCTCCAAGACTTCAGGAAGGCGAAAGAAGGCACACACGACCCCATCCACAATAATGGGGCGGCAGTTGAACGTGTTTCCAGTTAAGTTCCTGGGGACCCATATTTCGGATGACCTGTCCTGGACCACCAACACCTCATGCCTGGTCAAGAAGGCTCACCAGCGTCTCTTCTTTCTGAGGACACTGAAGAAGAACCAACTGTCTTCAACTATCTGGTGAACTTCTATCGCTGCACGATAGAGAGCATCCTGACCAACTGTGTCACAGTCTGGTACGGGAACTGTTCTGTTGCTGAGCGCAAGGCACTGCAGTGGGTGGTGAAAACAGCCCAGCGCATCACAGGGACTACACTCTCTTCCATTGAGGATGTCCAGATGAAACGCTGTCTGCGTCGAGCTCGGCGCATTCTCAAGGACTCCTCCCACCCCGCTCATAGACTGTTTACTCTCTTGCCTTCCGGTAGGCGCTTCAGGTGCCTCCGGACAAGAACCAGCAGACTAGGAAACAGCTTTTTTCCCAGAGCTGTTTCATTATTGAACTCTGCCCCCCACTGATTCCACGACCCTCATAACCTTAACTTTGATGCTGCTATTACATTGTTTACATTGCACTACAGGGCTGCCATGCATGACTGAACTGTACACACCAGTACTTCATGTATCTGCTCTACCGGACTGTTTACACACACATGGCATCATTTGCACTCTATACTGCTCACTTGCACACCAGGAATATTATACTGAATGCTCATTTGCACTAATGGACTACTTTCATAACTGCGTTACCTCATCTACTGCACTGTAACTTCAATAACTGCATTAACTCATCTACTGCACTGTTATCTTAATAACCGCATTAACTCATATACTGCACCGTACCTTTAATAACCGCACTAACTCATCTATTGCACTGCAACTTTAAAAGCTAATGTCTATAATTACTGCACACTTAAGTCACTTGGACTATTGTATAGTCTATATTGTTATCTGTTCATAACCACCTGTACATTAATGTTCACAGTATATAGCCTTCTGTATATATTGTTCATAGTACACACCGACTGTCATATTGTCATAGAACATTCCTTCTGTAAAGTATTTTCATAGTACATGCCCATTGTATAGTATTTTCCTAATTTTGTTTTCTGTATTTATTCACACTGTATATCTGCACTTGCTAATTAGATTAGATTAGATTCAACTTTATTGTCATTACACATATACACGTACAATGTAACGAAATGTAGTTAGGTCTAACCAGAAGTGCAATTAGCAAGTGCAGAATATACAGTGTGAACAAATACAGAATACAATATTATATACTGTGAACAATAATGTACAGGTGGTTATGAACAGATAATAATTTAGACTATACAATAGTGCAAGTGACTTAAGTGTGCATTAATTACAGACATTAGCTATTAAAGTTACAGTGCAGTAGATGAGTTAATGCGGTTATTAAAGGTACGGTGCAGTACATGAGATAATGCAGTTATTGAAGTTATGGTGCAATAGATGAGTAGAAGCCGTTAATAGAGTTACAGTGCAGTAGATGAGTTAGTGCAGTTATTGAAGTTACAGTGCAATAGATGAGAAGATGCAGTTAATAGAGTTACTGAGTTACCAATACAGTTATTAAAGTTATTGTGCAATAGATGAGTAGATGCAGTTAATAGAGTTAATGAGTTACTAATACAGTAATTGAAGTTATGGTGCAATAGATGAGTAGATGCCGTTAATAGAGTTACAGTGCAGTAGATGAGTTAGTGCAGTTATTGAAGTTACAGTGCAGTAGATGAGAAGATGCAGTTAATAGAGTTACTGAGTTACCAATACAGTTATTAAAGTTATTGTGCAATAGATGAGTAGATGCAGTTAATAGAGTTAATGAGTTACTAATACAGTAATTGAAGTTATGGTGCAATAGATGAGTAGATCCAGTTAATAGAGTTACAGTGCAGTAGATGAGTTAGTGCAGTTATTGAAGTTACAGTGCAGTAGATGAGAAGATGCAGTTAATAGAGTTACTGAGTTACTAATACAGTTATTAAAGTTATTGTGCAATAGATGAGTAGATGCAGTTAATAGAGTTAATGAGTTACTAATACAGTAATTGAAGTTATGGTGCAATAGATGAGTAGATCCAGTTAATAGAGTTACAGTGCAGTAGATGAGTTAGTGCAGTTATTGAAGTTACAGTGCAGTAGATGAGTAGATGCAGTTAATAGAGTTAATGAGTTACTAATACAGTAATTGAAGTTATGGTGCAAAAGATGAGTAGATCCAGTTAATAGAGTCACAGTGCAGTAGATGAGTTAGTGCAGTTATTGAAGTTACAGTGCAGTAGATGAGGTAATGCAGTTATGAGAGTAGTCCATTAGTGCAAATGAGCATTCAGTATAATATTCCTTGTGTGCAAGTGAGCAGTATAGAGTGCAAATGATGCTGTGTGTGTGTAAACGTTGCTTTTTGCAACTACTGTTGCCGGGCAATTCCATGCAAATGTCAACCTTTAGTAGAAAAACTTTACCAAAAGCTTGGTCAGATGTCAACATTTGGAGCTTTTAATGCCGATATTGTTATCCATATTAATACCCATGTGTTTAAAGCACAGTTTTTCTTTGTCTTGTTTCTTATAAATGGGCGCATGGAAATGGAAATTTAGGACGTATTTTGCGGTCAATGAAGAGCTATCCCTTCTCTATTTGTTAGAAATTATTGTTCCTGGCTTGTTATTTACAAAAAAACGTATTCAAAGTATTTTGCACTTTTTTGTCACGTCCAAAACACGTAAATGTTTTTCTCATTTAAAATAAAAATCTTTTGCATACCCTGATATATTTTATATTTAGACTAGGGTTTGAAAAATTTAAACATATGAGTCAAAATGTTGTTAAAAAACATTCTCTGAGAAAATACGAATACATCATTTAAAGTTAAGTCTGAAAATGTCACATCTATAACCCTGGAATAGCCCAATTGTAAAAATCAGGCAAGTGTTTTAACACACAAATGCGAAGTTGGCCTCAAAGTTTTCTAAATGAAACCGTCAAATCAGTTTTAGTTGTCCTACCGGGATCAAGCTCACCTGCCTGCAGTGTGTTTGCTGTGAAGTCACCTAATCACATGCCACAGACCACCATCTGCCCATTTCTGCTTCTCAGTCGACCCCCCACCCACCCGCTGGCCGACAATCTCACAGTCCAGTACACAACGCAGGGGCATCTCTGTGCAACGCAAGCTTCATATATCTGCTGCTTTGGATCTGGAAAGACGCAATGTCCTTGACTTTAAAGTAAACATGTCGGCAGAGAGCTCTTTTCAGCAGTCTGATTGTGTTGGACGACAGCACTTTCTTCTGAGGTAATTCATCATTCATTCACGGCTCCCAGTCAGAGATGAAACACTTGAGTTGGTGTTCAAAGGCACTGAGAGGTCATGGGGAGAACGCTTTGACTGAGGAGGAAATCCCACAGTAATATAATAGACAATTTGAGCATGTGGTCTATGGGGTCTTTTGGTAGCTTTGTAAACAGTCAGGCCTTCTCACAACCTGTAATGAACTGTGGAGAAAGCACCAGCAAGTTCGGACAATTGTTGAGTGATTTTAGCTCTTACAGAGAGGATTGGTTGTTTAAACACCTGATGTTTCTATGCAAGCCAGTCACAGAATCACAGTAGCTGCTCATTCCTGTGTTTAAACATGTCTAGCTCAATAGTTCAACTCTGGTGTGTGGAGAAATGATGCTAATCAACTTTTGTACAAGAGAAAATATTGGTTTTGGCACACTGCCCAAGAATGCTGAGTAATATGGTGTGATGCAGTGCTATTTACAGGCTAAGGCATTCGACTGATCTTCAAAGTATACATGTCCCATATTTACTTTAACAAAACAAAAATGTGTTTTGTTTTTAAAAAAGGATGTAGCCAACTGATTGGTTATACATGTAAATGATCCTGTGTTGGTTGGTTTCAACCCAAAATGCTTGGATGTTTAAAAAACGTAAAAAATATAAACTGACAGCTTGGATGCTAGAAAAAAGTAAAATGGCATTTAAAATTAGGCTCAGGGCTGGATTATCCAATAGGCATTATGGGCACTGGCCCAGGGGCCCATATGCACATGGAAAAATTACTCTTGCAGTATAATCATTGACAACTGCCTGTTTATTCTTAGGAAAAATAGATTAAAATATTTGAGAATTGCACTTAAGAATTTCATAAGAATGTTAATTTTGTGTATTATAATTTATCTTAATAAAATTCTTATATTTTCTCTTGAGAACAATTTTGTGAATCTGCCGTGTTTGTGTGTGAATTATGAAATAATCTTATGGAACTGAATTGATAGAGGAATTGTAGTTTGTGCTGCTTGCATTTGCCAGTGGGTTACAGTATGCAGAGAAATGTCTTGATATTGTTATGGCTGGTCCAGGAAACATTGTTGCAAACATGTGGTGTAAATCCTGAATGATGGAGGATGTGTACAGGTGTTGATATTGTCCTTCAGGTTGTTATCATAGTTTGTAACTTGTCAATGTTATACTGTATAAGATAGAGGTGTTTCATACACATAGTACCCTATATGCTAATTGAAAACGTTATTGTGCACACGTGTGTGTATGGGGGTCCATAAGACACTTGTGCCCAGAGGCCTCTGAATTCTTAGTCCGGGCCTGATTAGGCTACATGCACTTTGGAATTATTTTAAACTCGACTAAGGGCCGGATTTACTTAAAGCTTGCGGCAGTGCAAACATCTCTTTTGGAGCAAAAACTACTTTGGGAATTTATTAAACAATGTTTTATTAACAAAGTTCAGGAGGAGCATTGTGTGGATAACTAACCCGGCTAGCTTGCTATGACTAATCTCACCGACAAGATAATCAACCTGGCTGGCTTTCCATAACTAATCTCACCAATCATCCTAACAGTTTTGGAGAAAACCCCTACAAATAGTCAAGACGCCTTACCTGCCTTCTCTCTACATTTTCGCAGCATCCCTCCTCCACTCTGACTCCTCACCATCAGCCAATTTTAACCGCAGCAAAACGGGGGAATGACCCGAGTCTGGGCTCATACCGGGCCGGTGCCCTCTCCCCGAACAAGGAGTAGGTGCTCTAAGTTCGGGAGGAAATACCGAGCTCAGAGCTCCCTCCCCAAGACAGCATGCCAAATATGCATTTTTTCCATCCCACCTTATTATCTGCGACATGTTGTGAAAATTAGCGCTGAAAGGGATGAACACACTTTCTGCAACTGACTTTATTGCATTTGTAGTAGTTTCCTCTTCAGAGGTGTAGTGAATGGATCATTGAGAGGAAAGCCATAAACCCCCTCACTCCCTTTTGTCCTGGTTTCTAGATACCATCATCAAAAGACCATAGCATACCTGGCTCCAGGAGTCTGGTTTTAGGTTTTGAACTCTCAACGAGAGTATGATAAACCTATGGTTCTCTGTAGGATATTTACAACCACCAAGCTTCGAAGCATTGGTGAGAAGTCTTGGTACGATCTCTAACTTAACATCTGAGGCTAACCAAAGAAACTTCTCTGAAAAATAGGAACTTATGTGATTTAAACTATCCTTTTCTGTAAATGTATCTAAATGTCTAGGTTGTGTGTTGGCGCTAGTGCTATTTTACATAGTCTGTAACTGCTGGATGTACAAGTTTTGATACACGGTTCATTCGATATGTTCATACGTTGGGATGATTCACAGCTCAATGACTTGCATGTTTCATATGTAACTACACATCTTTGAATTCCCTATATTATGAGCTATGTTATAAAAACATTGGATGCATCATACTATGTCCAGGACTAAGTTTAGGTATTAAATGCAAACTGAACATACTATCAGAGCTATGCAAATGAGGCGCCATGAGAAACAAAGGAACTTTCTCCGGCCCACTTATCACTTTCATGGCATTGGCCCGCAGACCACCTGGGGCCATGGCAAGTATGCATTTAAAAATACCATGACTGATCAATTTTGGATCCTACTTGAATTAGAATTGGAAGGGAAAACAAAGAGGACTCTGAGGACAATCCAACGGACACCCCAGCTTGGGGCTTCCCTCTGGGGAGTCCGAATAGGCAATGGAACTTGGGACTCAGACCTAAACTAAGTGTCACCGGGTGCCGAAGGCGGAACTAAAAATGACAGCGTGTGTTTCCCTGGGGGCATACTTCCGGGTGAACGGCACTGTCATGGGCGATCGGAAAAGTAAACAAAGGGAAATTGCGGCAGCTGCATCGAATTAGAGTCAGCCAGGGTGGCGATTAGGACAGGTGTGTTAGAATGGATATAAAAGCAGAGCTGAGGGGATCTAAAACGGCGTTCGGGGGAAGAAACAGGACGTGACGGACACGAGCGAAGGGAGCGAGTGGGCACGACTATACGAGCTGTCTGGCTAGAAGATTGTAAGTGGGAATAGAAAGACTGTTATCTGGAAGAGAGTTAAGTACCGGATTTCAACTTACTCTAGAAATACTTCTTCTGTGTTCATGGAGTTATTAGGATAAACCGGAAGAACCGTGGCGGTATGCTATTCCTTTTCTTTGTGTGGTTGAAGTTGGTGATTTGAGGATACGTTTGTCTCCTTGTATAAACACTGCGCAGTTGGAAGCACGCCGCACCCCCCCCCCCTTCGGACACAATACGAGCGGCTGACGTAGTGCCCCAGGCGGAATGGAGTGAAGGCTTAAATCCACTGTGAGGTACTTTGTAGTTTTGCAGTGTTGTAGTGCTTACGATTTGAAATGTTCACGTGTGAAATTGTGGAGAGATTCATTTATGCACCCGTGTGAGAAAGTTTGACATACCCTACTGCTCCAAACCTTTCCTGGGTACATCCAGCCTTCCCGGGGAATGTGCTTTGGAAATGCATTGTGTGAATAGTTGTGTGCAGGTGCCCATCTGCCCCTAGTCAGCCGCCTGTCCCCACTGTTCTGAGTTAAGTACAGAAGATTCTCTGTTGGTCGAGTATCCTGAGCCCCATCACTGTCCTAAGGAAGCAGTAAGCCTATGTCCCCACTGTTCTGAGTTAAGTACCGAAGATTCACTGCTGGTCGAGTATCCTGACCCCCATCGCTGTCCTAAGGAAGCAGTAAGCCTATGTCCCCACTGTTCTGAGTTCAGTACCGAAGATTCTCTGCTGGTCGAGCATCCTGAGCCCCATCGCTGTCCTAAGGAGGCAGTAAGCCTATGCCCTCACTGTTCTGAGTAAAGTACCGAAGATTCTCTCCTGGTCGAGTATCCTGAGCCCCATTGCTGTCCTAAGGAAGCAGTAAGCCTATGTCCCCACTGTTCTGAGTTAAGTACCGAAGATTCACTGCTGGTCGAGTATCCTGACCCCCATCGCTGTCCTAAGGAAGCAGTAAGCCTATGTCCCCACTGTTCTGAGTTAAGTACCGAAGACTCTCTGCTGGTCGAGCATCCTGAGCCCCATCGCTGTCCTAAGGAGGCAGTAAGCCTATGCCCTCACTGTTCTGAGTAAAGTACTGAAGATTCTCTCCTGGTCGAGTATCCTGAGCCCCATCGCTGTCCTAAGGAAGCAGTAAGCCTATGTCCCCACTGTTCTGAGTTAAGTACCGAAGATTCACTGCTGGTCGAGTATCCTGACCCCCATCGCTGTCCTAAGGAAGTAGTAAGCCTATGTCCCCACTATTCTGAGTTAAGTACCGAAGATCCTCTGCTGGTCGAGTATCCTGAGCCCCATTGCTGTCCTAAGGAAGCAGTAAGCCTATGTCCCCACTGTTCTGAGTTAAGTACCGAAGATTCTCTGCTGGTCGAGTATCCTGAGCCCCATCGCTGTCCTAAGGAAGCAGTAAGCCTATGTCCCCACTGTTCTGAGTTAAGGGCTGAAGATTATCTGCTGGTCGAGTATCCTGAGCCCCATCGCTGTTCTATGGAAGCAGTAAGCCTATGTCCCCACTGTTCTGAGTTAAGGATCGAAGATTCTCTGCTGGTCGAGTATCCTGAGCCCCATCGCTGTCCTAAGGAAGCAGTAAGCCAACGGCCCACACTGTCCTGAATTACTTAACGAAGAGTCTTTGGTGTCAGAGTCTCCTAAACCCTTTGGTCGCCCTGAACAGGGGAAAGAGCTTCAGTTCTCCACGCTGACACTATTTTAAGCATGTTTTAAGACTAAATAAAGTCCATTAAATTATCTTGTCTCGTGTTGTGCTTCGTGCTGTTCCCTTGGTGTGCAATTTGAGTTCCGTCCCCACCCTGGCCCGTGACATAAAGTGGCGTAGTCGGCAGGATTCCGCTCTGAGTTGAGCAGCCAGGGACGCACGATGGCGGACGAAGAACCGCCTGTAGGCCGGCCTCCAGTTATCCCTGTGTTTATGGGAGCCCCGTGGGCCCAAAAGTATTGTGGGCCCGGATCAGAGTTGAACCTAACTGAGTGGAGAGGCCAAGCAGAGTATCTGGCGGGATTGCAAGGGCTGAGCGACTCCCAGAAGGTCCTTTTCGTTTTGAGCTCCCTGGAAGGGGAGGCGAAAAGAGAGGTCCAAGCCGCACCTGCTGCCACTCAAGCCAATGCACCAGCCATCTTTGAGTTCTTGACCGGGCAGTACATTGATGCCACTCCAGTGGCCGTGCTTCGAGCCCAATTCTTTAACTACAAGCAAGGGCCCCGGCAAACCCTGCGGGCTTTCGCCCTTTGCTACGGAAGCAGTATGCCTGACTGAAGGGGCAAAGAGATCATGGGCTGGGGGTAGAGGGGACCTTATTGCGAGACCAATTCCTCTTGGGCATACGAGAAGGGCCTTTATGCCAGAGCCTGCGGATGCAGCTTCGCCAGGACGCGACCTTAACCTTTGAGGATCTCCGCCGGGAAGCCCTAGAGTGAATGAGATCATGCAGAGACGGTGGATTCGCCCGCATGTATGACTGCCAGGGAGGCTGGTATTCCAGTGCCCCCTTGGCCGTCTGATTTGAAGCAAGATCTACGGGCTAAGCTCATGAAGGATGTCCGTGAACAAATGGCCGAACTGTCCAAGACCCTTCTGGAGGAGCTTCGTCGCGAACGGCCTTATCCCTCAACTGTGACTCGAGAACGTTCGTGGTCGGATGGAAGACAGGACCCAGAGAGGTGGATGGATCGGGCCGATGGCCCTAAGTTTCGGTGGGACAATCAAGGGCGGCCGATATGTAACGGTTGTGGAGAACCTGGCCACTACCGCCGCCAGTGCGGTTCCCATCGGAATTCTCACGGGGGTTTTTAGGACGGCGGACCACTGTTGCTCAAGTGGTCGGGACCCCCTCTATCGACCCCCCCTAGCTACGGCCCCGAGAGACAGTCTGGTCGGGCAGTGCCCGCTGTAGAGATCCGAGTGGGTGGCACCATGGTTTGGTGCCTAGTGGATACTGGGTCCGAGGTTACCCTGTTCTCCGAGAGCTTGGCAAAGTAGCTATTTGACGTTCATTATGTGTTTGAGGCAGAAGCCCCGTGGCTTACCCTTCGATGGGCTAATGGTCTGGATATCCCGTATATCGGATAAAGAGTCACAGATTTCGTAATCCACGGACCAGCATATTGCAGAAGGGAGTCGTCATTGTTCGGGACTCTTGCCTGGGAGCACATAGAGCCCTGCTAGGAATGAATGTGATCACGGATTGTAGGGAGGAGTTGCTTCGAAAAGGCCCGGCTCGAACCTTTCTACCGGACGAGAGAAGGGAGTGGAGACGCATTGTGGCGGACTGTCAACGGATACAGGTAGCCAGTTCCCAACAAGACCGGGAGGATACCGGCCGGGTGGCCTGTCGTTAGGCTGTTTCTGTCCCGGCCCGGAGTGAGGCCCTTCTCTGGGCTTGGTTGCCTGCTTGGACCTATGGTCCAGAAAATTGGGTTCTTATAGAGTCTCAAGGGGATTGTCAGAATGTAGAAGTGGCTCGAGGATTGGCCGTGGCACGTCGTGGTCGAGTGGCAGTGCGAGTACGGAACGAGAACCCTTATCCCGTCCACCTCTACCGAAATCAACGTTTGGCCCGGGTGACCCCGGTGGGGTCCCACCAAGTGAGAGAAGGTAAAGAGGTCAGCTTCTGCCAAGTGAGCTCAACAGTGGTGGAAGTGGCCCTGACGCAGGGAGAATCCCGGGACGGCTGCATGCGCGGAGGATTACCGCCCACCTGCTGGTAGGGCCACTGCTAAGAGAGGGCCTGGAGGAAATCCAAACCCGTCAGCTTCAGGCCCTGATGGTTAAGTGGCAACATGTCTTCGCCTCCCATGAAGAAGACTACGGCTGTACCAATGTGGTGAAACATTCCATCCCCACAGGAGAGGCGGCACCCAGTCGGGAGCGGTACCGTCCGGTCCCTCCGACCTTGTATGCCGAGATACGTACCCTGCTGAGAGGAATGTTAGAACAAGGCATCATCCGAGAGAGTAGTAGCCCGTGGGTGGCTCCGATTGTCCTGGTGCGCAAGAAGACCGGCCCCTGGAGGTTCTGTGTAGACTACCGGAAGTAGAACCAGGTCACCAAGAAGGACGCGTTTCCCTTGCCCCAGATCAAAGATTCCCTTACCTGCCTGACACATGCCGCGTGGTATTCGACACTCGATCTCGCTAGCAGATACTGGCAGGTACAAGTCGCTTTTACTACACCTTTCGGTCTGTTTGAATGGGATCGGATGCCGTTTGGGCTTTGCAACGCCCCAGCCACTTATCAACGGCTCATGCAGCGGTGTTTGGGCGGGCAGTTGTTGGACACCACCATCGTGTATTTGGATGACGTTATTGTCTACTCGCCGGACTTCGCTTCCCATCTATTGCATCTCGAGCAAGTGTTCCAAGGAATGGAGAGGTATGGGCTGAAGCTCCAACCCGGAAAGTGCCATCTCCTCCAGAAAGAGGTCAAGTTCCTGGGACATTGTGTCGGGGCTGGAGGAATCACGGTAGACCCAGATAAGGTGTCGGCTGTCCAGAGTTGGACTCCTCTGAGGACTGTACGGCAAGTGAGGTCTTTCTTGGGATTTGTCGGGTATTATAGACGATTCATTAAGGACTCCTCCCGGATCGCTAAGCCGCTGAATCAACTACTGGTCGGCTCAAGTCGCTCGCGGGGCCGTGGGTCTCCATCGGTTGTCTGGGACTCGTATTGTTGGTAGGCTCCTAGGACAATGGGAACGGCTCCTCTTGAGGGATGGAGTAGTTTGCCGCACCGTCCAGGACTCCACGACTCACGAGACCATGTGTCAGGTGATAGTGCCAGTGGGCCAAGTACAGCATTTGCTACGGGGATACCATGCCCAGCTTGGGACATCAAGGGAAAGAGAGGACAGTATCATTGTTGCGAAGACACTTTTATTGGGCCGGGATGGAGGCGGCCGTGGACCTATACGTCCAGGGATGTGTCCGGTGTATGTTGTTTAAAGCCAGAAGAGAAGCTAAAGCCCCACTAGTACCCATACAGCCTAGGGCCCCCTTGCACATGATCGCCATGGATTTCTTGACGCTGGGCCGGCCGACCGACTGGTGCCAGAACATCTTGGTAGTGACAGAGCTATTTACCAAGTATGCGTGGGCAATCCCGACTGTGGACCAGACAGCAGTCACCACGGCGAATGCCCTCTGGAAAGCAGTGTTCCAGCCATTTGGGTGTCCCTAGACCCTCCACTCCGACCAGGGGCCTAACTTCAAGTCCCGAGTAATCCAGGAGCTGTGTCGAATCTATGGGTGTAAGAAGACTCATACCACCCCATATCATCCGCAAGGGAACGGGGGATGTGAACGGTTCAACCAAACTTTGATGGGTCTGCTGGGGACCCTAGATACGGACAATCAGGGCTGGTGGATGGACAGCCTCCCTACTTTGGTACAGGCCTATAACAACAGCGTCCACAGCACCACGGGATATGCCCCCACCTACTTGATGTTTGGGAGACACGTATGTCTGCCCACTGATCTACTCTTGGGGACAATAGCGGCTGGAGAACTTTCAACTCGGACCGAATGGGCACACCGACACCATCAACAGCTCCATATGGCTTACGAACAGGTCACCAACCATATTAGTGGAGCAGCTAATAAGAACAAGCGGCTATACGATCGAACGGAACGGGAGGCCCCTCTGCTACCTGGAGAGCGGGTATTGGTGCAAGACAATCGTCGGAAGGGGAAGGGTAAACTCAGCGACAGGTGGGAGGATATGCCATATGTGGTAGAGAGACAACAGGGCCCGGACCACCCAGTCTATACCATTCGACCCGAAGGAAGATTGGGACCTGAAAGGGTGCTGCACTGGAACCTACACCGCCCTTGTCCAAACTATTCGAGGCCCGTGGCCGAAGCACCCATAGTTCCAATGGCTCGGGAGCAACCTTTGGTAGGCTGGGTGGTGTTACCGAGGGCCCCAGACATCGAGGTCAGGGGAGCAGAGCCAAAGTGGAACCCGGGGGTTACCCCCTGAGAGATATGGAGAGTGGATGTGAGAGCCCCGTTCTAGGGACTAGAACGGAATGGTGGGGGAGGATGTCACCGGGTGGCGAAGGCGGTAACAAAAAATAACAGCATGTGTTTCCCTGGGGGCATATTTCCGGGCGAACGGCACTGTCATGGCCGATCGGAAAAGTAAACAAAGGGAAATTGCGGCAGCTGCATCGAATTCGAGTCAGCCAGGGTGGCGATTAGGACGGGCCTGTTAGAATGGATATAAAAGCAGAGCTGAGAGGATCTAAAACGGGCGTTCGGGGGAAGAAACAGGACGTGACGGACACGAGCGAAGGGAGCGAGTGGGCACGACTATACGAGCTGTCTGGCTAGAAGATTGTCAGTGGGAATAGAAAGACTGTTATCTGGAAGAGAGTTAAGTACCGGATTTCAACTTACTACAGAAATACTTCTTCTGTGTTCATGGAGTTATTAGGATAAACCGGGAGAACCGTGGCGGTATGCTATTCCTTTTCTTTGTGTGGTTGAAGTTGGTGATTTGAGGATACGTTTTTCTCCTTGGATAAACGCTGCGTAATTGGAAGCACGCCGCACCCCCCCCCCCCCCTTCGGATACAATACGAGCGGCTGACAGAGTGGCCCAGGCGAAACTCAACTCAAATCAACTTTATTTATATAGCGCTTTTTACAATTCTCATTGTTACAAAGCAGCTGTACATGAGACACATTGAATAGAAGTAAAACAGCTAAAGGCATATATCTGTAAAAACAAGAAAAAAAGGTGAATACAACAAAGACAGACATACAAATGCTCCACACACACAATATGCATACATACTTACACATTGACATAGACGCACAAACACACTCGCGCACACACACACACACACAGTGGAAGCACACATTTGAGATAAAGGAGAACCACAGGTCAAATATTAAACGGACTACAAATTCTTATATGCAATATTAATTATGTCTAACTTCTGAATTCTAAAGCAGCCCCCCCGGCCAGGCTAATAGTGCAAAACAATATGCAAACGGTGGCGAGGAACCCAAAACTCAATCGAAAAAAAAAAACTCAGGAGAACCCAGGCCCAACCAGGGGATTCCAGTTCCCCTCTGGCAAAAGCTGCTGCCTCTGCACAAGCTCAACAGTGCTTGCACAACAAGGCTAAATAAATAATAAATAAACTTAATAAGGTAAATTATAGATATAAGATAATCATAACAATCTAATAGCATTTGAAATGTTGTAGGAAAATCCTGTCAACTTGGCCCGTCCTTTATCCAGCTCTATCATCTCAGCTGTTGTCAGGTCACCGCTTCCCATTCTCAGCTCTGCCATCGGGTCTGGGCATGAACTGCATCCTGCGGTAACCTTGGAACAAAGAGACAAGACTGGCTGAGAGTAGAGTACTGTTCTGCACTCTTTGATGCAACAAGTACATCATTTGTTGTTGGATGTGTTCCTGGTTCCGGTTGATCTAAATAATGCAGCCTAGATCCTCTGAGGATTAATATTATGGAAGTGCAGTGAATGCAAGATTAAAAAGATGCGTCTTTAGTCTAGATTTAAACTGAAAGAGTGTGTCTGCCTCCCGGACAGTGCATGGAAGAATATTCCAAAGTTTAGGCGCTAGATAAGAAAAGGATCTACCACCTGCACTTGATTTTGAAATTCTAGGTATTACCAGCTGACAGGACGCCTGAGAGCGTAATGCACGTGCAGGACTGTAATACAATAGAAGTTCATTCAATTACTGCGGCGCTAGACCATGTAGGGCTTTATAGGTAATAAGCAAGATCTTAAAGTTAATGCGATGCTTTATAGGTGACCAGTGCAAGGTTGACATAACCGGGGTTATATGCTCAAACTTTTTTGTACGCGTAAGAACTCGAGCTGCGGCGTTTTGAACCAGTTGCAGTTTTTGTAATAGGCCTGCAGGGCAACCACCTAAAAGTGCATTACAGTAATCAGGAATGGAGTGAAGGCTTAAATCCACTGTGAGGTACTTTGTATTGTTGCAGTGCTTACGAATTGAAGTGTTCACGTGTGAAATTGTGGAGTGATTCATTTATGCACCCTTGTGAGAAAGTTTGACATACCCTACTGCTCCAAACCTTTCCTGGGTACATCCAGCCTTCCAGAGGAATGTGCTTTGGAAATGCATTGTGTGAATAGTTGTGTGCAGGTGCCTTTCTGCCACTAGTCAGCCAGCTGTCCCCACTGTTCTGAGTTAAGTACCGAAGATTCTCTGCTGGTCGAGTATCCTGAGCCCCATCACTGTCCTAAGGAAGCAGTAAGCCTATGTCCCCACTGTTCTGAGTTAAGTACCGAAGATCCTCTGCTGGTCGAGTATCCTGAGCCCCATCGCTGTCCTAAGGAAGCAGTTAGCCTATGTCCCCACTGTTCTGAGTTAAGGACCGAAGATTCTCTGCTGGTCGAGTATCCTGAGCCCCATCGCTGTCCTAAGGAAGCAGTAAGCCAACGTCACACACTGTCCTGAGTTACTTAATGAAGAGTCTTTGGTGTCAGAGTCTCCTAAACCCCTTGGTCGCCCTGAACAGGGTAAAGAGCTTCAGCTCTCCACGCTGACACTATTTTAAGCATGATTAAAGACTAAATAAAGTCCATTAAATTATCTTGTCTCGTGTTCTGCTTCGTGCTGTTTCCTTGGTGTAGCTCCTCAGAGTGGTGGTTGGTACGGGTGGTGTGCGATTTGGGTTCCACCCCCACCCTGGCCACTGACATAAGCGTTTCAACAGGACTGCATTCTGAAACCATTCAAGCTTTCCATCCACCCCCATACGGATATTGGTCCATCATCGAGGTACCAAGTATCCGATTCTTTATATTAGAATAGCTGTGTAAAGAGTGTGCTTCTTTGTTAAAGATGATTTCATTGGTTTTCAGACATGTTTTACCTGCCTCGTGGCCATGCCCTCTCTCTCTCTCATTATGTTTAACATGTAGAGTTCAATAAAAAAAACATAAAAGAATTTGTTATGGGTTTTCTATGCTTACGCTCACAAACGGGTCACTTAAACTGGGTTTCGATCTATGCTACCTCTGCTCTTAAGTCTGTTTGGTAAAGTCACGTTACTTATGGTCATGAGATAACATTAGTGTATCAATCATTGATGCATTTGCTGGACAGATACATATAGGATTTTTATCACTATACTGCTAATCAGAATTGGAAAATATGTATGTGTAATGACGATTATTATACCTATTTTCCTTTGAGCTAAAATAATTCCTTGACTGAAATTGACGTTTTAAATAACTAATTTCATGGATGTGATCTTGATAGATCTGGTGGAGAATCATAATTGGTGAGTGTAATAAGATTCAAAGTAGGGAAGGAAGGAGTCGGGAACCGGAAGATATTCAAAACATTTAATCAAATAATAACAGAACATAAACAGCCGACGGCCCCTCACGGACGACCGCCGGCGAAACAACATAAACATAAATAGACAGCCGGCCGCCCCTCACGGACGACGGCCGGCAAATAAAACATAAATACATATACACACAAGCTCGGGCCCGGTCCTCTCTCATCGACGGTCCGGTCGCGTGTTCCTTTTATATGCTCCCAATCTCCTACGTGATGCGAGGTCGGTGCGCGCACCACTGGCGCTAATTAACAATTACTTACCGGCCTCGAACCACGGTCTCGCCTCGCATACTCCACTACATACCCCCATCGCCCCTCACAGGCCGGGGGGTACCCCCGCGACTGTGCATGCTCCCTCCCCCTCCCTCGGGGGGGGGTGGGGCGGGGGGTATGCAGCGACGAGACGAGACAACGGAGACGGGAGCCCTCGGAGCGACCGGAAAGAGAGAGGGGAGAGAGGAAAAAAAAAATTATAGTCCGGTTCCCTGACATGCTTCCGCTCGTTCCTCAACCAGCCGAGAGGCTCTTCCTCGCGGTGCTATGCGGTGGTGCTGGACGTCCGGTGGACGGCCCGATCCTCCTCCGCCTCCTGGCGGTTGGCGATGGCTCCTCCGTGTGAGGGCACCGGGGTAGCGAGTCAGTCCGCCGTTTCCTGCTCCTCACCATCATGGCTGTTGGCAGCAGGATTCCGGCTCACGGCCAACGGCGCTGACTCCTCCGCTCCCTCTTGGACGGCCGCCATCCCACCTCGGCCCAGGAGCACGGCAGCGAGCTCTCCATTCCACCCGAATCCTCGCTCCAGAACCACCGCCTCGGGCAGCCACTGGCGGACGCCCTTCGTCCGCGCTGCCCGAACTCCTCAGCACCGCGATGCCCCTCAGCAGCGAGTGCTCTCCGACAGCATGTCTCTCCTTCCTCCCGGGTTTCGGCACCAATGTAATATGATTCAAAGTAGGGAAGGAAGGAGTCGGGAACCGGAAGATATTCAAAACATTTAATCAAATAATAACAGAACATAAACAGCCGACGGCCCCTCACGGACGACCGCCGGCGAAACAACATAAACATAAATAGACAGCCGGCCGCCCCTCACGGACGACGGCCGGCAAATAAAACATAAATACATATACACACAAGCTCGGGCCCGGTCCTCTCTCATCGACGGTCCGGTCGCGTGTTCCTTTTATATGCTCCCAATCTCCTACGTGATGCGAGGCCGGTGCGCGCACCACTGGCGCTAATTAACAATTACTTACCGGCCTCGAACCACGGTCTCGCCTCGCATACTCCACTACAGTGAGTTAAACTCATCGTTATTTTAACATGCAGCTAAAATTGCTACAGAGGCAAACTTTACGGGAGAAGATTATTTACAGCAATACTATAGAACTTTCACTCACGGTTCCCCCATGTGGTTGATAAGTGCAATTGTCTGTTACAAGTGTGGTAAAACGTGGCAGTATAAGCCTCCCTGTGAGCAGTGCAATACACTTGAATTTGTTTACTAAGCTGATGAAACATGCAAATGCAGAAATGTTGTTCGGAAAGCACGTGGCACTCTTCTTTTTTTGGGTTGTTTTGAAAAATACCTTGCATTCCGGTTCCTGTTTTGGCACTTCCAGTTCCTGTTTGCATCACTGCCGGCGGGTAGTTTGTATCCGTGCGCTTGCACTTGGTCTTTATATAAGTGTATTTATTATTGTTACTTATAACTGTCGTTGATAACTTATTTATAACTTACGATTCTAAACCAGAATGGATAGTTAACTTAACGCCGTTAGCATAGCTTTCTGTTTTCACTGTGGAATATTATCTTGCCTGTAGTTTGTCATGTGTGCTTACTGTTTCGCTTTTTAAGCGTATATACTACTATTTATCGAGAAGCTTTGGTAAATCGTCTAAAAAATGCCAAAAAAAATCCCTAAAAAATTGGAATTACTCTTCAAACCCGGTGAATTATGGCTTCTATTCCTGTTATTTTTACTTGCACCTCATGTCATATGTTTAGCTTAGCCCTCTCAGTCACCGCTGTACATCACAACCAAGAATTCTGCTTTTACATTTTAAGAATATATCTAAACTACGTCATATGCCTTCACTGTCAGATGCAGAGAAGTTTATTCATGCATTCATGAAATCAAGACTAGATTACTGTAATGCACTGTTAGGTGGTTGCCCTGCAGGCTTAGTACAAAAACTCCCACTGGTCCAAAACCCGGCAGCTCGAGTTGTTACACCTACAAAAAAGTATGAGCATATTAGCCCAGCTCTATCAACCTTGGACTGGTTACCTATAAAGCATTGCATTAACTTTAAGATCTTGCTTATTACCTATTTAGCCCTACATGGTTTAGCTCTGCAGTATTTGAGCGAACTTCTATTGTATTACAATCCTTTATATGCATTACGCAGACCTCCTGTCAGTTGGTAATACCTAGAATTTCAAAATCAAGTGCAGGTGCAGGTGGTAGATCCTTTTCCTATTTAGCGCCTAATCTTTGGAATAGTCTTTCCTCCACTGTCCAGGAGGCAAACACACTCTGTCAGTTTAAATCTGGACTAAAGACGCATCTTTTTAATCTTGTATACACTACACTTCCATAATATAAATCCTCTGAGGGTTTAGGCTGCATTAGTTAGATCAGCCGGAACCAGGAACACTTACAACAACAACTGATGTAATGTTGCATCAAAGAGTGCAGTACACTACTCTCAGCCAGTCTTGTCTCATTGTTCCAAGATTACCACAGTGAGCAGGATGCAGTTCATGTCCAGACCTGATGGTAGAGCGGAGAATTTGAAGCGGCGACCTGACAAGAGCTGAGATGATAGAGCTGTATAAAGAAGGACGTGGCGACTTGACCCGTCTTCACTACAAAATTTAAAATGCTATTAGACTATAAATGATATCTTAAATCTATAATTTATCTTATTACTAAGTTTATTTATTTTTATTTAGCCCTGTTGTGGAAGCACTGAAAAACAACAAAGTGTTGCTTTAAATGAATCACGCAATATGATTTCCTGAGGTTTGCACTCATCATTGCTATTTGTTGCTTTATGTAACGCTCAAAAAAGCATGACTTAAACACTGCACTAGTTTACACTGCTCTTAGTAGATTGCGTTGGTTATTGTGGAAATGTGATATTGCGCCCACATCAAAGAGTCAGTCAAATTAAAAAATCTTTAAAGGAAGTGGTTTAAAATTAAAAGTGAAAGCATAAATAAAATGGAAATGAAATGAAAATAAAAAGTCAGCGTAAAAGGTGGTTGAATTTATGGTAGTAAATACAACAAACTATTGGTACCTTACAAGACTGTAATATACTGTTTTCGCCATTGGGGTAATCATTTCAGAATGAAAATGTTAAACCTATAATGTTAAATGCCTATTCTTATTATTGAGATGCAGACAAAAAGGTCAATGTCAAGTCAAAATGCACCCAAAACCTTTCAAATTACCAAATATAGAAACTCATTCATGCTGCAAAGCAGACCTATCCATCGCCTCATGAGCGTATAAATCATCACAACCTTTCTGTATACCTGCACAAAACACACATGTGCCCTGTGGATACAACTCATGAAATTCAAAATGACAGGTTATAACTTGCTTCAAGTAGTGAATGTCCTCGTCTCTCACTGGCTTAATAGTGTAGATTAGTGGTTTTGCTTCAGGACCAATGTTGTGCAGTGAACATCAAGTGGCTGAATGGGAAAATTAACAATTTATCAGATGACAGATGGATTTCTGCCAAAACAGTATCCAACCCAATATCGTCTGACATGTTTTCACAACCCTGTTACAATAGATCTACCATCAAATTTGGGTTCTTTGGTGACAGCTAAGCCGATATTTTATGCACATGTTCTACTTTCCTGTAGCTCAGTTCGATCCCAGGGGATTGCAAATGCCTATCTAAAATGTATTGGATAAAGCAATGTAAGTCACTTTGGATAAAAGCTTCTGCCAAATGCCTAAATGTAAATGTACTTTGAAGGTCATACGCTTTAGCAACTTTAACATCGCAGAGTGTTTCAATCCATGTCGTATGATTCACGGAGTAATGCATCCGACAGTAATTACACAAGCTTCATTATATTTCTTAATGACAACTGGATAATGAAGATCTGGGACATACACATCAATATCTTCACAGTTCACCACTCATGGGCATCAGCAGGCAATTCAAGAGGGTTTTATGACTTTTAACCATAATTGAAGTTCGTCTACTGCTCACATGGTCCCTCTCCACCACACCGCACCATTCTCTTCTTCACTTTGTATTTCTTCTTATATTTTATATCCAAAGGATTTTACTTGTGTTTTTGATAAAAAATCTTTATTGCAAGGTGTGTTTTTATTTTTAGGTAGACTACTGTTTAAAAAATATTTATGTTGAGAAATAGAGGTTGCTCATTTTCTTTAATGGATAAAGGTTGACACTTTCTTCAACGCTTACTGACCTTTTACTGACATTTTTATCTAAATTGAGCCATGGGGTGCTGACTGATGATGCTCAGGTGACATCAGATAAGGGCTGCATGATTAATCATATTTTAATCATAATAACGATTTGTGCCTCCCACAATTAACTGAGTCGTTGTGATAATAATGTTGTAAAAGCAAGCACAAAACACCCAATAAGGTTAGAAAATAATTGCAAAGCTTGTATCTTTTAAACTGCCACTTCACAGGAAATAATAAAAAAAAATGAAATAGACCCCTCCTTGAACTGCCACCTTACCGTGGTGGAGGGGTTTGAGCACCCGAAAGACCCTAGGAGCTATGTTGTCTGGGGCTATATGCCCCTGGTAGGGTCTCCCAAGGCAAACAGGTCCTAGGCGACGGATCAGACCAAGAGCGGTTCAAAAACCCCTTATGATGACAAGGAATTGGAGGACCGGGACGTCGCCCGGCATGGCGCAGCCGGGGCCCCACCCTGGAGCCAGGCCCGGGGTTGGGGCTCTTATGCGAGCGCCTGGTGGTCGGGCCTCCCCCCATGGGGTCCGGCCGGGCTCAGCCCGAAGGAGCGATGTGGGGCCATCCTCCCGTGGACCCACCACCTACAGGAGGGACCGTAAGGGGCCGGTGCAAAGTGGATCGGGCGGTAGTCGAAGGCGGGGGCCTCCACAACCCGATCCCTGGACACGGAATCTAGCTCTAGGGACATGGAACGTCACCTCTCTGACGGAGAAGGAGCCTGAGATTGTGCATGAGGTTCAGAGATTCCGACTAGAGACTAGAGATAGTCGGGATCACCTCTACGCAGAGCTTGGGCTCTGGAACCTAACTCCTCGAGGGAGGATGGACTCTTCACCACTCTGGAGTTGGCCATGGTGAGAAGCGGCGGGCTGGTGTGGGCTTGCTTGTGTGTTGGAGTTTACCCCGGTGAACGAGAGGGTCGCTTCCCTGCGCCTTCGGGTCGGGGATAGGTTTCTCACTGTCGTGTGCGCCTATGGGCCAAAGGGCAGTGCAGAGTACCCGGCCTCCTTGGTGACTCTGGGAGGGGTGCTGGAAAGCGCCCCGACTGGGGACTCCGTCGTTCTGCTGGGGGACTTCAACGCCCACGTGGGCAACGACAGTGACACCTTGAGGGGCGTGATTGGGAGGAACGGCCCCCCTGATCTGAACCCGATTGGTGTTCTGTTATTGGACTTCTGTGCTAGTTAGAGCTTGGCCATAACGAACACCATGTTCAAACATAAGGGTGTCCATGAGTGCACATGGCACCAGGACACCCTTGGCCGGAGGTCGATGATCAACTTTGTGGTTGTTTCGTCTGACCTACGGCCGTATGTCTTGGACACTCGGGTGAAGAGAGGGGCGGAGCTGTCAACCGATCACCACCTGGTGGTGAGTTGGATCCGATGGCGGGGGAGGAAGCTGGACAGACTCGGCAGTCCCAAACGTACTGTGAGGGTCTGTTGGGAACGTTTGGCCGAATCGCCTTTCAGACAGATCTTCAACTTCCACCTCCGGCAGAGCTTCGACCAGATCCCGAGGGAGTCTGGAGATATTGAGTCCGAGTGGACCATGTTCTCCACCTCCATTGTCAACGCAGCCACTCGGAGCTGTGGCCGTAAGGTTTCCGGTTCCTGTCGAGGCGGCAATCCCCGAACCCGGTGGTGGACACCGGAAGTAAGGGATGCTGTCAGGCTGAAGAAGGAGTCCTATCGGGCCTGGCTGGCTTGTGGGACTCCGGAGGCAGCTGACAGGTACCGACAGGCCAAGCGGAATGCAGTCCGGTTGGTTGGGGAGGCAAAAACTCGGGCCTGGCAGGAGTTCGGTGAGGCCATTGAGAAGGACTATCGGTCGGCCTCGAAGAGATTCTGGCAAACCAGCAGAGGCTGAGGGCTCGGAGGCGGACTCGTCCATCACCCGGGCTGAAGTCACCGAGGTGGTCAAGAAACTCCTCGGTGGCAGGGCACCGGGGCTGGATGAGATCCGCCCTGAGTACCTCAAGTCTCTGGATGTTGTGGGGCTATCTAGGCTGACACGCCTCTGTAGCATCGCGTGGTGGTCGGGGACAGTGCCCTTGGACTGGCAGACCGGGGTGGTGGTCCCTCTTTTTAAGAAGGGGGACCGGAGGGTGTGCTCCAATTATCGGGGAATCACACTTCTCAGCCTCCCCGGGAAAGTCTATGCCAGGGTACTGGAGAGGAGTATCCGGCCGATGGTAGAACCTCAGATTCAGGAGGAACAGTGTGGTTTCCGTCCCGGTCGTGGAACACTGGACCAGCTCTATACCCTCTCCAGGGTGCTGGAGGGTTCATGGGAGTTTGCCCAACCAATCCACATGTGTTTTGTGGATTTGGAGAAGGCATTCGACTGTGTCCCTTGCGACATCTTGTTGAGGGTGCTCCGGGAGTATGGGATTCGGGACCCTTTGCTAAGGGCTATCCGGTCCCTGTACGACCGGAGCAGGAGCTTGGTTCGCATTGCCGGCAGTAAGTCAGACTTGTTCCCGGTGCATGTTGGACTCCAGCAGGGCTGCCCTTTGTTGCCGGTTCTGTTCATAATTTTTATGGACAGAATTTCTAGACGTAGCCACGGGCCGGAGGGCGTCGGGTTTGGGGACCACACAATTTCATCTCTGCTCTTTGCGGATGATGTCATCGTGCTGGCCCCATCAGACCAGGACCTTCAGCATGCACTGGGACGGTTTGCAGCCGAGTGTGAAGCGGCTGGGATGAGAATCAGCACCTCCAAATCTGAGGCCATGGTTCTCAGTCGGAAAAGGGTGGCTTGCTCACTTCAGGTAGGTGGAGAGTTCCTGCCTCAAGTGGAGGAGTTCAAGTATCTGGGGGTCTTGTTCACGAGTGAGGGAAGGATGGAACGGGAGATTGACAGACGGATCGGTGCAGCTTCTGCAGAAATGCAGTCGCTGTACCGGTCTGCCGTGGTGAAGCGGTCAATCTACGTTCCTACTCTAACCTATGGTCATGAGCTGTGGGTCATCCCGGATACAGGCGGCCGAAATGAGCTTTCTCCGCAGGGTGGCCGGGCGATCCCTTAGAGATAGGGTGAGAAGCTCGGTCACTCGGGAGGAGCTCAGAGTAGATCCGCTGCTCCTCCACATCGAGAGAGGCCAGCTGAGGTGGCTCTGGCATCTTTTCCGGATGCCCCCTGGACGCCTTCCCGGGAAGGTGTTCCGGACATGTCCCACCGGGAGGAGACCCCGGGGAAGACGTAAGACACGCTGGAGGGACTATGTCTCCCGACTGGCCTGGGAACGCCTCGGTGTCCCCCCGGAAGAGCTGGAGGAAGAGTCTACGGAGAGGGAAGTCTGGGCATCCCTGCTTAGACTGCTGCCCCCGCGACATGGCCCCGGATAAGCGGAAGAAAATGGATGGACGGATTGAAATAGAAAAATGTCACTGCATTTCCACTATTTTAATACTTTTTTGCAAAACTAACAGACAAAAAGAAAGGGTGACCAAAAAGAATAGTGTTTAGAGGACACAGGCATTACTGGTCACCCGTTAACCCTCGCCATCTTTCTGATTGATCTCCTAATCCCTTCAGCTGGATCTCTGCCTTCCATCCAGCTGCTTTTACATAGTGAGCTAAGACCCTGTCATGCCTCATTGGAGGCAAATAAAAGAAACTCTTCTCAACGGAGAAGCAGAATTGCTTACATACACACTTTTTCTCTCACACTTTAAAAAACTTTTTAGACTAGATAATTTTTCCACAAGCGTCATTCCAACCTGTAGATGTTAAAAGGATAGTTTGCCCCTCAAATCCTCATTCATTCATGAAGTAATAATAACTTTATTTTATATAGCCCCTTTAAAAGTAGCATCTCAAAGCAGTTTACATAAGAAAGAGAAAATAAAATAAAAGTAATTGAAATTCACCATTAAAATTCAAGGAAAATAACTGCAAAGTAGAAACAAACAAAGATCAGATAAGAAAAAAAACGTACAAGTATATACCAAAAAATAATAATACAAGGCGAAACTAAATAAAAACTCACTTAAAAGCTATCCTCAAAGAGTACATTTTAAGAGAAGATTTAAAAAATTACCCTCCTGTTTTTCAAAACCTGTACTGTATATCGCTGCTATACTTCTGAAACCTCGTATCTCTGTTTCTGTTTGATTTTGATTTTTTGTAACAAGTTTATAGACACATGTATGTTTGTCCTTGCAGGCTATGCAAAATTCTAACCAATAAAAAGGTTTAAAAAGTGCTTGTTTACTTTGACAATACAACATGTCATAATTTCAAAACTTCAGCGTTTTTTTCCATTTCCTAATAACAACTGGACATAGAAGGATTTGAAAGGACAGTGACGAAATTACTCTTTGTGTGTTACTATACTGTAATGTCAGTGGGGTTTGGTTACCAAAGTTCTTCATAATATTGATGAAACATTTTTAAAGTACTTAATAAAGACATTGACAAAGTCATTTATTTTGATGTCTTTATAAAGCTGTCTGTAGTTTTGGTGTTGCCATTATTGTTTCTGTGATTGAGTGTTTAATAACAGTTTGCTAATATAAAAAAATCAACTTTGCAATTCCAAAACACGAAACACAGTTTGGGTTTGTTAGGTTTAGTTTTGTATCTTGGGCTCTAATCTGTTAGATGTGTGGGACTTCTCCCACGTTTCTCTTAGGGAATTGGCAAAAAATGTAACCGGTTTGATCATCTTTTAGACTTGAACTTGTGACAACTTAACAAGTGCGACTAAGAAATAATATTAAAAATATAACCTACTTATTTGCATTTACATCTGTCAAATTGTCCTGACTCACATGACCATGCCATCCTGTAGAACAGTGAATGCAAGTAACCACATGATCTGAACTAGAAACTGACAGAAACTAATTGCTCACTTTATTATGTAATGCGTACACTAGCTGTACTCTATGTCAGCATGTCGAAAAGCATACAGTAGATGTCTCTGACGAATCACGACTTGTCATGCTGCCCTAGGGATACCTGCATCAGAACCAGCTTTCCAACATTATTTCTTTAGAGAAGTAGGTGGCACTGGGAAATGATATGCATTTCTTATCAGGCTTGGGTTGTCCCACTTTTTACTCCAGTGAATATTTCTCAGGGTACAGTAGGTTTATTTTTTAAAGTCACTTTCTGTATGAGCATATGCCTCAAAATCTGGGCAAAAGGGAGAGTACAGCTACTACTAAATATACTAATATTTATAATATAATGTGTTTATTTAAAGGTTCAGTTTATAAAGTTTAGCATCATCTAGTGGTGAGGTTGCAAAATTACACACAGTAGCTTTAAGAGGGTTTTAATAAAACACAACAAAAATCTTGTTTTTTTACCACCCTTTTAATATAATAGACCTTATAGCCTTTGGTTTGGCTGATTCTACAAACTAAACCTTTTTTGACCTTTCTGTTGGATGTTAAAGATCATAGGTAAATGGTTTTATTCATATGGGTAGAGTAAGTTCAAAAGTGCATGCATTGTTGTCGGTAATAATGTTTAATTATATATGACATCGTGTAGTGTTAGTTTAATTGTTAACATTATAATACATTTCTTCAGCTTAATTAAAATCTAGTCAAAGCAAACATTTTAACTGGCTCCAAATTGACGCTCACCTGAGGTGGCAACAGTAAACTGCTTGAACACTTCATTATTGTCAGTTTAATACAATACACTGACAAAATATACACCTATATCTCTCTGAAAATCAAAAGTATTTTATGCGTATTCATTCAATATGAATGGACAATTATTAGAAAAAATGCATTACTGAAGCCACTTTTTTTTTACTTTATTTTTTACAAATCTTCATGTTAAATTTCTAAACTATAATTTTATGGAATTTGACTGGTTTTCACAGATTTTTTAAAATATTCCAAATTTACAAGAAAAACATGTCATTTTACCAAAACTCTTATTGTAAAGTATGTTTTTTGGCGCCCCAGCTTATTTTACAGCCTGTATAAAGCTTTTTATCACATTACATTCATCATGAATACATAAATATCATACTATTGTAAGAAATATGAGTGAAATGTAAAAACTGGATAGGCATTTACACATTAAGTTACTCAAATATATTTCTTTAAATATTTTGAATATAAAATTACAAAAGAAAGGCAATAATCAAAACAAACAGTAGTTGTTAGTCAATCTGACATAAACTGACATTCTCCAGAGAAAGTTAAAACAGGGAGAAATCAGCGCCAGCTGTCACATACCCAAGAAAAACTAAATAATGACCAGTGTACTGGTGTTTTGTTGGAATGTTGTTGATCAGTCTGGTCTCTATCAAGGCTCAGACCCCTCCAGTCATGTTAATCTACCTCGATATAAAACATTCCATACATGCGCAATATCTATTGATGCTCTCAATCGTTTCACATGCCAGTAAACCTTCAGCAACGTTCCAAGCATTCATTAAAACCATCAGTGAAAAGCCAAAGAGAGTGCCGTTCTGCTATCCTAACAGGTGTTGAAAGAGTTGCATTTAAGTGCGTGTTTGCAGTGTGTTACTTCCAGTCATAGCTGGATTTGGAGAGAAAGGGCCGAGTGATCCCACTTTGCCTTCCAGGCATAGCCTTCTGGCACCGCCACTGAGAGCCACTCCAGTGCATTAATCAGAGAATCACAAAGCACCTAACAGACTCCACATGGGATAATTAGCCAGGTGAGAATGAGAGCAGATTAATGTTAAAGAACGTCCATTGGTTCTACAAGCACAACAGGAGCTGGCTGGTTGTGAGGACATTGGCCAAAGCAGAAGCAGGAATGCAGATGGAACAGAAGGAACCAGAACATGCTGGGCCTTTGGTGAGACAGGGGCCGCACAGCAAGACGATGCCTGTTTGTTAGTTTTGATAAATATACATTCAGCTTCTTTCATATACTACTGGCATCTACAGGTGCTGTTTCATTTTCAACGATTTCTGAAGGAGTTTGAACACGAGATTCATCAGAATCATACTTATTTTCACAAGTTTATATCCCCCTTCAAGCTTCACTTTGACCTCTTTCTCTCCCAGCAGATGGCATTTATTTAGAGGGTATTTATCAGGGTGTAAATGTATTAATGAGTTTTTCATGTTCTTCGCTTTAGGGCTCAGAAGAGTTGCCTCATCCTTACATAGGCCGCTTTCAGTCCTGCAACACCTCTTTCCTCTTCTACCATTATTTCCACGCATTTAAAAATGGATAGTTTACCCCGCCTAAAAAAATCTGTCATAATTTAGTTACATTCATGTTGGTTGAAATGCTTTTCTTGATCTGGGAAACAAAAGAAGATATTATGAGAAATGTTTTAGTGGTTTTGAGTGGGTACTAATGGGGACCATGTTTGTTTGGCTACAAACATTCCTCAAAATATCTTATTTTGTGTTCTGAAGCAGAAAGAAAGCTACACAGGTTTTAAATGACTTATGGATTAGTAAATAATGATATAATAAAGAATTGGGGTAAACTATCCCTTTAAAAGTTTTTTTGTGTCACTATATATGCTGTCCTTCCGAAACCAAAATGTGGGCGTCCAAATTTGCTGATTTTAAGGAATTGGAGGAAAAACACTGTACTTTTACATGATTATACTGTGTTGTCAAACACGTTTTAATTCTTTTTTTTGGTTAGATATTTGCAAAACCCAGTGACAAACAAAGGTTGATTATTAATAATGATTCATGACAAAAATCCCAATATTTGGAGATACAAGATTTCTAAAGCACAGCAATGTGAGTGTGATAGTAATTCAGCTTATGAAGAGTTAAAGGTTCTGTGTGTAAGTTTCAGAGGCCACTATTGGCGATGTAGGAAATTGCAACCTACAGCTCCGCCACCCCCCTCCCCCTCCCATTAGAGAAGCTACGGTTGCCGTCACAGGACAAAAGGGTTCTGTAAATGTTAGCGGCCATTATCGGTGGTGTTGATAATTGCAATCTACGTCTCACAGGCGAACAACAGACTGAAGTTACGGACACAGGACAGAGATATCGTCGTCTGAGACAGGAGAGAGTGACCTTTACAAGTCAAGTGACGGGTCTTAATTACAAAGAAAAATAAATAAAATTTAGTTAATTCATCATTTACTTTAATCATTATAGTGAATATTATTGTTACTTGTTTAACATTGTGTCAGTGATTTATTTGCTTATTTTCCATTGTAAAAACTCTACTTTTATTGATGATCAGCTCATCTATTAGCTAAAGCTATCAAACAAACAGTGCACTTATTTAGCAGAAATTAGACAAACTTACCGGTCCAGCAGAAAGCTGGCGACTTCGGTGTCGCTTAGCAAACCCTTTTCCAGCTTCAGTGCCCTCAGTGGAAAAGCCACGCTGATGTTTATTCAGGTTTTCTGCCGTATTTTGTCTCAACTTCGCCTTGCTGCATCGTATTTTCTCCTTTTTGACAACACAGATTGACGCTCTGTCTGCTCTTGTGCAGAGTATGTGTGGTCCGCCATTAGCGCAATTTTCACTTCTTACTGCAACAAAGAACCATTTCTATTTCTAATAAAAAACACGACAAGTATACTTTGTTATTGTTCTTCCTCTTCTTTTACTAATCCTTCTATGTAGTGGCTTTGCAAGCTTCTCCCAAACACAGCCGCAGAAGAAGAACATAGTCCTGTGCATCCTTCGTTTTACGAAATGCGTTCTGTTTGTCAGTGTAGTGCTACTATAGAAACACGGCTGAGCAATTTGATATATTACATGTAAGGGTGTGCCCGTGGTGAATATACATAAAATGGCTCATTCTAAGGTAATATTAACATTTCGGCTCATTTTGTAAGGTATTTATTCACCTCTCACAAAACGATGGTTTTGTATCATATATTACATTTTGGTAAATACATCCCTTAAAAATGCTACACACTGTACCTTTAAGGAAAAATTGTAAAGACTTCATTTAGAAATCAGATTTTTTTTACATTTTTCTCATCGAAAAAGTCAGTTGAGGCAACGTGATCGAATTTTGAAACTATTTTACGAGGTTGGTAAGGCGTATTACGTCGTACAGTGCGAATCATGCGAAAATGTCGCAAAAAAGCTTAAAAAATAAGATTAATTCACCTTGTAAAAAACAGTTATGAATTCCTGTGAGATTGTGTTTGATGGTGCCACATAGTGAAGGAAAAGCACCCAACAAGTACTCAGTGTATATGTGAACCCTTTTAATAAATGTGTATTTCTTTTGTGCATTTCTTCTAGAGAGCAGATCAAGTAACTCCATATCACTAAATGCTCAATTTTTTTTTATGTTTGATGTGCATGGGAGTGGTGATGTCTTTAGAAGAGTATAACAGCTGTTTTGGATAATTTCCTTTGTTTTACCATCGGAGAGTCAGATTGCATAACTCTTTGATCTCTTCCTGAGGCTTCTCGTTTGCCCTACATTCCACTTGAGCTTTAAGGCGTTACATGTTTTTCCTTTTTGTGAACACTACAAATCATTTTTATATTTGTATAATCCCTGACCGGCAGACCTGTCAGACATTAGGTGGTAAAGCAGTGTGAGTAGTGAGGTGGTGTGACAGAATACAGCTCAATTCTGTACAAATCTCTTTCTGACAACAGAGAAGAATTTCTCTACAACAGCCTCAGGGGTAATAAGTCACGGATGAATTTGCGATGACAGGCGTGTGTGAGAGAACGTTAACATTATGGAGAGGAGACTTGAGGAAGGAGGTGAACATGTTCAAAGGAAATGTATCCAGCATGCACTCTGCTTTTGGGTGGTCTTTGATACTAGATATTCCAGATTCATTCAGATAAAATGTATTAATTCTCCATGGTTAGATTTGGACTGTCTCCAAGTGTTGAAAGGAATATTTTGAGCATGCTTCTGCTTACAAACCCAGTATATTTTTAACAGTTTTTATGGATAATAATGGGGAGATTAGAAGTCTCACAGCTAATTTGAAACCGATTGTATAATCTTTTCAATAAAACCAACTGTAGGTTTAAAATGGGCAATATCTTCCCATTGATCCATTTCATAGGACAATCCGGCAGAAATCAAGAGGGAACGTTCTAGTCATCAGTAAATGTCGCTTTTTTCTGGAAAGACTGGCCTCTGTCTCTAATGATGTGGAACAAATCTCAGTTCATGGGTAGTGCAGAAAAGAGATTTTTTACCAATCACACCTCATTTCACCCACTTCAGAGATTTTTCTGAATCAGAAGTACTAGCAAAGACTTAGAGCAGTGGTTCTCGTCTCTGGCCGGCGAGATCCATTTTCCTGCAGAGTTTGGCCCCAACTCTGATAAACACCTAAAGAGGCTCATCAGTGACTTCAGGAGCAGACGCGTTCAACTTAATGTTGGGCTTCGCAGATTGTTTGGCATGTCGCATTAAAGTACCACGAGAGCGATTCAAATGCGTACCGAGAAATCTCCATAGCCTCTGTTGAAATCAGTCAGGATCAGGGTGTGATTGAATTTTTTTTAAATTGAAGCCATTCATTCAGTCATTCCAACCTCAATGTCTCAATTTGACGTCATGTTATGCAACGTTTGGTTCACTGAATAGCAGTTCTTTCACATCGCATGGTAACAACAATTACATCCCGCTGAATAATATGATTTTTGTCTATACAATTTCAGAGCCTGTCTAAACAGACCAATTTAGAATGTTATTACAATATAAATATACTCCTGATTTATGTGTACCGGAGGGCGGCTGCACCATACTGGACTTCGGATTGGACCCCGGCTGCATCGGACTGGGCACCGGTTGGATCACCGGACTGGACACTGGCTGTTTCAGCGGACTGGACGTTGGCTGGTACGGACCCCACGCTCCTCTGTGACACCTCTCCTTCTTTCTCCGGACCACCGGGTCTTTGGCCAACTTTGGCGGAACCATGGGGAACGAAGGGAGTTCCGCGTCGGGGAGACAGCAGACGTCGTCCCTGAAGCTCGAGCCAGAGGCTACTGAGTCCAGCCGGGAAACGGCAGCCAGGACGAGGTCTTCAGGTACAATCAACCGCGGGGCGGGAGTTCCAACTGGGACCTCACCCCAGGGATCGTCACGGTTGACCATGTACCTGACCATATCCGCAAACCCTAAGGGACCCAGCAGCCTCTTCTCGGATGACTGGAGGTGCCGAGTGAGGCAGCAGTCGAAAATCTCCTTCAACTCTGCCTCACCAAAATCGGTGTCCTCCGAAAAGCTGAGCGTATGTGGCGAAAAACAAAACTTGAAGTTCACTATAACATCTATAAAGACAGTCTGCATGTCTCCAATGTTGACTTGGGCAAAGCTAGACAGATTTTTTTCTCTAACATTATAAACTACAAAATAAATAACACTCACACTCTTTTTGTAACTGTAGAGAGACTAAGAAATCCCCCGAGTCATGTTCCCAGGGAAGTGCTGTCTGATGACAAATGCAATGAGTTTGCAACTTTTTTCCTTGAGAAGATCAATAATATCAGAATGGAACTTTTCCAGAGTCCATAAAAAATGCAGTTGTCAAACCTCCACTAAAAAAAGAGCAATCTAGACAAAACCTTACTGTCTAACTACAGACCAATATCAAATCTTCCTTTTATAGGCAAGATCATTGAAAGAGTTGTCTTCAATCAGCTGACCAAATTCTTGAACTCAAATGGCTACCTGGAAAATTACCAGTCTGGTTTCCATCAGCATCATAGCACAGAGACTGTGCTCATAAAGATAATAAATGATATTCAATTGAATTCTGATTCAGTCAAAATATCAGTTCTTGTATTACTAGATCTCAGTGCTGCATTGGACACGGTAGATCACACCATACTCCTACATAGGCTGGAAAACTGGGTAGGGCTTTCTGGGTTGGTACTTATATGGTTCAGGTCATACCCTAAAGGGAGAGGTTACTATGTGAACATAAGCAACCATAAATCTGACTGGACACCCATGACTTGTAGTCTTCCATACCTATGTCTCGATTCTTGATCTGCTCCTCTTCTGCTCCTCTTCAATTTGTATATGCTCCCACTTGGCTAAATAATTAAAAAGTACCAAATTGCCTTCTACAGCTATACAGATGACATGCAGATCTACATAGCTGTCTCACCCAATGACTACAGGCCTATTGACTCTCTTTGCCAGACCATTGATGAAATTAACAGCTGGATGTGTCAAAACTTCCTTCTTTTAAATATAAACAAAACTGAAGTCGTTGTTATTGGTAACAAGGATGAAACTAACAACGAAACACATACCTTGACTTAAGAGACAAAGGTAAGGTAAAAAAAACTTGGTGTAATTTTACAGTCTGACCTTAGTTTCAGCAGTCATGTCAAAGTAAAGAGCAAATCAGCGCACCATCTCAGAAACATAGCCAGAATCAGCTAGTTCATGCTTTCATCACCAGCAGGGTGGATTACTGTAATGGACTCCATACAAGTCTTCCCAAAAATACCACCAGACATCTGCAGCTCATACCGAAATCTAAGCATATCACCATAATCCTCAGGTCCTTACACTGGTTGCCAGATAGTTTTAGAATCAACTTCAAAACATTATTAATTGTCTTTAAATCACTCAATGGTGTAGGACCTAAATACATCTCAGATATGCTTATTGAATATAAACCAAAAAGACTTCTCAGATCATTAGGATCAAGTCAGTTAGAGATAAAAAGAGTTCATCAAAACAAGGCGAGTCAGCCTTTAGCCATTACGCCACCCGTAGTTGGAATCTGCTTCCAGAAGACATCAGACATTCACCAACAGTAGCTCCAGATTACAAACACACTTTTTTAGCTGTGCATTCCCAACCTGAGCACTGTGCTTGTTTACATCAACTGTGCTTCTATTTCTAATTTATTGTTTATATAAACAGTACACTCACATGTTTTATTTTTACTTCAAATCTAAAGTATCTGTGCTCTTAAATCATTTGCATTTTAAAGATACGTCTTATTTCGCTCTGTAAATATATTATGTAAAGCACTTTGAATTGCCTATGTGTATGAAATGTGCTATATAAAGAGCCTTGCCTTGCCTTGCCTAACAGAGATAAGAAGAAGGCAAGACAGCAAACACATACAATCACTGATCCCAGGAAAAGGAAACATGAAGACTATTTAAAGGGGTCAAAATCAACAGGGATCAGGTGCAGGGAATTAACTAATTAACAAGCAATAACGAGACAAAAGGGCGGGAACAGAGACGAGACCTGGAGAGAGCGTATGGCGATCAAAAAGATCAAAAACTCTCTCTCTCCACATGAAACAAGGGATCCTGCTATGATTCTGCCTCAAGACCAAGAAAGACATGACATGATGAGGAAGAATCACGACAGTTATGTATAAATTACCTAAAAGAAATACTTGAATAAATTACAAATATCTTGCCAGAAAAAAAATATTTGGTAGAAGTGAAAGTAACCTTTTGAATATGACTTTAGTAAAAGTATTTTAGAAACAGATAAATATTCTACTATTTCTATTATAGTTAATAAAATGGTGTTTACACAGAAATGTACAACTTTGAAAAAGCTGTCTCAAGCTCAGTAGTTTTATCTGGAACAACATGTTGCTTAACTACCAAAATACAAGTTTAGAAACCACATATTTAAAAGTTTACTTTACAACTTATAACATAAATTATTAAAGGGGAGTTCCTTCCCACCCCCAATATTGTCCCTCTGAGAGAACAACTTGGAACAAAATTAGAACAAATCTGTCTGGCCCTTACTTCATTCCTTCCTTGCATTTCCCTTAACAAACCCAGTAATTTGTCAGTTCATTGAAACTGAAAATTTTGCTGTTTATCTTTAAAAGAAGCAGCACAGTTAAACCTTGTATTGAAATTAACCACAGCGAGCACCCTTTTGCACTTGCACATTGAGCATTAACCAATAATTGTCATGGTGACCGGATCGCAAACTTGTCTATTTTAGTTCTTTTTCTATGCTTTTATTTTGTAGTAACAAACATGCTTAGGGGAAATGTTGAGTAAAAGAATACAATTTGTTCAGGAAATGTAGTGGTGTGAAAGTCTGCTGAAATATGAAGACTCAAGTGAAGTGCAGATACTCCCAAAAAAATATTCAGTACTCTACTTAAGTATCTTTAATTTGTTACGTTACAACATAGACATTTTTAAAAGGCAGAGATCTAAAACTGTTCAGCTGGGCAACATTTTTACATTATCTGCAATTTATAGATTTCACATCTAGAAAAATAGGCGTGCACACGTTTTTTGTGCGTACGTTCGTTTCTGTGCATAAACTTTTCTAGAAATGATCGTAAGAATGGCTAGATTGGTTTAAGCGTAACATTTTATAAATGATGCCCAAGATTGAATGAAGCCTCTCCTTCTGAAATGTTCAGTGTGCTTTGATTGGATAGAGAATCTGTCGTAAGTGTCCCGCCTCCTACCTTAACTGTGATCTTCTGTTGTCCAGTAAAAATGTCTATACATTCTTGAATCAAGAAGCATTTTCTTGATGAGCAAACTGACCATTGTTTTTAGACAAAAAACATGAAATTTCAGTGAATTTGTGCTTTAAATAAACAAAAATGTCTGCCAATGTGGTAAGAAAAATAATATTAAATTGAGGTTTATCTTTTTCTTAGTCACTCAATTCAAGATTATTTTTTACCCCATTGTCAAATTTTTTTGTTTGTTTTAAGCACAAATTCATATTATTTGACTAAGAACAAGACTTATTTTCTCTAAAGTCAAAACTTCTAGATGTTCATTACTACAAACTTGCCTTATAGTTACAGCGTGACGGATCACATCCACAATGTTGAATTTTCCATTGGGAAATTGTACAAGGGTCAATCTTTGGACATTAAAAGCAGTTATTATGAAGACCTGTAGGAGGAAGTATGTGTGTTTGCAAATGATATGGACCTCCAGGGGCTTCCTGAAATGAAAGAGGCCCATTCGCGTGCACGTGGATCAAGTTCCCTCAGGCGGGCCGTTGTGTCTCTGCTGCTCTACTTTCCTGAGGGTCTCTGGAGTCGTGCACAAGGCTTTCACACCCCCCGACACGCTGGGCGAGGAGACAGTTATTAGCATCCTGCTGAGGTCGGCAGCTTTGAGTGAGACTACACTGCTGTGTGAAAGAGGGTATAGACACCCTGCCACCACCTTCAGCCCAACACATGTACAAACCTCCCCTGAGACCACATGTGAAGTTCACATAAGGGCAAACAAAATATCCTGAGTATGTAGAAAGATGAAATCTGGGGCAAAAGTTTATGATCCCCACTCGATAAATTGTTAGTGTTTGTTGCTATTCCACTTACTATCCTGGGAGTCTCTTTCGAGGATAGAAAGAGAATAATCATGTGTGGTTCGTCAGAAATAGGACACCGATGCACAAAGACCCTCTGTGTCTGAGTTTTTGGTCGATTTTCTGTGTCAAACCTGCCTCGTCATCGACAAATCTGCCACCTGCTCTTTTCGCAATCGCTGAAAGAAATTATTTCCATGATATGCCAAAGAAACAGGGAACAATGGCCTTCCCTAATAATGTAATATAATCTCCATGAGGGAGGGATGTGGTCCGCTTTGTGTGCTTGCTGAGGATGTGTGGAAACATGGGCGGCTCTTAAGAGAATGCAGGTGCTTGTGTGTGTCATTTAATGAAAGGACAAACCTTTTCTCAAATATTTCAGGTGTGTGAATTTCAATTCTTGCTTTGTGAGTGATTTACCACTTATGGTACATGTGTACAAAGACCTCATTTATCCATGTATAATATCCATTACTGAACCGTTCCAACAAAATAAAAACTCTTCATCGAACAATTAGGGTAGGACGTGCTATTCATTAAAATTCACGAATGATAAAACTAAAAAGTATTATCTATCTGTCACTTATTTGCAAAAATAAGTTTTTTTTAAAGGGACAGTTCACCCAAAAATAATAATGCATTTATTATTTGCTCACCTTCATGTTATTCAAGCCCTCAGTAGCATTCCTTGCTTTTGTCAAATAATGGATTGTTTTGTCCTCATCAAACCCATTTGTTAGCCTTCTGGACACTTAAAACATACAACACAAGTTGTGTCGTGTCATTAGGTTACGTTTTTGCCTCCTTTTAAAGCTTGGATCCACAATCAACTCCCATTGTAAACAAAATAAATTCGCCATTTTGTTTTCAAAGAACAAAGAAAACGTTCTGAATAACACTAGCTGGGGTTAGTAAACAGTGAAAAATGTTCATAATGTTATTTAGTGATAAATGTCCATTAATGAATGAACTAACACTTTAATGCATATAGTAAGATTACATCATATAATAATTTATATAATTTGCTGGTTGACTGGGTTGCGTTCTTCCGGTGCGGCTTTGACGCACGTCTTCTTTAGAACAATGATGCATGAAATGAGTCATAAAATATCTTTGTCTGGATTGTTGCAAAGATTAAGGGTGTGTTCATATGTGTATGCCATGTTTGGTTCGATTAAAACGAAATCTTGTGTGATTGCTCTGTTAGTGCAGTTTATTTGCTTTTAAAACTTCATGGGGTCTTTGCGAACTACCGGATTGCTAAAAATATCTTATATGTGCAGGCATACACTGAGTAAGGGATAATGTACAGGCAACCGGTTGTTGTCGTAGAAACAAGCCCTGACAGTGTGATCAGGACCTGACGCAAAACGGACCGTCTTGTATTACACTGAAGGGGCTTATTTCAAGATAACAACCAGCTACTTGTACATTATCCCATTTATCACACAGCTACCTGCCACATGAGAAAAACTGGGCATAAACTGTGAATTTGAAATGTTTTACCAGTTCATTTTAACCGGATGCAGACCTTCCGTGAGAAAAAGCCATTTACTTTTGGTTTTAAGGTAAGAAACAACATTTAAATGTCACAAACAGGCAATTTGGTTTACTCAATTGTAAATATAATGTAATATATGTTAATAAAAGACATATTTATATTAAATTTGTCAAAAAAACTGCCAAAATGATTTGCTGCACTGTGTTATTAGTTTTGCGAGGTTGTTATCTGGGAATAATTCACCTATACATGTCGCGATTGGCCATTCAGAATCAAGCATTCCAACGAGCCATGTAATAAGCATGTATAACCTATGCAGCACTGTGCATACAGCATTGTTTTGGATGTCCGGTAAATTCCTTTTTAGACTAATTATCATAAAAGCTGTCCAATCACATTGCGACTTTATACGTGTCAAGGTCGTGTGGATCTGTCATGTCTTTTATTTTGAAGTGTTAGTTGTAGTTCATTGTCCGTGGTCTCTGTAGTCTTTTGAGTAGCACTGCCCTTATTGTTTCATTGTCATCAAGTGTGACTTGTAAGTCTTCAGTCCTTGTGTGTATGTATATCACCTAGTCATGTTTGCTGTTTCTCGTGTCATGTCATGGATTATTGTTCACGTTTTGGATTTATTATGCACTTAGATCCTTCCCCCAGTTTCATGATTTGGGCATCATCGTTAAAACATGTAAGCTATTAGGTTAGATATCTTTAGGTTCCGTGTTAAAATGCCAGTTTGAGTGTTTAGCGGACCAGGACTAAATTTTATGTTTTATTTTTGTCCAAAACCAAAGAACCGAATTACAAATGTGAATCTAATCATATGAACCTAATCTAAGGCCTAATCTTTATTATCAATAAAAATCTCTAATGTCTGGCTATTGTGTGTCTCCCCCTCACAGTGTTGCGTTTCAGTTACCCAGCTGTGGTGAGACTGTTTTGTTTGCTTTTCTTGGTCCAGGACAAAAAACCTTGCACATTTCCCATAATTCTAAACAAATGATTCAGTAGGAGTTATTCTGGTATGTAATAATAAACATCTAAGCTCTAGTAAGTGTCACACAGTATATTTTTGTAATACAGTTGGGCTGTTAATTGATTCCAGAATTTTATTTAATTAATTACATACTTCTGTAGATTTGGTAATAAAATGTATCTTACTTTACAGCATGAAGAATTGCATGCGTTAGTGATAACTTGTGGAAGAAAGAAAACTATAATTTTAATATCTCAAAATGATTTCTCCAACACATAAATTGAGAGCAAAATGGAAACTTTTGCCTAAAGGGATGGTTCATCCAAAAGTAAAAATGATGTCATCATTAACTCACCCTTGAGTTGTTTCCAGACTGTATCAATTTCTTTGTTCTGATGAACGTAGAGAAAAACATTTGGAAGAATGCTTGTAACTTCACAGTTCTTGGCCACCATTGACCAGTAGGAAAAAATACTATGGTAGTCAATGGTGGCCCCAGAACTGTTACAAAGCATTCTTCCAAATATCTTTCTCTACGTTCATCAGAATAAAGACATTTACAGATTTGGAACAACATGAGGGTGAGTAAATGATGACAGAAGTTAAAAAAAAAAAACACTGAACACTAAATGTTCCCCTCTGTTCTTTATTAAATATATAAATCATCTTTCTATCTAAAATGAAACTTAACACGCTGTGGTTTACAGTAGTTCACTTGTGGGAAGCCACAGCGAGGTCGTCCAACATCACTATTTAAATTTGCAATATATTATTCATATTGTAAGCATGTCATGCGCCTCTCTTCGTAATAATGAGGATGTTTTTGTGACTCATGCCACCACCTCCTTCTCCATCAGTACAAAGAAGCCATTGTCTAGCATTTATGTAGTTTTCTCTCATAACTCTCATGAGTGGGCTGGTTTGTCAGTCAGATAGAACAGCATCTCCTGATGTTTTAACATGTTGCCCTATGACGAGCACCATTCATAACCAACGCGGAGGCTTAAGAAGGTCAACATTTGAATGGGATCATACAGTTTTATACACAGGGAAATATTTATTTCCGAATATGATAATAGTCTCGCCAGTTTCTTCCATTACACAACGGTTCTGGAGGACTGCGGTATGTCACTGTTTGGTGCAGTTACACCAGCAGGCATCTGCTTTGTCTCCCGTGCTTCTCATCCCAAGTAGGGAGCTCCAGGCCTGCAGATAATGTGTGCACAAAGCCACTATTATAGCCCATGAAAAAATGGCCCTATACCCTGGGTGCAAACTTGTCTCAGGACTTGTGCCTCATTCACACATAGTTTCCGCACTAGGTCAATGGCAGTTGCTAAGATGCTGGGTTGGCTGCCCATTACCAGTTCTTCCCAGCCAAGGTTGAGCCCTACGTTTAAAGGAAGGTGAATGCTTCTACTGCCTGAGCAAAAATTCAGTTCTCTGTGTCCTCGTGCTTAGCTTTCACCTGCAATGGATCTGTCATACACAGGTTACTATGGAGCGCAAACATGTCGACAAAATTAACCGAAAAATTAAGGCAGTATGTTTTTAATTTTAATTTAGACAGTGCTCATCTTCTTAACGATGTCAGGAAAACGATCATCAGATCAGAGAGGGAGACGAGAGGGGATGAGTTGAAATATTAACCATACACATGAATAGCCTACAGCAATGAACTGGTGCACAGCCAAGACCAAGTTATTTGGATGGTGGCACATTCTCTTTCGGTTGTATAACTTACATAGGCATCTTCAAGCTCTCTTAGATATCCATTTTCATGTCGCTTTAACTATTTAACACTTTAGTCACGTTACTCCTTTGTACTTGTATACTGGCTGTAAAACAAAACGTCAGAGTGACCCATATTCTATTTACAGCTACAGATTTTTAAAATTTGCTACAGATCACCTGATACAGCTATAGATTATCTCTATGTCCCGGTTTTCTTATATAAACAACTGTTGTTTGGTATTTCAGCAAATGTTGCAAAAATGGCATGTTTTGTTTTGATTGTGAAAATATTTTAATTTGTTAAACATATATTTATAATATATTTTATTAATTCCTTTACAGTATTTCTGAGCTTCATCTAAACAATATTTTCTTAAAAACATCCATTGTATTAAAATAGGTATGACATGTTTAAAACCATTAATTTGAAAACTTTTAATGACATTTTATACTAAAAAGGGCTTTGAAATCTCATTACCGTAACCATTTAAAACTGTCATTCCCATTGCATGTTTTAATCATACATAATAAAATGTAAATGAATTATATTTGAATAGAAAATTATACGTAACATTTTTTGTTAATCTGGAAGAATATCTGTATCGGTTATGAGAAATAAATAAATTGTGAGCATGACAAGAGAATGTTAAGCTTTTAAACTGAAAAATGTAAACAAATCTTCTAACCTGTGTGTCTTTAAACAGACTCTGAGGATGAGAATACATGGACACTTTTTTTTTTCTTCATTTTCAGTAAACAATGAATATTCTCTCTTTTTGTCATTTAAAACCATCTAGTACCATCTAATACCTACATCTAAAAAAAATTGAGCAAAAATCAGGTCTTAAAAGATTTAGGAAGTCAAACAGGAGACATCAAGAGACAGAGAGAGAGGAAGAGTCTCTGGTCTGGTGGGATTAATCAGGTTATTTGTTTTCACTGAAGTGAGATGATTTTCTGGCTGCAGTCTTTGACAACCAATATCTGACAGGCTTTCTTTTCCCATGAACTATAATAAGATTATGGCACAAACATTCTGGATTGGCCTCTCTTAAGCAAACACCTGTGTGACTTTATTCCTCCTCACATGCCAGGACCTTCAAATATGTCCCCTCCTTTTGCAGATGTGATGATGTGATGTTTGGACAGGAGGTTTCTAAAAGACAAAGGGCACTGGTGTATTACATCACTCTCACCCTGTTCAAACAAACCTGCTGGCTCAGATACAGCAATCATGCTTTGTAAAACATCAGAAAAGGTCTGTGTTTGAAGGGTGGCCTTCATTTATCAGGCAGATTTGTTACGCCATCCTCCAGTTATGTGTCTGGTGAGAAAAGGAGTTGGTTCCCCAGGGGGGGGTTTAAAATGACATTTCTTATCAGTGTTACAACAATGTTGTCCACATTGTGTATCTGAAACCCTGACATGCCAGAGACATTAGATATTCTGTGGCTAAAAACTTTCCACGTCTAAACAAGATTTTATTTGGCCTCTCTGGGAGTTGTGTTTTGTTCGGTCCTACAGTAATAGAAGATGTTGTGAAACATGCTCATTTGCTTTGGGCTATTTGTAAATTGAAACATTTCATTTTGTTTAATGAGCTCTGTTAATGAGAATCTGTCATTCATTTCACTTTTGCCTGCGGAAAGGCCAACATGCAGCTGTGAGGCACGTGCCACCAAAATGATCGAAAATATGTACCTATCTACCTATCTTTTTTTTTAACCTCCTTTACCTTCATCTGTACCAAAGGCCTGTTCATCCTGAGGTTGAGCACCCCAAGAATTTGTTGGGGCCACTTTTGATGGGATCAAAATCCATTCCCTGTGCATTTAATTCTCTTCCACTATTTTATATTTAAAATGATTTTCAGACTTCATTAACCTTGAAGTCAGTGTAAATTGTTGGGTATTATGTTTTTATATAAAATGTATGCTTTTCTGTTACTGTGAAGCACTTCGGTCAGTCTGTGTTGCTTTCCATATGTTTCCATGAATACAGGTACATTTCAATTGATAGGGGAAAGGTTTCTGAATGTTTCTACAGGTGTACGCTTTAATGTCGGAAATGAGTTATCAAGACAAAAATACAGTTGCAAAACAAAAAATATATAAAAATGTCACTGAAATAGATGCCTTTGAATAATGAAAAAGAGCATCCATTCATTAAGAGCACAAAATACGGAAGAAATGTATTATTGTTCAAAAAGCTGAATATTGTTTAAAAAGCATCAAGAATCTGTTTGATAAAATGCCAAAAGAACATTTTAGGAACAAGATGACTATATTGAAGATGATCAAAAATTTTGTTTATTTTTTTATGTTAGTTTTTTATAGTCACAATAAAATTCTCATAGTTCCCTTTGTTTTATTCCACAGTTTTGATGAGCTACTTTCTTAAATGTGCAAAAAAATATCATAGCGATTACGTCTTCTAAACGTTTCGACCTGTATAGTGTATATTGTTTTTCAGCAATGTGACCATGATCATTCAGCAATGTTCACAAAGGACTGGTGCACACTCCATTGTTGCCAACTCCATTACGCAATTAATGAAACCTGAATGACTTGTATAATGTTGTCAAATACAATTTCTATTGCACAATACATTTGAAAAACACTGGCTTATAACGAACAACAACCGCCACTAAAAGGATCACAAACACTCTTTACTCGTCGCTAAGCACGTGGATCCATTATTAGATTCGGTCTGTGATGAAAAAACTTACATAAGAGTAAACACAGACCTGCCCTGAATAGCATGCTAAAAGTTTCAAAATTTGACAAATCCACCACTGATAGGTGATAAATAGACCCGCAGCACCAGAGACGGTGTTACGTAACATTATCAGCGAGCGATTAGTGTTCTCATCACATATTTATCTGCTCACTGAAAGCCAGCCAGAACGAGGCTCTCGGGGAGAAATATAGAGATGGACAGAGGTAAACAGGAACTCTGGCCTCTCGGGTTGTGCAATGCTGAACAGATCGACTGTGATGCAATCTGGTATGTTAAAGCTCCTTCTGTTTATACGTTGGACAAGAATAACCAAACTAAAACTAAAATACTATTGCAAAGCCATTTGTGACTCGTCAAATTGTAATATAAACTTTGGAAGAGCAGTTTTGTCTCACTATCATTTGTCAAAAAATGTTTCCTTTTGCATGTATGCTGTTTAACATTCTTTTAATTCCTTCAGCACGTTTGGACTGTAAAAATACCAAATGCTGGTATTTTAAAGAGCATTGCACACACCAAGTAAACACGAAGAATCCGAAACCCTGCGGGCCATTGGCTGACCTGACTTTAAGTCATTACGTGCAATTACATACACCACCCTTCTGCGGCAACGATTTGCACAGACATGTCTGGTCAGGAAAGAGGGAGCCGCTTTGATGCACGCTGACTTGAGGATCTGTTTGTTTTGTTGTGCCTCGTTCCTTTTGATTCCGGTATGCTGACAAAAGCATTGCTCAACATGATCTGATAACCCACGTCATCGAACTACACAGATGTATAGATCTCAGTTGTGTAAGTATTTCAAAGACAACATTAAAGTGAAACAGGCCTGTGTGGGTGTAAAAATGGCTTGTTTCTAAAGAGAAACCAAACACACAGTCACGCTCTCACATACAGACAAAGAAACGGTTGTCTTAACACATAGAATCATCTATGGGTCTTTATTTCACAGACAATTATGAGACTACAGAGAAACTGTTTCATTCAGTGTCAGTTAGGTGAATCTCCAATACACTCTCTCTCTTTCTCAGAATACCATTGCAAATAAACCTATATGAATAAACCTTCACAGTCAGAGGCAAAGGGCCATGCTTATATCTAGTCGAGGCTGTGATCAATGGAGACGGTTTTGCACTGTTTTAAGCAGGTGGCTGGGACGGAAAACGTAAAAGCAGATTTGTTTAATCTGTCTGAAGAGCTGGGAATGTTTATTTTAGATCACCCTTCCCTCTCCCTATTTACCAGACTGAGCCCTTATATGTGCAAAGGTTCTTATTTGGATAACCTGCTTGTTTTAGTATGCCGTGGTTATAGTCAATACAATTATTTATTAGTGAGACATGTCTGCTACTGTAGGTTTCATTGACTGATACGAGCCAGTTGGTTCAAAGGGCCAGAAAGTATCTGGACACTTAAGGGGTAGTTTACCCCAGTGGTTCTCAAACTGGGCCCCAAGATGGGTTCAGGGGAGCACAGTTTTTGTGGTACATTATTGGAATATAGGAATTTATAATACATTTTATGCAATCCAACTGACTTAAATTGCAAAAATGTCTGGGAAAAGCTAGTTTAGCATCATTTGTTGACAGATGAAGCTTGGTTGGTAATTTGTTATGGCATGCAATGGCATGACATGGTTTGTATGTGCTTAAAATCCAATCAAGACAAGGTTAAAGAACAATGTCCCTTGAAGTGGATGTTTCATTATTTGAATTGAACGTGATGTACTGTTCTTCTCAAATACATGTCTTCAAGCCGTCAGTAATCATCATTCTAACATTGCCAAGTTAGTCATACAAAACAAAATCGCTTGGTTCTTGATTCAACAGAACATAAACAACTGATAATGTGAGTTGATTTGTGTTAAATAGGGGCATTGATATAATCTGATATCTTTCATCTGCTGAGATAGAACGGAGGGCAGCTTGACATATGATTTGCATGCTTTTCAGTCCTTCCACATCTTTGGATCAGCCACAAACAGACATGACAGCGAGCGGGACGTGACTGCTGACAGCCCGGATGAAGCTCTTGTCCATACACACAGTTACTCAGATTATACACTTCATGCCCTCCAATCACCCAGGCATGAGGAGGAAACCAGAAACAATCTTCTCAGGGGTATCATTTACAGAGCCAAACAATGTACAGTGAAGAAACAATACGTAGATTATATCCGTTTCATATCTTATGGAACCCTGAAAAAGTAAATAGCTGTAATAACAATTGTAACACATAAGGCAGGAGTTTCTTTGCTTTAACATCTACATGAAATCAAAGCAAATTCCCGAAAATGAAGGTTATGGAAATATTTAAGGAATGCGAAAAGCAAGTCAGCAAATGTCTCTGTGCTGGTTCCCATACATCTGTTGTTGATATAAATGGCACAGAGATGCCTATTGAATAAACCTTTCTAATAAACAGAAACCCACAGGTCTGAGCTCAATGGTTATATCTTCAACCTGCAATAGGCAAGGTAAAACAGGATCTTGTCAATTTGATTTCAATTGTTTGAGTATCATTTATCTACTTACCGCTTTTCACAATTTTGCATTGTTGCACAGCAGATTTACAAACATTTAGGCAATAGTTACTGTTATACGGAACCTGTTAGTACAAGAAAATCTCAACTGAATTCGTCATAGATTCAATCTTACATTGAATCCCTTGAAACGTGTTGTGAATGAAAATACAGTAAAAACAAGTACTGGCAACTGGTGTTTTGCTTCCACCTATTAAGGTTCTTCAAATATTTGATAGAATGCCAGTTATGACTGGAAAGGAGGGTGGATAAAACTGGCATATCTGAACAATTGTAACCATGATGTAATTGTTTAGGCTAATTGCATTACATGAGCACCTAGTCTGAATGAACTCATTTGACCTGAAAGCTTATTTGTCTATTATGAAATGTAACTTCTTTATAACGTACAGTAAGGTTTATGTATTTACATTTCCCAATTTGTTTTCCAACGTAAATATGTTTAGTGAATGAATTAAGCACAGTATTTCTCAACGATAGAGATTGCCTAAATCTACAATTCTAAAGACACGACTGTTCTTCTAAAGTAAACGTCGTCAGCTTTGAAGACTAAGACTTAGATTAAATTACTCAATTCTTCCCTAAAAGAAGTCCGAAAGGTGAAAGGCAATGCAATTATATCCCCTGACAACGTATAAGCTCCACTAACAAACTTTTTAACTCAATTTCGTCTCTTTCTCTCGTTTTGGTCCGGACCGCACTTTGGCACACATAATGACTGCGTCGCGAAACCTAGTACGTTGCCTAACTAGAAAGCATCAAAAGCGTCTACGTTACGCAAACATGCTGTCTACGTAGGCAGCTCGCTAGCTAGGTTTCGAGGCAGGCACAGTTCATTCGTCGGTGGCTCCTGCATATCAATGAGGCGCAAAAGAGCGTGTGTTTATAGAAGCTCGCAGACATCGAGAGCGCAGCGCGCAACGGTGGCAGTACGCGTTGGAGAGCTCATTTATCCTGACATCACAGAGACTGAAGGGTGCAAATAGATACTGGTTACCCGTGTTTGTGGCATAATATTGACTGTTAAGAGATCTCGACTGTTGGATTGGAGTATTGAACACATACCGGAGGCTTCTGAAGCTTGTTGACAAACTGTTGGGGATGAATCGCTGTACAGCCGCTTTACTTTTGATCGTCATTGCTGTTTATTCGCTCAGCACAGAGGGTATGTGATGTTTGCCATGTCTTTTTGTCTTTTGTTTGTTTTTGGTAATGTAGCATACAGAGTGCGCGCAGATGGAACGTGGTGCTGTTCATCGCAAAAGATTTCCTTCGTCTTTTTTAGTGTTTATGTTACATTCAAGTCTGACTGGACTCAAAGGGAGGAGTTTGGAAATGTTTAGTGTTGTATTGAACAAACATTTATCCTCGCGCTATCAAATGTTTACAACTTTGCGCAGAAAAACAGCGCCATGCTGGTCCAGCTGTCAGACACATCCTTCTCACTTCTTCTCAGTCGATCTAGTTTATTCTTCAGTTGTTGGCCAGTGATGGTAAATACCAGTTTTTTTTCTTTTACTCTGGATGAGTTCTTGTTGGATTCTGTCCTGAGAGTCTGTTTAGAGATGATGCTGAATGGAACAGGAGAAGATTGATGAGGGATTAGATGTAGGTAACACGTCTTTTCACCAGCTCACCTGCTTTATAGCCAGCGTGCTGGAAGAGCCTAAATGCCAGTTAAATGAATCACCATCCCAGTGTCCTGCCTAGTTTGTAGATTTTGCACGACCTAAAAAAAAGTTTTCTTTGTGGCAGTGAACAGGAGTATGCAGTAGAAGTTTTTCATATCTACAAACTACTCATTTTTGGTGGATCAAAGAAATCGGAATGATTACAACATTGGTTTAGTTTTCTTTCATTTACAAAAACAATATTCTTAGATTTTCTTTAGATTTTGATGTGAGATACAGATTTTTCCTGACTGATTTGTGGGATTTGTCCATTTCTTGTTTGATTGACTTAACCATTGTTTTAATATTTATTTCTCAGCATATAAGTGCAGATGCACACGGAAAGGCCCGAAGATTCGATACAAAGATGTCCAAAAGTTGGAGATTAAGCCTAAACATCCATACTGCCAAGAAAAGATGATTTTGTAAGTTCTCCCTCATTTGCTAATATCTACACTTTGTGCTTGTATAGAAATGTGTAGAAATATTAATGATAGATGTGAGGTAGATTTTGGAGCTGTGTTTAGTACACCCATCATACTGGATATTTGTTCCGTATAAGATATTCCTACTCTATAAACAATGTTGTGGGACTGTGTTTGTTAGGAATGTCTTATGACAATAGAAGAAAATGTGTACAGTATATACATGTAGATTCTGGGATGACAGAAAACTGATCTGGCCTTTAAATTGTACAAACTAACAACCAGTGTCTTAATGCAGTCTATACAAGGCATTCTAGACTATTCGGAAGCAAAACTGTATAGCTTTTGTCAAAGCACATGACAATGAATTTGCATATACAGTATCTGCATATACATATACTTTTATCAGAACATAAATTTTAGACATTTTATTTGAATTGCTTCAAACTTATTACATGTCATTTCAAGTGCCAGCTGCCTCTGATACACTCTGGGAAAGAACAACAAGTCATAAACATGATCAGGCAGCTCAAACACATGTGCACCAGCTTAGCCAAGGTGATATTACGGCCCTAATAAATCTGTCTGCAGCAAACCCATCGGATGGAGCACTTAATAAACTAGCTAATGACCGTAAATAACCAGATTTGATTAGCTTGAACCAGCTGTCTTCCGCATCTAGATTTAACTGGATTTTTCAGCAAGCTTGTGCAGATTTAATGGTACATAAAAGATATTGGATAATGAAGATGCCTCATCATGTGTATGTTACCACATTTCTGTTTATGAAACCCACACTTTAATGTAGAGCAAAACTGAAAATTTTGTTATTTTAACTTTTTGCATCGAAATTTGTAAGTTGACTCAGTTGACTCAGAATTATTTTCAACACGCGTTTGTAAATTTACCAAACTTTAACCGAGCCAATGTAGATGCATGTAGAAACATGTAGATGCAACAGTCTGATTTGGAGGGGTCAGACTTTTACAATATATGTAGATAGGATCCAGACAGGCTCTCTGTTATGAAGCAAACTGCATTTGTGATACAAAGCCTTGATAGAAGACATCACTCGACAGTACCATCTGCTGGTCATTTAGAAATAGCAGCTAAGTAATGCCTGGTGGGCAGTTCATTTACCAGTTAAGACTCAGAAATGTGTTTTTTTTTGGAAATGGCTTTCCATTGTATTAAATTGCACAAGCATCCCAATTTCAAGCAATAATTTGAAAGATTCTAGAAATCAGCCAATAAAGCCAATTATATAATTCAATAAGTCAAGTTGTGGTTTGTTTATTTATTTACTTTAACATATGTTGACATATATCCATGTGACCCTGCACAACAAAACCAGTCGTAAATGATTATTGAGTCAAAATTGAGATTTAAACATTTTCTGAATACGTATAATATATCCATTGATGTATGGTTTATTATGATAGACAGACATACAAGTGATAGGCAGTTATACAAGTGATAGGCAGAGATACAAGTATAAACAAATCTGGAATCTGAGGGTGCAAAAATATCAAAATATTGAGAAAATCGCCTTTAAATTTGTCTATCAAAGGCGCTGTAGCAGGCCATTACTCAGAAGAAACAGGTGTTGTTTTAACGTTCTCTATTGGCTAACCACTGTAAAGACGTTTATGGAAAGTAGATGTACCTGACAACAAACTTGAGTGGGTTATTCACAAAAAGTTCATTTATTGTTAACGATTATGCTGCATGCATCCACTCACAAAAATAAAATTTTAACATATTTTTCACCAAATTTCTTCATGGAACATGATCTTTACTTAATATGTGAAGGATCTTTGCATAAAAGAAAAATAGATAATTTTGACCTTTACAATGTTGGCTATTGCTGCAAATATACCCGTGAAACTTATGACTGGTTTTGTGGTCCAGGTTCACATGTTAGATTTTAAAATAAAGGAAAATCATTTATGGATCTGGATTTTCTTAATTTGGGATCACTGTCATAAAATCAAACTTAGTTGACCCAGCTGAAAAAGTTACTTGTTTTCAGTGTATGTGTTCAGTCTGTGAGTTTTATATTCGAGCAGCGTCTCTAGTCACACAACAGCTCTTACTTCATTTCTGAGCCCAAAAGAGAGTTTAAAGTCACAAAATTGTTCTTTTGGCTGAACAGGTGGATAAAAGCAGGCTCTGGTCCAGTTCTGTAGGCTAGGCTCTGTGAGTCTTAAAAGTTTGGTGTGATGACAGTTTGATGCATTACAGCCAGACTAATTTATACCTGCTGCGTGTGACCTCAACCTGTACTTGAAGACATTACGAATTTTCTGTTAATTCTTTATAATTGAACTGCAGCATCAGAGCCTTTAAATTTGGTCTTGTTATGCATTAATATGTTATATTTTAGTTAATTATTTAAATAAGTACAATTAAACAATTAATCAAACATTAATCTCATAACATTACTAATGTTTATCAAAGCATTATGTGCTAATGGTAAATCACTTTGCTCAAATCTCATCACAGAAGTATTCGTATTTGGCCCTTTACACACTTTGACCAATGATTTAACTTAAAGGTTTTGAGTAGTTTATTTAATATTTATATAATGTACAATACATAATACAATACAATTTTACCATTTGAAATCAAATGTAAAAATCCTAAATCATAGCCTGTTGTGTATTTCTAGTATTTCTTAATTGAATATTGTTCATCTCAGCACTTCACCTGTTCATTTCTTTACCTCTTATCCATTTTCTCATCCATGTTGTTCTCCCCGTGTGTTTATAGTGTCACCATGGAGAATGTGTCCCGTTTCAAGGGTCAGGAATATTGCCTGCACCCCAGACTCCAGAGCACTAAGAACCTTGTCAAGTGGTTCAAAAATTGGAAGGACAAGCACAGGTAAGCATTTGCAAAAGGCTAACTTTGTAATATTTCATTCATTTTTTTGTTTTAGGTTGCTAAACACAGCCGTGGAAAAAAAGAGACTTCATTAATTCATAGTATCTTAATTTATTATGACCATTCCAGTCCAGTGTCTGTTGAATTAGTTGAACATAAGGTCATCCATTGTGAAAAGACTGACAGCATGACAAGACATAAAAATCACATAAATAATAAATTTCGAACTTTTCCTTAATACATGTATAGATATTACTGTCGTATTACTGCTTAACATTGAGAAGTGAACTTGTTTTCTTTGCAGTATTTGAGGTCTGAAAAAATACGGAGCATCTTTTCTGATGGTTTGACCTGTTTCTCCCGTTTTTATTATCTGTAAATAGAAGCAATATTTATGCTTTAATTTTGAGAAATAGTTTCAAACATGTTTTACTTCCATAAAATGTTTTGCCATGCAGCAGGATATCCAAAGAAAGAATTACTCAAGAAATTCATTATATTCATTAAGTAGGCATTACCAGACCCACAGGGGAATTCAATAAAAAGGTTTATATTATTAGAAAACATTGTATTAACAATGTACTAGGATGTACATAGGGTTAATTCTGATTTTATGTTGATATCCTCAAATATAACAGGTTGTCTTTAATGATAGACTGTCACGCTCTAACTCATATCTATACCTCATATCTTCCTTTCCTTTGTAGGGTGTACGAGGCTTAAACATTTTATAATATGCAGAAGGCTGAAAACATTGTGGGATGCACTACACTACCAGTGAACTGTGGATGACCATGACCAGAGGACCAAATTTTCGAGTGCAAAAATGCATGCACCCAGACAAGCTTACCAGTCCATTTAATTTATATTAATGTGTAATCATTTAGAGTCAAAAACGATATAAGTATGAGCCAGATGTGTCAGTTTGGTCAGAGAAATGTTATTTTGAATCAGCACCATCTGTAAGAAGTGATCATTTTTACAATGTTTCTGAAGTGTCCGTCCTTGCTCTGGATTTTTTGTGATGTTGCGTACAAAGGAGTCCTGACACTTATATTAGGATATTGTCTGGATTGAAAACACACCGTGATATACTATCCACAAGAGTCAAAGTAGAAAAACTGTCAAATGGGTTCCTCTTATTTTTTGGCCTCTTGTAGATAAAGACAGATTTGTGATCTTAAAGTTCCCACCACACTAAAAGAACAGAAATACTGGAGATGTGTAAATAATATCTACAGAGATATGCCAACATTTAAATGGTAAACATGATTTTCCATAGGCATTTGGCTGTCAAAGGTCATTAGACCTTTAGCCATGCTCATGTGTGAGGAAATTTATTTCACAGTTTTCAGGTCAGTTCTATATGGTAAAAATGTGATGCAATATGAAACAATCTAACCATTTCAATCACATTGTACCTTTACTCTATATCTAAACACATTACTCCTCACTGGGCATACATTATACTGCCACATTACAAGCACACAAGCCTGCAGTGAATCATGTGTTTAACATGAAGCTTTCTATATAATACTGTCATTCCTATCAGCACATTATGAACTACGTGTGCGTCCTCTATGAGGTGTGCAGTTTTTGTAAGCTATTGTTACTCTTATTTTCTTGTCTCTTCTTGTACATCAAATTGTATGTACTGTATAAGCACATAACATAGGTTCTTGTGTATAAACCACCTCCCCTAGTCTAGCTTGTTCAGATTTTCTTAGTGAGGCCTATATATTGAATGACAGAATTGTTGTTTTACTATTTAAATAATAAATCATAGAAATGGTTGAGTCCTTGTGTTTGGAGTGTCCTACCAAACACAATTTAAAATCCAAGAAGTGTAATCTTCTCAGCACAGCAATAAATATTTGAATAAGTCCAATGTTGTGTTTTATTCTACTCTTACCTTGTATGTCTCTATCTTTTCATTGTTATGAATCTTTTCAAGTGTAGGTATCTTAAATTAAGCAGCATTAAGTTACAGAGGAGAAGTGAGAAAAGGCCACAATTTTGTATGAAAATATTGTATTTTATAATAATATAAAAATATAACTTACAAATTAAATAGCAAACGTTTATTTGTATTTATAGTATAAACAGGCAAATATAGCTTTAAGAAAAAAATGCAGAAAAAAGCTATACGTAATTGTTGCGAACAAACACAAGGTGGCGCTGCAGTTCAACATAAATGAGGCATGTGATGGCAGTGCTGCGGTGTGTGGGGGTTTTCCCGTCTACTTTTAAACTTTCGCTGTGGGTTGTTTTTCTATTTCGCGGGTCAAGTGTGGAAGGACATTTTTATCAGCTGACATTTTATAGTAAGATAAAGTTATCGTAAAAATCCAAGAAGTGTAATCGTCTAAGCACAGCAATAAATATTTTATAAACACCTTTGCCCCAAAACACTTTTATTGACGCTCTTTATAAAACGCGTAATAAAACGGCCACTTGAAGTAAAGGTAAAGTTCATACAAAAAGAAGAGAAATACTGGAGATCTCCAATAGCCTGTATACAGAGAGTTTACTGTGATATGCCAAAAAGAGCTCCATGTTTTCTCCACTCATTGGTGGGAACTTCTATTAATTAAGTTATTAATTGGTTACACTTTACAATATCATGGCATTTGTTGACAGTTAGTATTTGCATGAGCTAACATTAACTAACAATGAACAATACATCTAAAGCATTTATTCATTTGAGTTCATGTTTGCTCCATCATTAAATCAAACCTTGTAGTTAATGCACCACAAACTAACATGAATAATTTTAGACCTATTCACTTAAACAAACGTCAAGGATTAATAAATGCTTGAAAACTATGTTGTTCATTGTTAGTTCATGTTACTTAATGCATTTACCAACAAATACATCCTCATTGTACACATTACCGTTTCATTTACACCATCCTCTCATGTCATTTTGTTAAGATGACAAAATATGCATAAGAAAAGCTGCATATCTATAGGCTATAGTAAAATCAACAGAAAATTGTGGAAAATTGTGTGTACTCGAAGGAGTGAGGAAAGATGCTAAAAGAGAGAGAGAGAGAGAGAGAGAGAGAGAGAGAGAGAGAGAGAGAGAGAGAGAGAGAGAGAGAGCGAAACTTTTAGAAACAAACTACTGCCTTAATCTGTTACAGTCAATGCACATAATACACTGTTTACATTCCTTTCTCATGTTTCTGCATCAAATGTACATTTGACATGTATATTTTATTTTCTATGTTTCATTAGTTTATTTACGTATACTTAACTTTATATTTTATTCTATATTTGATCTCTTACTTAGCACCTTATTTTAATTTTCCTCTAATGTTCGTACCTATTGTATTGTCTTTCGTTATATGCTTTGGCAGTATTGTATGAATCATACCAATCATACCAATAAAATACCCAGAAAAAGGAGAGAGAGAGAGAGAGAGAGATAGATAGAGATAGATAGATAGATGGATAGAGAGAGAGAGAGAGACAGAGAGAGAGAGAGAGAGAGAGAGAGAGAGAGAGAGAGAGAGAGAGAGAGGCGGGGTCAGTATGTTTTTTGGCAGCGCTATGGGTGTGTGACTATCATTCTGTGCTCCACCGAACCAACGGCACGCATTATTAAAACTGGCCATGCAAGCCCGACATTGTAGCTACTTTTCGTATATCATCATTAATATCGCCTTAATTTGAAGCAAGGACTAATACAATTATTCGGTGTGGTATCGTTTATCTTCTGATTTGACCCGGTAAGTGCGGATGCTTATTCGATGCCATGACTTTAGCGGATGCTAGTTGTCGGATTAGCCAGATGAGATATCATTCTACATTTATGTCAATGTCTTTTGCGTTTGGCTGTCTTTTATTTATTACATGATATTTGTACTGCACGACATACTTATTTAATCCCGTATTGTCTGTATTAAATTACTATTTAATGTTTTGTAGTAGATTTAAAGCCTTTACTGATGTCCGGGAGCGACGATACAGTAGATGTTGACAGTGCTAAGCTATCGGGCTAACGTGATAACCCGGAAAAAAAAAACCTTTTTTATAAATAAGGTTTTTTAATCATTTCAGATTTTCTCCTTCGGTCGTATATTAAGCTTCTAATCACACACATGCACCATTTATTACAAATCCAAACGACGTAACGTTAAATAACACATTTTTTGTGTTTTTGTAAAACCAGCTAATGCTCCTTAACGTTAGTTGGTTGAATTGAATAACAGCTATGAAACTAAAAAAATCACTTATTAAACGTCTGCTCTTTAATAGTTTTGGCTGTTAACTGACATAAAGGAAAGCCCTCTTGATCTTATGGGCACCTAAAATAGCTTCAGTTTCGTTTAATTGGGATGTGAAACTTGAATCCTGCATAGAGACCGTGTCTGGAGGAGCATCTGAGGGGCATTGAGATGTTTAATAATGTATTTATTAAATTGTTTCCCTGGTTTTGGTGATCTTAAGAATAATGAAAAATAGAGCAGTTCGGTTGTGAATGGATGAGAACAGTCAACCGAGCGATTATGTATTTGTTAGTTTTAAACCTGATTCATTCATAAACTTTGCATTCTTTACACACTTGTTATTTCCTCTACCTGCTTTTGAGCAAAAGAATCGTTTAAATTAATTGTGTTTTACGAGATTTGTTCCCTATTTGTTTCTATATTTGACCTGTTGTAACACGAAAATTTCTCTTTTGTGGTTTTGTAATTACAGCTGTGGAGACATACATTGCATTATAGTGGATTATTGTTGTATAACACACTGACCGTAAAAGAAAATTGAATCCTGGTATCCTGTCTTGCAAGAGACTGTAATGGTCTTCTGATGATAATGTTATGATTATATATTTGAGGAAGGTAATGTTGTAAGGCAGATAAGTTTTTCAAGTCTGTCTATGTGAAATGGAAACATTAAGTTATTCACTGATGGTTGTCATAGACAATTGTTTTGTAGTACACAGAGCCCAAGCAAAACCAAAAGCACCATGTCTCCCGAAGAGTCCTGGGCAGGAGGTCTGAAAGACTAGACAAACCTTGTGTTCTCACCAGCATGAATCGGCCGCTCACACAGGTTCCCGAAACAAAAAAGTTGGCTCTAGAATAATGTGTATCCCTCTGCAATTGTTTTTCAGCTCCAGGGCTATACAATAACTTTTATTGCACATAGCACTGGTGCTACAGAGGTTTAACATTTTGTAGCGAACAAGCCAAACAGTGGGAGCACAAGTAGACAATGTCTGTTGCCATCTTTAAGAAAACACAACTGCAGCTTATCACACGAATATCATTCGTCATTTATTCATTTGGCAGACGCTTTTATCCAAAGCAACTTACAGGGACAATCCCCCTGGAGCAACATGGAGTAAAGTGTCTTGCTCAAGGACACACTGGTGGTGGCTGCTGGGATCGAACCAGCAACCTTCTGATTTACCAGTTCAGTGGTTTAACCCACTAGACCAACATCTCCACATAGGCAGGTAACTGACAAAGGACATTCACAGGGCTCTAGACTAACTTCTTGCACTGGTTGCACTGGTGCACCTAACTTTTTTTCTTAGGTGCACCAGCAAAAAAGTTAGGTGCACCCAAATTTTTTGACCGCATCGAATTTAACGCATTTAACATTTAACTGGTTTTACCAGTTCACTTTGTTTAAAATGTCCATATAGGCAAAAATTACTTGTCAATGATTAACTAACAATCTGGCAGCACTTTTTTACTGTCCGTCATTTTGATTGACAGGCTCGTAAAAATCATTCATTATCTATTATTACCCGTGACTATGGTGCAAGGTGGCGTTATTGGTAATAAGTATGTTCGGACGTCATCACGCTGTATGCCCAATAAAGCCGTTGTTATTTATTTTAATTTATATATTTAATCTTTTAATGTTTATGTTCATATGTGATTGGATCTGGGAAAAACCAACACATGGTGAAAATGTATGTATTTTTATGTAACTAAAGTTATGCCTGAGGTCGTCTGAAGCGCTATGATGTTCAGGAACGGAATTTGTAGAAAAACGTGTTTAAAGTTCTGTTATGAAAATAAAAGCACAACAGTCCAGTATCACAAGTAAAAAACACTTTACAGTGGTAAGAGACTTACTCTAATAACAATTTAGTAAAAAAAAACATTTCCTAGTGTTGAAGTCCAATAAAAAAATACTGTACAAAACCGTTGGAATAAAACGAAAGTAAGGAAAATGGTGCAGCGCACACTTAAAGAACGAGAGCTCTGCCATTATCACTACACAAGGAAACATTCTGGACATCAACTAATAAGCAGTGAAGCAAGTTTTACGTTGTTTATCATGTGACTAGTGTCTGGACTTCTGATCATCACTTGTATGTTTTTCGATCACGGTCCGGCTCGTGTGAGCAGTGGAGCGGGCATAACTCCTGGTGCTGCAGACGGGGAGCTCTTTCAACTCCCGAAAACATGGTATAAAATAACTTTGCCTGACATAGTTTACAAAGGACTGGCGGGAAATGTGCATTAATACTTCTTCATTCTTCATGTTATTTGGTTTACTTTGATAGGTCAACTGTCTTTCCCGCGTCCCAGCACGACATCCGACGGGTTTTACCAAATCGCATCACATGTCTAGTCAGTACAAATGACAACGACACGTAGGTCGCTTCGCAAGCATATCACGCTGAAGGGTAACGGGGGTTTACAAATTGCCCTCAATGTAATCTGCCAGAATGACGGGCGGCCATCAGATTTTTCCGTCACTGGTAAAAAAATCTGTCAATGACAAAGAAATTTTCGGATTACGCGACCTCTGGTTCACACACGTAAAGGAATGGCCAATCAGAGGGGGGTCCGCCCTTCACTATCTCTGATTGGTTTAGACCACGATGTGATAATGTCTGTCTGTTATTGAATCACAGGGAGACTTTCAGAGTTGCGGAGACTTTTTTCTCCCTCAAATGGCTGGACGCACCGGTGCGACCTCTGATTATTTTAAGTTGCACCATTGAAAAATAAGGTCGCATATGCGACCAAATTGGTCACACTCTAGAGCCCTGATTCATGTTACATACAGATGGATAAATGTGACTCTGGACAACAAAACCACTCTTATAAGTCAAATTTTCGAAATTTAGACTTTTATATAATCGTACAGCTGAAAGAATAAGATGTATATTGATGTATGAGTTGTTAGAATAGGACAATATCTGCCTGAGATACAACCGTTTAAAACTCAAAAATCTGAGAATACAAAAAACAAAATGTTGAGAAAATTGCCTGTTGTTAATCAGAGACACTGTCTTGCCATCCACTCACAAAAATAAAAAATGTTTATATTTAAGGTAGGAAATGTAAAAAATATCTTCATGGAACACGATATTTAAATTAATATCCTAATGACTTTTGGCCTAAAAGAAGAATCATTAATTTTGACCCATACAATGTATTTTTGTCTTTTACTAAAAATGTTCCCATGCTGCTTAAGACTGGTTTTGTGATCCAGGGTCATAGTTATTTTTTTCCACATAAAAATACTGTAGTAGATTAGGGGTGGGAATCTTTTGGTACCTCACAATTCGATTCATATCAATTCTTGGGTTCGGGATCCGATTAAAAATCGATTCATGATTTTCCGATTTTTAATAATTTGATGTGATATTTGTTTATATTTGATTCCTTTTTGCTGGAATGACGGCGTTCGATGTGAATCTTTACGTTTAGTGTTCTCAAAATACTTCATCTTCCCTTAACAAACCTTCCATATTGCATACGTCTTGTCAAGCTCCTTCTTACCATAGAGTTGAAAAAATCTGAAGTATTTGCAAAAACCTGCCCTCGCTAAGAATGGGACGGAGTGTACAGGGCTCCAAACTAACGTTTTTTTACTAAGAGCACTGTTTCCCCTTACTGAAGTTTTTGGGAGCAAATTTTGTAATTTAATTGTTTACAGTGTACACATTAAAGGGGTGATTTTTTTTCTAGTTTTACACAAATGCAATATAAATTATAGGGGTCCACATAATGTGCCTGTGAAGTTTCAGCTCAAAATATTTTAATATATCATGCGTTCCATGGCACGTGAGGAGAAACGCGCTGTTATGGTGTATGTCTCTTTAAGTGCATACAATATTATAGTATTAGTAAACTGCAGTAAAAGTCCTAGATACTATAGTATTTTTTAGTCTTACCCTAGTGTACTACAGTTTTGCAACAGTTTATCAATTTACTACAAGGTTACTACAATTATCTATAGCAAATACTATAGTATACTACAGATTTCTTTTCATCTGATTGTCAAGGTTAACGGGACTTTTATTTTGACGGGTCGTCGCAAAGTTGTTTGAGTTTCTGTGTGGTTGACTGTAGCTTTACTCAAACTCTGAAATGCTTGCTAAATACACTCTCAGAGAAACTCTTGTCCTATATATGTCCCACTGTACAGCCCTGGTGATGTATGCATACGGCAATAAGGTGACCCAGTTTTTGCTGAATATGTGTCTTCGTGAGATTATAGCTTTAACCAGCTGTCCTTAAGGAGATTGCACTGCTGCTGCTAGGATGTGATGCAGACCTCCTATGTATGTGACAGACATTCCTTAGATTTATCCAACAGCCTGTCATGAAAACAGTTGGAGCGCCATATGTGGTGAACTGCTTTCATTCAGTTCTCTAGTCCAGTGGTTTTCAAACCCTGGGTCGCGACCCTCAGGTGGGTCGCGCAAATTAAAAAATGGGTCGCCAGGATGATTTAAGAACATTTTTACTTAAATAATAAATTACATTTTATTATACAGTAATAAAGATAACAACATATTTTTTATAGAAATACATCTAAATGTATTAAATACAGGCAAAATAAGTCCATAAATCAAACATGGTGTCACCTGACATTTACATTTAGTCATTTGGCAGACGCTTTTATCCAAAGCGACTTACAGTGCACTTATTACAGGGGCAATCCCCCTGGAGCAACATGGAGTAGAGTGTCTTGCTAAAGGACACACTGGGGGTGGCTGCTGGGATCGAACCAGCAAACCTTTTTTTTTTTTATTTACCAGTTCACTGGTTTAACCCACTAGACCACCATCTCCATGACCCACGTAAATTGTGCGCAGTGTCGTTGACGCAGCCATTTTTCTTGTGGGTGAAAAATCCCTCTGACTTTGAAACTCCAGAATCAATCGCTAAACTGAATTTAACCCCTGAAGAAGAATCAGAAATGCTTCATCTTACTTGTGACAGCGCGTTGAAGACTCGTCACAAAACAGTAAAATTGTCTTCGTTCTGGTTCGGCCTTTCCACGGAGTATCCAATGCTTCACAACCACCTATCTGTGTGAAACTGGATTTTCAGTTTTGACCAAAATGAAGACGAGACAGCGAAACAAACTGGATGCTTCTCCGGACATGCGTGTTGCCCTTTCGTCTTCCGATCCAGCTTTGGAACAGATTGTGCAGAATAAGCAGGCCCACCCTTCTCATTAAGTAAGTTTTATAAACACATAGACACGGGCACATACTGATTATTTACCCCAATCTCGCTCCGTAGGCTAATATATATGTGTAGCTATTACGTGTGGGCGCGTTTCTGTATACGTATATACATATAAAGAAATGCGCGCACAGGTTATTATATATTATATAGTATTCAGTGTTTCCCCAAGGTTTACAGCTTTGGGGGGGGAGGGGGTTGGTTGGGGAAAATTGACGAGAAATAATTTCCTTTTCATTCTTTATGTGCTATCTATCTGTCTATCCATCTATGTCACATAAATTGGTTGTCTGGGAGGTTAATGCTTTGTAAAAGTAAAAAAATGTAAAAAAAAAAAAAAAAAGAAGCCGGGACTAAAACAGGCAGTTATTGCTGAAATTCCTAGCAGCTGGACTCGGTTGCTTACGCTTACGGCATTACTGCGATTTACAGACGAAATCCGGTGTTCCTGGACACTAAAATAGTGCGCGGAATTGCGTTTCCTGATATTGCAAGCCACCCAGGAGGGCACGCTCCGTGCTCAGATGGTAAAGTGACGACACGTGCATTCCCGCTATAGTCTCTCCCAAACGTAGGAGGGTGAGGGCGGGTTGCCAAGGAAATAATTTTTTATGTGGTATGAAAAGTGAGATCTTTGTCATTCAAATGTAATGAAGTACAGTAGCACACACGGTGCGGACAGCGGCAAGGGAAAAGACTAGAGGAGTTATATTGTGTTTTCCTGATGAATAAAGCCAGTTCGGAATAGTGTAGAAGCCTAATCGGCTTGGAGCTCGAGAGGTCTTACAGACAGTTAAGTTAAATATGACATATCACATTAATGAATATACCTTATACGAATTCCAAACAGTGTTTCTGTGCCTTTGAAGTCCTCTTCACGAATAGAACACCAATCAAAAAGTCTTTCCAGATAAAGAGACATTGTTTTTCAAACAGCCACATTATGACAATGTATCTTGTAACGTAAATCAACCAATTATAATTAAAGACTGGAAGTGTCTGTTTTATTTATTTTAAATGTTTACACTCCAGTTATTATTTACATTCCAATTTCAATGTCCAAATATTCTATTAAAGGTCTTTGTTCTTTAAAAGGGTGTACTTCTAACTATATTATCATTTCTTAATCAGTGGCATAAATTATTTATAAAATTACAATAATATTGACTATCCCAATTATTTCTGATGTAATCGCCAAACAAAAAGTTGCTGTGGCATACCTAGTGCTAAGTGCAAACACAGTTAATGTACAGTCCTAACTACCATGGTAAATTTATAGTTACTGTGGTTTTACTACACATCAAACAAACTATGGTTCATTTTCACACGACTAAAGTGTCATGCTTTTCCATGAAGAACACTCAGAACTTGTCTGACCTTGACCTCCTTCTAATTGCACAACAGTTTTTTTAAAGACATCCCTAAAGAAATACAGAGTTATTTCAAATTTGATCATTGGCATTTGAGATTTGGCCTGTAAGTGATCTGAAAATCTCTTTACGAGAACTGCGAGATGCTCTCGCTCTAAAGAATGTTCTGGAATGTTTGAAGCAGTTCTTTGTGTATCAAACATGTTGTCTGTGACTTCGTCTGTTTATTGTCCACATTAACTAGCGGTAACTATAGTGAGACAGCTCAGCTTTACAAACAGCATCACCAAGGAGATGCATAGAGATTTAGCTGTTGAAAGTTCCAGCATGTACTCTTGTTGTGCGTTCTCCTGAGCTCTGAAAACTGAGAAGTGTATATTGGCCATACTGTTCTTTGTTATCAGAGGGAACTCTTAAGTCGAAATGACTTTGTCGTGAAAGTTGTTTTGACATTAGGTAATTCGGAAAAATGTGTAAAAACGCATAGCATCTTCCATGGCAAGTTTTTTGTTTTGAACGTCTCCAACAATGGTGAGCATTGTTATTAAAAGGTCATCACGCCTGATATGTGGGATGAGTAACAGATCCGATGTCCATTGTCCGTAAACTACGACATCTACTGTTAGTGTTCAATTCATACATTCCTCTCGCCTTTAGGGACATTTTGTTCAAGTTCCCGATGCCCATAGAGACTTGTAATTTGACAGCAGTTGGCAGGCAAAAAATTATTTTAACATTTCAAGTCATTTGTGTAAGTGATAGTTACGGCAATGGAAAATATGTAATGAATTGGAACAGTGTTTTTTGAAAGATTTAGAAAAAATGCCATAGTCGTGTAATAGTCGCATGCTGGATATTAACCAACTGGCTATTATCTCATGTTCATTTAGCCCATTAGTCGACTATTTGCACGTTTATGATATTATCATAAATATTTAAATATACATGGGGAATGGGGACATCAGGTGATTGATTAAGCTTCATGTATGAGAAATACTGCCTATACTGTGAGTATTTTCTTCAAAAACTAAATTCAACTGAAGCGATATTTTAAACGTAGAATATAAAAAGAATAAACAAAAATACAGCAAATTAAAGTACTTAAAAGAAACATATCAGTGGTAATAATCAAGTGCGTATTTACTCTATTAGTGAGCCTTAATCAGTCTACAATTATTACTAACTGTATATTATGAGGACAAAAGCTCATTTTTTATGGCAGATTGCTGTGTGAAAGCTTTCCGTGTCACCCATCACTGTTAAAAAACAGCTATTGGCCATTGAAACAAGTGATTTCTTTGATCATTTCTCATCGATTCTCATGGAATGGAGTCTGCATGGAAAACACTTGAAGTAGTTGTGTTTTTTTTTTATTGGACATTATTACAATGTGCTGTTTTATTGCTGTCATATAGTAAAACTCCCTTTACAAACTTCATTTAGTTATGTAAAATTTTAAATGTTACAAAAATTTTTACTAGGTAAGGTAATATAAAACTGAGACATAAATCAATAAATCAATAAATTATTGCTTTTTTATTATAGACTAACAATTTGGGGTATTTGGATTTGGAGCATCCTACTTGCTATGAGAACTTAAGATATGCACCTTTTGTTCTATCATAATCTAAAAGACTTATAGACTTACATTATATCTGTGTCTGCTATAGGGATGCAACGATCCGATACTCTGGATCGGAATTGGTGCCGCTATGAGTCGTTTTTGCTGGATCGAGTATCTGACTGACGGGTTCCATTCAAACCCAATCCATTGCGTTACCCATGGATCTTACTCTTAAGCTTAGGGATGCACGATAAATTATCGGCCATACCGGTATCGTCCAATAAACGTGTTTTTATTTTTATTCCGTCTCGGCCGATAATTAAGTTTAGGCGGATATATTATAGCCGGTGAATCATGAATAATTTCCTCTGGTTGAACTACTGCTGCACGCTGCTCACAGTTAAAATAAAATAAAGTACAGTAATATTTTTCTTTCATGATCATTCCCTTAATGATATTAGCAAAAAAAATGATGTTTTTGATGCATTTAGATGTGAAATATTACTAAGAAGAACAGTTTTCTGGGTTGCTCTGGAAGAACATCTATTATTTGTTCATTGAATAAAAATATGCCAGACAATTTTAAGTTAAAGAATCATTAACTAGTGTAAAGTAGGCTTGGTACATGATTTTCAGTGCAACAAAAGAGAACTAATGGTTACCTTGTTTTCAGCAGTCAAGGTTTTCAAATAAAAGCCATTGTCCACTTTTTGCTTTTGTTTCAGTCTTATGGAGTTTTATATTAATATTTAGATACTGTATTATTGGCCAAAATTTACATAACGGTGCATCTCAATCATAACGTTATTATTCGTCATTGTGGATGCTCTCATTTTCATTGTTGTCTTGATCGTTTTTGGTCTTGGTGTTAACATGCCTCTAGGCTTTTGGTTACATTTGTTTCATTTTAGAATTCCTTTTTGCATGTTTTCTAAACACTGTTGTGAACAAAGGTTTCTGAGAAAATGAAAGTGAATTGTCAAGCTCTTCAGTAGTTTGATTGGCAACCATTTTTGGATTCAAATTCCATCAAGTATTAAATGCTGTGCTTGTGAGGCCACATGCAGCAGAGAAAGCACAACGTTTATGTTCCTGATCGACAGATTGAAACTCCAAATGCGCTTTTTAGACCTCACATGTGTAATAGATGACGTTGTTTGTAATATGATCTTGTTGAAAATTCTTTGCTGATTTTGTTCTTTATTATTTCCAGCTTAACCACTGACGTCCTGAATAGGATTTGCGGTCTGTCAATGAGGAACTACAGGCTCATCTTTTGCCATAACCTGAAGCAGCCATAGATCATTTAATTTACTACTCGTGAGTGGAGCAGGAGATCAAGTCAACTTCTGGGTGTTTGAAGTACAACAAGGTGAGTCCTGCTGTGAAATATGTCTCAGAAGCCGATTTATGAAGTCTTATTTGTAATGCGGTAATGAACTGAGATGAGATTTCTTGAGCAGATGCTAGTTGTCATCAAGGCATCAGCTATCTTCATACTTTCATATAAATTTATGGTCATGTTGCACTCTTATAAGATCCAGCGATGGATTTCTTTCTGCGCAACATCAACAGCTTGTGCGCACTTGCTGATAGCGACCGTATCAGTATTGTGTTGCAATCACTACGGAACCCTTGTCATTTTATTGAAATATGCATCTGTGGTTAGACCACGGCCGTCTGCTATCCTCATCAGAATCATTGTGCCGCATCTGATGGCTGTCTGATCTGTGCACATGACAGTCACTTCACTTATGTAAGCACTGCTTCTCATGTGAAAAGAACCACAGCTTTCAAAGATGGGAGAGGTCCTATTCCAATTTCCAGCTTGTTTTGTTGTTTTGTTTGGAGCTTGTCGTTCGAGCCGCCACCCCACCCATAGCAAGTAGGGAGGTTTGGAGCCGGGCAGCCGACATAATCTTGCTCTCGACTTCTCTGTGTGCAGACGGACTGAAGCAGCCAGGCTGTGGAGGCGATGAGGAAGAGCCTCTCTACTTCCCTCAACGACTCCCTCAGCACTGTCAGAGTGTTCGGGATCCCCCTGGAGGAGGTGCAGCACAGTGGACAGCCGGGGCATGAGGTCCCTCTGCTGGTTAGGAGCATCGTGGAGTACATCGAAGAGCATGGTCAGTGACATCTGCGTGGAGTGGGCGAATTAGGAAACAATAAAGCTATATCAAAAGCTATATCACCTGAAATTTAGGATTCTTTTTATTCGTAGGGATTTTCAAGGAATAAGGAAACTCATGCTTTCTTATATTTGTTTTATATTAATAAGTAGTAGTCATAACTCTAGGAATTTTGTTCTTAATAAAAAATGCAAAAAAAACTACACTATGTTTTATTTTATCATCGTAAAACTGATCACCCTCTGCCTACAATTTCTAATTATGTACTAATGGCACTTTATTTACCAGCTTGATATATTAAGATTAGTGGTGGGCATAGATTAATTTTTTTAATCTAGATTAATATAGATGAATCTTGGAATTAATCTAGATTAAAATGGTTCATTTGAATTCTGCCGAAGGCATTCAGAATATGTGTGCTACCCAAATAATGACTAAAAGTAAGTCTTTGAGAACGGGTTTCTCAAGCCAGGTGGCGCATTAGACCAGGGGCTCATCTCTTGTTTCCAAAATGCATCACAAACTGCTTGAGAAAGCTGTTCTACTATGATAATTTGTGATGAAAATAAATTATGTTCAATAAGATGTACTTGTGTTTACTTCCGCATAGGCTAAGGGATGCTTTGCGTTTAGGTGGTACTTGAGACTGGAAGAGCTCGTACATTTACATTTAGTCATCTAGCAGACGCTTTTATCCATACTTTCAAAGAGTTAGGGAGCAACAAGCGATATGTCATACAGGATCCATAATACACTAGGTGCCAATACAAAGTTACTGGTTTCAACTAAAGCTACACCACTACCTGTTGATAGAACATTTACATTTAGGCATTTGGCAGACGCTTTTATCCAAAGTGACTTACATTGCTTTATCCTATACATTTTTTACATAGGTATTTGCAATCCCCTTGGATCGAACCCACAACCTTGCGTTGTCAAGGCAAAGCTCTTACCACTGAGCTACAGGAAAGCTCAGTGGTAAGTTTTTTTTTTAAACCAAGTGTGTGTAAACCAATTCCGTACAGTAAACCAATTCCACATTGAACTTCTTAAAAATAAATTTTCCCTGAAGCAAACCCGGCGGCTCCATTGCTGCATCTATGTTAGCACGTCACGTTTGATGTGGTAATTTCACAGTAACGTTATGTTGTGTTCAGACCAAACGCGAATGGCGCGTCAAGCGCGAGTGATTTACATGTTAAGTCAATGCAAAGACGTGATAGACCTACTTGCTGTTCGAATCGCGCGAATGAAGCCCTGGTTATGAGATGATGAGGCGGCGCGAATCACGCGAGTTGAAAAAATCTCGTTCTCGCCCCCTACAGTGCAATTAAGCTATGTATACATCCGCGCTAAAATATCAAGGTGAAAGTCATCATAGCTTGCATAGTGTAGACCCAGCTCCCAACCCAACTTTGAGAATAGATTAACGGCGACATTTTTTTTATCGCGCGATAAGAGTCTCACGTTAACGCAGCACGTTAACGCCGATAACGGCCCACCACTAATTAAGTTGTTTTTTAAACGCAAAGAGAAGCTCTTATTGACTGGTTTTTCCATTTAAAAAACATTTTTATTTTATTGGTAATGAAACAGGTAATATGCTCCCACAATAGGTTTTTGTTTGTGAAACTGATAGAAAGAATACATAATACTGCACCTTCAGATCCGAAAGTCTTTATCAACACGAGAAACGTTTTATTTATTAAAATACCAATTTTCATAAGCCTTTTAATCTGCTCTGACAAAGAAAGATGTAGTTTATAGCAGCAGTGGGAATGTGTTTCATTCAGGAAATTTAACAGGAAGTTAGATATGAAAACGATTTTAACAAATACAATGTCAACTTGGTCAGCTGTGTTTGTACATAATATTATTTAGAGAGGTGAAGCCTTTAAAGCTCTATTGTATATTTCCTAAAGTGGCACAGATTCCGGAGCATTTGGTTTACATCTCATAAAACCAAATATGTTGTTGGGCCAGATTGGGCGATACGTATGGCGCCCTGCATTCGGAGATCAAAGATATGTTTCCTTTTATAATGCGTGGTTACAAAAGTGCTGTCATGTTCCAGAGTTAAAGAGAAAGAGAAACCTTATTCGGCCTGTATCTTTTGTAATGACATTGTGTCATTATAGTCTCTAACCCACTAATTTATTGCCACATATAGATACAGAAATACCCAGCTACTTCACTATTTTCTCTTTTTAATTACTGCTATTTGCAAATTGCTAAACTTGTCACAACCACGTAAGGCGGGCAGTGAAAATGTTTTATTTTTCTGGCTTGCCCATCAAAGAGAATCTGTGACTACAGCCCAGTATTTAAAGTGGTAAGATTGAACATGATGAAAATAGCTGTTAAATCCTTGAAAGTGTTTAGCTGCTGATGTCATCTCTTGACACCAGCTCTGTGTGCTCAACACACTGGAATTTCTCCTGCTCTTTACAATAGAAGAATGTTCTTGTACTGAGGCTCATTTAGACATAACAGCGAGTGGCGTGCTGGATTCCCCTCATGCAGTGGAGAGGTTTTACGTACACTTACAGAACACCTGGGGTTGGAACCGAGACGGACCAGAATGATGCTGATTCACACACTGAATCTATGACGTTAAAGTTTGTAGATCAAACTAGCAGTGGGAGGAATGTTTGTTTTTCAAATATTTCTATTCAAATAAAAACCAGGAAGCTAAACATAAAAATATATATTATTTGTATTAATTTAAATACTTTAGAGTGAAGAATGTAAACGCAGATGATGTTTTCGCACTGTTTATTTTATAGAAATTGTGTTATTAGCTCTGAGACCGCACATGAATGTCAGCTGCTCTGTGCTGTGATTGGCCACTAGATCAGAATATGTTATGCAAAATGATTATACGTCATTACAATATGTTTATTGGTCACTATAATAAGGCGTGTTCGTGTTTCAGGAGGCCTGCACCTGGAGGGTCTGTTTCTAGTGAACGGCAACGCAGAACGCGTGGAATGGCTCAGGCAACGCTACGACAGCGGCGTGGAAGTTGATCTGGAGAAGGAGGCTGACCTGGCATCCGCCGTCAGTCTGCTACGCCTCTTTCTGCAAGAGCTCCCCGAGCCCATCATCCCTGCCAGCTTGCAGGCACAAATACTGCAGCTCTATCAGGGTGAGTAAATCCACAGTTGACATAGCAAACTGTGACTTTCAGGTCAAACATCTCCACTTGAATGTGGCCGTACTGTAGATACACAAACTTTTGCTGGCGGTAAAGTAATTGCATCATCAGTGCCACGCCCGCTCTTTCACACCTTTGCATCATCCAGTTCTCTGCCCTCCCACCTTTGCATCAACATGATAAATGGGTGTCCTTCTGAACGTTCTCCTCAGTCTGACCGGCAAATTCTTTGTCCTCTTCTAGACTACAGCAGTGAGGAGGAGCTGGGAAGAAACATGAAGTACTTCCTTCAGCAGCTGCCACAGGTCAACTACAGCTTACTCCGCTTCCTGTGCCGATTTCTGTCCGGTGTGGCATCTCTTCAGGAGGAGAGCTGGAGCGTAGGAGCTCTCGCCGCCGTCTTCGGCCCAGACATTTTCCAGTAAGAATGAGTAACAACAATAAACAGTTGTGTAGTAATACAACTTTATTATTTAGATTAGAAGAATAAACAGTTATTATTTTTTACCTGTAAGAAGGTTGATGTTTGATGTTCCTTACAGCTTGTTATTCCACATTTTCCCCATCGATTGTGGGGTGTAAATCTAATTGAATGTATCGAATGTTAAACAAAACAGAGAGTACTGTTCTTTTATTGTTACCTAAAAGCATTATTAAATCAGCCAAACTATTTATAAATAAACGTGCAAGGCGGGGAATTTTTGCACATGAGTGATGTTTCAAGTGGAAATTGTGGTGTTTTGTTTGTGCGGGTAGATTGTATTCAGGTTTAGTCATGACAGTACAGTTTAAAGGGGCCATGCAACGGTGTTTCATGCATTCTGACTTTTTAACAATATTAAATGTGCCATCTTCTCATGCTTTGACACTTGACAAAAAACAAATTGGACGTATGATGTAGTATTTCTGTGCTCGATACAAGGTTTGTATAGGTTTCGGTAAGAAAAAATGTTACGTAGCCACTGTTCTTAGTCCCATATCTAGCAATTCGCCCAGAAAAACATGCCCACGGCTAGGCGAAAGAAATAGCTCGCCCACATGTCAACCGACGAGCTTAACATCAATTCTGACTGCGTTGCGTCAAGACTGGCTGTGGTGCTGTTACTGTTGCGATAGTGAGAGAAGTGGTCTGTTTGTTTATTCTCGGCATTTCAGTGATGGATGTTATAAAAACTGTGAATATAACGCTGGATTTGGAGATCGTTTGAAACCGATAGATGGAGCGGTTCTAGCGCTAAAAGATGCCGGACATGAACCCCACTTGGTAAGGGAAACTGAGTCATGCCTGTGTTTTGTTGGCAATAGGTGCGCACGTGCTTAAGCTCCATCCACCACTCCCCTGCACACGTCGTTTGTTTTTGGGAATAATCGTACAGCTATATCTGAAGAGCTCTTTTCCAAAACGCTATAATTTTTTTTTACCTAGACCCGTATCATTTGTTAATATTCAATTTATCCTGTTAAAATGGTCTGTTGGCTCTGTCTGAACATGTTAAACAATGATTGTTAAAGGGAACAACAATATCGTCGATTATAAATTCAAATTTAATTTTTATATTTTCAGGGACTCATACTATAAATTAATGTAAATCAAATAAATGCAAATGCGTGAAATAAAAAACTGCCAAATAAAATAAATAGAAACAAACTAAATAGTAAAATAAAATAAAAAATTCAATGTCATGTTTCAATATTTTCCACCATATACAACAAATAATTTAGAAATAATGCATACAAATACCACTAACGAACGACTTCTGAATGGTCGAGAGGACATATAGCATTTAGGCTAAAAACAGGTTCGGGACTTATAGCGTTTTGGAAAGAAACTGCATCTTGCAGTACATTTTAAACAAGGAAATATAGCGATTTGGCATGAAACATTGATGGAGCAGTGAATAGGTTTAGTACACAGCAAAATGGCATGCCAAACTCATTTTTTTTTTAAATTTGGCGTTTAATGCGTTTTGGAAAAGAGCTCTTCATCTGTCTTTTATAAATGTGATCAAACTAAAGACTCTACGAATATTTGAAGGGTACTATTCTTTAAGTACTCAAGATTAACATGAGATATGCAGAAACTGACCAAGTGACGGCCGCTTTAATAAACTTATTCTCTTTTTGCAGTTTAGACACAGATGTTGAAGATCTGAAAGAACAGGAGTCTGTCAGCCGTATTCTGGCAGAACTGCTGGAGAACCAGGAGGAGTTCTTCGATGCAGAGGAGGACGACATCTCCAACACCAATGACTACAGCTCCATTAATGACCAGGTGAACTTGATATCTTTTGCGTGTTGCAGCTGTCCTCTAATTAAGTTATGCTTATTTTTATTCCACAAGGGTTTTGTGATGCTTTAAATAATTGTTGCCAGGGATGCACCAGGCAATCGACTGCTGAAAAATGTGATCTCCAAAGCGCAGATACTTTAAACCACCGCATGTATGAATACATACAGGGTCAATAGCACACAATCAAAAGTAATGAATGATGAAGTGCTTTCTCAACACTCGAAAGCTGAAACTTGACTTGATGAAATTCAAATGGATCATTCATCTGTTTAGGCTTGTTTTGAAAATAAAATAGGTGTTATTTGTAGCATGACCGCATTCAGGCATAATTACAGTAATTTGGCTGAAGCACTGTACAGTTAGACCGATAAATGTAAGTGCACTTGATGTAATATGAGCGGCAGCAGTCAAGCGATATCAATAGTGTTTGTGCACACGTGTTTTCAGTGCTACTGTCTCTGTATTTAATGAGTGTTCTTCCTTTCTTAATGTAAATGCAATCTCGGGGTTAGAATACTTTCAGCTTAAAATTTCATTCGCCACACCCCTGATTGTTGTTAACACAGTTTACACTAGCCTTTTGGGGGATATTGTGTATTTGTATAATAGATGGATGGGATTAGCGTAAGAAGGTATTAACTTTTTGTGCCTTGTGCAATGCCTGCCCGAACCTCACAAATGTGTACAGTGGTTTGAACGGCGATTATGCGCTTACACTTTGATGTTTGTTTAAAGCATTTACATTTTGCAAAGGCCACCTCGCTTCCAGGCCTGCACACAAGCAGATGTGAAGCAGAGAAAAGAGAAGCAGTGTTATGTCTGCAGTGTTATGTAATGCATTGTAAAGCATCCAAAGGCGTTTCCTCATTTCACGGAGTGTGTTGGCAGACAGATTCTTAAATGCCAAAGGCATGAGAAACGCAGATCATTTTAAGTCTTAAATATGTGACCCTTATGTCCTTATAAGGACGTATCACTTCACTCTCCTGCACAGTCTGAGCTTACGGACGACTGGGTAAATTCAGGCCACAGTCCAGGTTTCTTACTTTACGGAAAATTGACACAGGAAATGGATGATAATAAGCCGTAAATTCTTTCCATGGGACTTTTCCTGTGCTCCCTTCTGTCAAAATTGCAAAAAAAGGAAACACTCCTTTTGAACAGATATAATACTGACTAATTTACATAACTGAGTGAGGTAAGTTGGATCGGCACCGGCGCTGGTCTCCAGAGATGGCTTGTTTTTGTAATAGACAATAAGCAGAATTATACAGTCAGCCCAGGTTAAAGATTCAGTATTTTGTAGTTTTGAAGGTCGTTCAATGGAATGTCCAATAGCAAGTTCATGTAAATACACGATGTAAAAACACTTTCATTTTCTAATAATAGCAGTTATTATTACCATTATGACTCTCGAATGATTCTTTCGGCGATTCATCAGTCTTATCAACTCCTTTCTGTCAGCCTACTCTGATCTGATTGGTTCGAGGGTCTAGTCTGCTGTGATTGGTCTACCGCGTACAGTGTCGCTAATGAAACGCTACCGGGCATTACACAGAGCTACGCAAATCCGACCTTGGATGGAAATTCGAACTACAGACGACTCTAGTTAATCGAATACACTTTTGGATTTGCAACTTGCCAGACTGCTTTCTATTAACACACAGCAACGTTACACACTGCAATAAATGTCATTTTAAGGAAATTGTAATAGTTACTGTAAGGGTTTGGAGACACTGGACACTTTCAGAACTTGCATAACATGAAATAAATATGGACATAATTCACAGGCTGTTTTGTCTCCTTCTCAGGTTGATTCTCACACGCTCTTACCAGATTTCTCACTCAATTTGAGTTTAAGATCATTTGAGATAAAGACACAGAGTTGATCATTTTGAGATTGCAGATTTATGATAGGTTAAGTTTGAAACCTAAACAATTTGAAGTAACTAGCTGCCTAGCCTGTGTCTGTTTTGTTTTGTTTTATCTTTGCATAGGGTTTTGTTTGTCTCTGGAAAGGAAGTGGCATGGTTATGTAGGTGTAATATCTCACCTGCTCATCATAGCTGCTCATACTGCTTCATTAGCTGTGATGTAACCTTTGGTTCAAAAACCTGATGTACTTACCATATAAAGAAAACATGCCTCATCCTAACCAAAGATTTACTGTATGTCTGGTGCTGCCCAAGCCCTAATCTCCAAAGCAACATAAGTTATGTTTGTTCCAGCCAAACCCTTTTGTTCTTGAAATTCCTGTTTCGGACCTGCCGTGAGCACAAAAAAATAAAATGGGTCACCACACACTGCAGGTCTTTTCACACACACAGTTGGTGAAGCACATTTTTTTAATCCCCAGAGAACGCGGAACGTGTTCTGCACATGCGTGGGTTGTTTGTCCTATTAGGTTGGCGTGCACGCTGCACGCTTGACAGCATTTTTTAACTCATTAATTAGGAGCGTCTTTAATTATAGCCTTAGTCAACTGCACTTGGTGTTTGCATGCAGATTTTTCTGTATTATCAGGAGACAGAAACCTAAGGGGCCAATTGAAGGTTTTCTGCATCCTTCAGCTTCTTGAAAGAATTAAAACATCACAGATGAACCCGTAAGGATGTTTTTCCACCAGTGTCTGTACTGTGTGCTTTGATGTTTTGAAAGCAGATGTGATTAATGGGACAGTAAGAGACAGATCAATCATGCACAAGGAAATCTGAAAAACTATTTTTGATTTAAATTCCTTTAGTTCTGCCCCTAGCCAACTTCCATCTTTCAACCCAGTTCTGGATAATACAATCTCAATGGCCTTTGGTCCACACTGCACCTTTTTCTCGCTTTGATAGGGTTGATATCAAACTCCTTAGGGACTTGCGTGGTATAAAACCTTAAATAATATCCTCTGTTTTTCTTCACTTCTTCTCTGTTGCAACATCAATGCTCAGCCAGATTTATGTTCCGCAATACACTCCACAAAAATTGCACAGGACTCTTTCACACCTCATATAAAGTCATTCATGTTATTGAATTATAATTAAATAATGTTAATAACAGTTGAAGAATAAGAATAAAGCATCCGATAATAAAACATCAGTTTTAATGTCCCTTTTCAGCGTATAACAGATCAATAAGAAAATGTGTGTGAAATGTGAAAATAGGGTCATCCTCCGTTCTGCACACTGCATGTGACTCATATCTGCATGCACACTGAACAGCAGCCTTGGCCGGCCAATCGGATAGTAAGAGACGTGGTTGCTATGGTAACATGGCTGCGATACTGCAGCAGAGTACATTTGGAAGCGTGCTGGTGCCAAAGTTACATACTGTAAGAGAGATTTACACATTGCCGTGTAGTCGGGAGCAGTGCATACCATGGTTCCTATCACGCAAAATTTACTGACTATTTGCATCAAAACCTAGATTTGTGCTTTAGGCACTTGCAATATGTAACCCAAGCTTTTATTAATGATGTATTCAAAACCACAGCTAGTTTTAAATACAAGCACTTATAACAATAGATGAAAGGAAGTGGTCATATGACTTTATTAGATCGAATGCTGTAATTCTGGTATCACATTTACATATGTTATCATGCAAAAGTACAGAAAATTATAGTAAGAAGTATGGCATTTGATAGATTAATATAGTAATAGAAACAAATGAACACTTACATCGTGTATACACATTGCATTACATCTAAAACAAACGATAATATTTGTTTCAGATGTAATGCAAAATGTATATACGATTCTAAGTTCAAAAATGGGCTATTTCCCACATACCGTGCCTGTTTCTATCTCCTCTTTGCCTCGCCTCTTCAAAGCTCATCGCTCTGAAAAGCGAGACGTGCTATGATTGGCCAGTTAACCAGTGAGTAGTGATTGGTCGAATACTGCTAGCGAGTGACGGAAATGTAACGTCCCTTACCATATTTGGAACATCAGGTTCCAAAGCAATTGTACTGATAAGTATGCCCAGCTTAGATGCGTAAATATTTAAATTTTAGATTTTATCAAATCATACCACGAACTGACGTAGATTTGGGGGGGTCGCAGTTACACAAGGCGTTTCAGGCAGGTCTGATGAGCATTCACTTTTAGATAGAATGCATCTTTTGTTCCAACACCTTACTTTTTTCAATTTTAGGTGTCTAATACATGCATGGGCAACTTATAACACACCAAAGACACAGACAACAAATATTCCATTGTGTTGCCATATGACTCTTGCTTTTTAAAGTATTTTTAAAGTAAATTTTTAAAGTAATAATTTTATCTATTTCATAACTTGTTAGATCATAATGACATGGCAACATTACACAACATCCAGTATCAGTAATGTACGTGTGATGTCATGAGTCAACAATGACACCCAGGCGATATGCAAATACCGGTGTGCAAATTAGCTTAAATCCCCTGCGCATAATCTGCATAGGTGTGGAGCGTTGCATAATGCATGTATCATACAGGGGCGATGTAAGATGGGCTTGCAACGCAATACTGTTGATGAATTACCCACTTCTAAGATGACAGCAACTGACCTGTGCTATGATAACGTCTCCCCTGCAGATCACCGAGCTCTTGGAGGAAGAGAAGCTGGAAGCCTGCGAGGAGCTCCCTCGAGATGGCGAGGACGGCCCTTCTTCACTCTCACCCAAACACGACCACGTCACCCCCTCCTCCAGGTAAAAACAAACCCCGTTTTTAGAATCTTCGCCTAGCATGAGGTCCCTCCCAGGCATCTCCCTGTGCAATTCAATATGGGTACAAGTACATAAATATCTTTAAGGGTACAGTAACCGTTACATGAAAGTCGCCCTCATATCTGTGCCACTCCTCTAGTTGTTATAACACGTTGTTTTCAACTTCATAGTAATCTTCGAATATAAGAGCTGGTGTGTTTTCTCAGGAAAGTGTAGTTTTTAAAGTAACTTTTTTGAAAAGTAGCAGTGTAGCAGAAAAAGAAACCATATTGAGCTCATGCCATGGCTGGTCCGATGTCCCCTCTCTCACTTTTAAAGCTTTTGTGATTCCTCTGTTGCCTGAGTACGTCATACTTCGTACTTCCGCCCAATTTAAGTTTGCTTCTGTGCTCAGTCTGATATAGCAAACCATCTCCCAAATTATCTCTGGTCCAAACCACCCGTCCAACCAGCGAACAGGGGGCGGCCTGAGAGCCCTGACGTAGACGATAAGTGCAGAATTTAAGATTGTAGTTAGGGAAATCTAAAATGACAGCGGACATGGAGACACGGGATGCTATTTGGTCTGTTGGCGAACAAGTCCGAACAAGAAGTGTGTTTGGTTCACATTTTGAATGGAGGTGATGTTGTGGCCCTCCTCCCAACAGGTTTTGGGAAAAGTTTTATGTATCAACTGTTACCGATTGTCAGATCGAACTGGCACCATTTTGACAATGTGTATTGTTCCAAAGCAGCTTTTCAGGGGCAAACAGGAAAAACAGAAAAGGTAAAACACAGCACAGTGCATGGTGTTCATAGAACGAGCAAGATCATTCTAATATCTAATTACTACATATATAAATGCAGTCTCCCGGTGAGTAAGACAACACTGCACTGCTGTGGCGAGGAACCCAAACTCTAATGATTGATTAATGGAGAGAAAAAAACCTCGGGAGAAACCAGGCTCACCCCGGAGCACCAGATCCCCTCTGACGTGTCATAGCTGCACTCAGTGACCCTGATCAAGAGCCACCGTTCAAATATCCATGAGGAAGAGCTATGAGAGTTGGAATGTGTCAAAACAACATCCACAGTGAGCGAGACATAACTTTGTGGAAAGAATTCTATGAACTATTTTATTTGTTGTCTTAGTTTTCTTTCTTAGTTACATTTATTAGTTGTCTAGTTCTTGTCTGGGCTGCTGTTATATTACTAAAACGTTAGCGTGCTTCTTCAGGATAGAATGTGGTTTTTAAATAGTAAGCCAACCATGTAAAAGACATTCATCATAAAATACAGTCATCGTGACAGAAGTATGTGGTAGCATTGTAATTTTTTGATGCTATCTATAATTGGTACCCATTCTAATTATATACAGTTATCATGTTTTGTAAATTGCTTTATTGCTGTATAACATAAATTTAGCATGTTTATGAAATCTCTTCAAACATATGGCCCCAGATAGCAGGTTAACTTGAATTGAATTTATGGATATTAAGACAAGCGAGACCTGTTTATGGTTAAGTGTTGCAGTAACTATACTCACCCTTATTGTGCCCCAGTGAAATCTGAAACGGTGTTGCAAATAAGTCTAAATTTAAGCCCTGCCATATATCCTTCTCTCGCAATGGAAAATACTTTTTGCGCAGCCCTAAAATAATTGGCAGCAGACGGGTGTTCTTGAGACATGTTGTTTGGTCGGTGGAATGCGAGAACAGTTTTTGACACAGCATCAGCGTCTGTTGGAAAGTGGAAGGTTAGCAACTACATTCAGAGTCAGAATACAGCTGCCTATTTAGTTGCAGTGCTTGCACAGCTTTACATGACCAATGGGAGACGGCAGAGTTCATGTGATCCTCCCTTGATACAGTACAGAGTTGGAAACAGTAGCCAATAGAAACCAATAGTTTAGTGACTTGGTCACAAACACCTTTTTATTCAGTGTTCAGTACCTTTTGAATAAGGATTTAGGTGCCAAAGATTTGCTATAGTGGTTTTTATAGTGATTTGCAAAGACGATGCACATAATAACCTACTAAAACTGGAAGTTGAGGTTGTGTCTTGAAGGTCTGGAGGGAAATGTATCTGCCAGCTAAGTGGAAAAACTGAATTGGGTTGAAATGCAATATGTATCAATCTTCATAAATTTGGAAATCAAGACCATGATGTCTTATGATCTGGCCAAGAGAAAGCATAGAAATAAGAAATAGCAGTGGACCAAGAACAGATCCTTGGGGTAAACCACTGGAGTTGGTGAGCGAGCGAGGTTTGCCTAGACACTCAGAGCTCCTTTAAAGATTTGTGTCAAGTCATCTTGGAGTCTCCCTCACTGAAAAAGCTGCAGAGGCATCATAACAAAAGCACTGTGACTCAACATGAACTCTTGGCCTACACGGACAGTGATACATAGAATGGGCATTAACTAATTTCCGCTCCTCTCCTTAAGTGTTCACTCAGGAATCCTGTGATGTTTCTTGGGTTTCGTTCACTCCAACTCTGTCGTACCACCTTATTACGTCCAGTGACACTTACAACACGTTGTGGAATTTGATATTCCCTCTGACCGAGTAAATCAAGTTACTTATCATGTGGACACTGTCTGTATGGTTCCACCACCCACAGTGTCTCTCATCTCTGCTGGTTCATTCATCATCTCATCAAAGTTACATTGGTGATGACAACCTGGAAATTGCATCAGTTCCTGAAATTACCTCTTATTTTGTTTCCTGCTCATTGATACGCTTGAACATTCTCAGAACATGTGGAAGCCTGATATCATTCCCAACCAGCTCAGTCTGGCCTGTGACTGATATCAAAGACAAATATCTTTGTTAGACAATGGAGAGGTAGTACTTACTGTGGGGAAGTAAAGGCATGCTGATGTGGATAGTGACCAGGTTATATAAAAGTCTAACAGGTGTTTAGCAGTCCAGGCTTGATTTTTGCCTCGAGGGAGGGGGAAAATTTGGGAGAATGTAGAAATGATTGGCCGGGAGCGCCAGAGACAAGACTGCATCAGACGGCCGTGTATTTAAGCGAGGTCCAGTGAATCCACTGCAGCACTTTTTAGCAGAGTGCCTGATCCCACACACTGGCAGACGGCTCATACAGGGTTCCACAGAATGAGCGCTGGCAGCCTGTTTTTGCCTTTTGACCTGCTAATCCAGACTTTAGCACCTCAAAGTGCCCAGTCGGGATAACAACACGCCCAACTTAACGACCAAGACGGCTGGTCGACGTGAACCAAGCCGCAGAAAATGGCTTGCCAAGTCCTTCTCCACAGGTAATTCTTCATTGAAAAACATGTGATCTAGTTGGACAGCGGTGCTGCGTTTGTGTTATGGGACAGGCTTTCGTTCGCTCTGTTGATTGATTTGTTGTTTCGGGCGTTTATTAGGCTGTGTTTGACATTCAGATGTTACTGACACTGAGTGTTTGCTAGATCTCAAATATTCATCCAGGGGAGATTCTGGAAACCCCCAGTAATTCATGCAACACTTATGATGCTGGTTAAAGTTGATGTTTTGGTGACAGCAAGTGTTGGACGAAAAGGATGAATCACCGCATGATGTTGCATTTAATTTGTGTGTGTGTTGTAAGAGTTGTGGTGTGTCTGCTGCTGATAAGGTGTCGAGTCAGAGGAAGCCGTTTCTCTGTTACCTAAAAGTTTTTGTTGATCTCATAGTGAGCCAGCATGTTACTTTTGTGTAAAAACAATCTATGCTCACCTGTAATTTATTCTCTCTGTTTGGCTGCTTTATTATTACTTTCATCTCTTTATTTAATTTTTCTTATCCTTTTTTTCCTTCTTCTTCACCCCCCCCCCCCCACTTCGCTGTGTGTTGCAGAACACCGCTATTTTAGCATTCTGAGCCCTGTTGTCTTTCTCGTGGATCAGAATTGTCGCTGCTGTTAAATGAAAATTCTACTGTTTTTTCTGCAGAGCATCATATCAGATTAGGGAGACCAACATGCAACGATTATGCGATATTTTAGGGGCAACTTGTTTGACATGCACCATCAGTACACTGTGCGCGCTTCATTGATTTTAAACGTACGTTGGGTACTTTGTCAGAGTTTACAATTTAGATTTAACTTTTCCACAAACGTCTGAATTGGTGTTTTTGTCCGCACACAGGTTAAAATTGCAATGCATGGGATGTTCAACGAGTCCGCGCGGTCACGCACGTGCGCAGCTTAAAGAGAACATTGAAAGTAATATTTCTGTACCCATGCTTTACATTATTAATAAAAAGTTGCCAGTGAGTAAACAGACCTCGGACCCCGGTTAAAGACCCATGCACTAGACTGATGTACTTTCTAGAAGGTCTCAGGTGTCTGATTCCTTTTTGAAGGAATGCCTGGTTGGGCTCAAGCTTTCAACAGCCCAGAAAGTTAAAGAGGTCAGGACATTGCACCACAGACACCACAGCTGAGGCAAAATAATTGGGAGGACTTTCATAGCTGATGGGAAACATACGCCCGTAGAGGTTTATTTGCGTGACTGTTTGCGTGCTGAGGCCTACCGTGTCAGGTATAGCAGAGCACCTGTTGTCTCCATCATGCCCTTATTTGTTCCGACCCCCGAATCTGACACGGGCGCTAACAACTTTGATAAGCGACGTACAGCTAGTGTTATGCAAGTGTTCCCAGCCTGTCTGAATTTGTTTATGGGGCCGCCAAGTCACCCTGCCCCCAGTTCTTCTCAGATGCTCACTTCCTGATGTTTACTGTGACCTTTACAGGAAACAGAAATCTGTTTTTGTACCTGTGTGTGTGACAGAAAAAACTATGCTAAATATTATTTATTTTTATCGAAAGCTCATGCTCGGGTTATTGTGTGGGTTGAAAGTCAATGCTAGGTAGGGTCATACATTTGATCTTGTGTTTCTTTTCTTGTCTTTTCAGTTCGCATATTGCTTCCATCAGCATCCTTCCTGGATCTACTGAGTAAGTGCTTTCTTTCCTTTTAATCATTGCCATGGCAACTGTATGTTTTGTTTTTGTGATCTAAACAGGTCATGTGGTTTACTATGAAATGTTTTACTTTCACTTCTGAGATGAGCGGCGAAAAATGCCCAGCATGTCCATTTTCATCGAAGTCTATTTGAACTTCATTTTGCTGACATAAATTTTGACTGTTTGAAATTATCCTTTGGTCTGAATCCGATTTGTAGCCTGAAAGAACCACAGCATGCAATAAACAGACCTTTTGGGTAGACAGACGGCAAAATGATGCCAAGCAAATGTGATTATGGTCTTGAAAGTGGATAAGTAGGAGATGCTGCCTTGCCAACGGAGAGACAGTCTGGACTTTGTGAGATCAGTGGCTTTCAGAAAAAAGCAAATCGAAACATTTACCAAACTGTTGAACAGGGAGTGTCGTTGAAAGGGGATTTTAGTTCAGAATTAAAAACTGCTGAGGGAAAGAAAAAGACTACAGAAACAGCCATCTGTTGAAAAGTACACAGTGATCGGTATTAATAAAAATGACATCAGCGTAATCCAGAAGATTGATGTGACTAATGTTTCGGTTGAAGTTGCAGCAGTCAGATAGCATCTTTTAAGGCGTAGCTTTCAGTTTCGCAATGAATGGCACTTTAGCTGAAACTATGACCACTAACCATACATAGCCACAGTAGGAAGTCATTTATAAATGGCCTCAGAGTGCATCTAGTCCTGAAAGGCTGCAGATCTAAACAGAGATCATCGCAGCAGAGAGAAACAGAGCACAAACGAAGCCATCCTCTATTTATTTATTTATTGTCAGATATTTGGCGCATGCAGTGGCAGCGTGACCCAAGCCTGTGGGCCAGATGGGCACGTCGGGGTTTTGTTAAGAAAGCATCCTGGGGGTTTATTGTTCCAAACAATGCACAAAAACTCGTGACAGTCAGTGGCTCAGTTATGCAGGGCACTTGTTTTTTTATGGGGTCGTCGACATTAGAGACTTAGCAACTATCATAGTGACCTTAAAACATGCTATTTTCAGACTTGAGAATCTGTGGTTCTCGGTATAGATGGTTTATTCGTTAGAACTTTGAGTTGAAGTGAAAGCTTCTTGGCTGACCTTGTTAAAAGGATAGTCCACCCAAAAATGATAATTCTGTCATCATTTACTCACCCTCTTTCGAACCTGGATGGCTGTCTTTCTTCTGCAGAACACAAAAGAAGGTAGTTTGAAGAATCTTGATAACCGACCAGCGGCGGCAGCAGTTGACCTCTATTGTATGGACACAAAACCAATTCAAGTGAATGGCTGCCATTGCTGTTCGTTCAACAACATTTTTCAAAATGTCTTATTTTGTTTTCTGCAGAAGAAAGAAACTCTTACAGGTTTGACATGACAAGAGGGTGAGTAAATGATGACAGAGTTATCATGTTTTGGTTGCTGATAGCTCAAACAATGAAAGTGAAAGTGAAAGTGACTGATTTGTCAGGTATGGTTACCCATACCCGAAATGTGACCTCTGCATTTAAGTGATTAGTGAGCACACACAACGCAAGTGGTGAACACACGTACACCCAGACCAGTGGGCAGCTATCACTGCAGCGCCCGGGAGCATGTAGGGTTTGGTGCCTTGCTCAAGGGCACCGCAATCGTTACCCGCCGGCCCTGAGGATCGTACTCATGCCAATGTGTGATGTTCGTTTTCAGTTTGATCCAGAGGACACTCCGCGCTGCAGTGGAACAGCATTTTCTGGACCTACAAACATCTATTGACAAGGAGCTCAGCAGCCATGAGAGTCATGTTTTGGATTCCCTGCCCATCAAGGGGTGAGACCCTGATATTCATCTTTTTGTAGCTTTAGAAAGAAGTTTGAACAACAGCGTTGTGGCTTGCTTGTTTTTTTAAGATACTAATCTATGTCTATTTGTGTCCATAGGAACTGCCCTACTCAGAAAACGGAGGAGACTGCGGAGCATGAAGATGTGCAGTCTGAATCTGATGCAGAAGATGAGACACTCCCAGAGAAAGTTACTGAGGATGGACAACCTTCGGAGAATAGCGAGATAATACACAAACTACTGTTTTCTGAGGTAACGTTCTTAGAGGGATAGTTCACCCAAAAATCGAATTTTTCATCGTTTACAACCTGAATATAACGAAAGAAGATATTTTAAAAATGTCTTAGTGGTTTGGTTTTCAAGCATTGAAAGTTAGAACATGGAAACAAACCCATGTTGTTTGGTCACCAACATTCTTCAAAATATCTTCATTGTGTTCCGCAGTAGAAAGTCATACAGGTTTAGACATGAGTGTAAATGAAATTTGTTAGTGAATAATGACTCAGATTGTGGCTTTAGAAAACTTGAAGATGGTTTTAGGAGCCTTGGTTAATTTTTGTTAACATTTTAAGTGAACTATTACTTTAAAGTGATAGTTCAACCCAAATAATAATAAAAATTTGGATGATCATTAACTTTTTTTATTTCAAAGCTGTTTGACATTCTTTCTTCCGCTGAACACAAATGAAGATATTTTGAAGAATGTTGTTAGCCGACATTAGCTTTGTATCCATACATAGAAGTGAGGAAATAAGGTCCTGTGCTGTTTGGTTACCAACTTTCTTCAAGATATCTTTTGTGTTCTGCGGAGAACGAAAAGTCATACAGGTTTGAAATGACAAGAGGGTGAGTAAATGATGACATAATTTTCATTTTTAGGTGAACCATCACTTTAAGCAAACAAGCATTTAGCCAGATGACCATGAGACACTATAAGACACTTTCGCCATCTGCTTTCAGCAAGTTATTTTCTGTTTACACAGCAGAGCTGCTACTCCTCTAAAGAGAGAGAAACAAGGGCATGCCTGCCAGATAAACAGAATTCTCAGCAGGCACAAGCTATCACGTCCTGTGTTTAACACTGTACCACAGCGAGACTGATTTCAGATACAGCACTTTCTTCAAGTAGCAAATGAATTAATAAGATGAGAAGAGAAACCATTGCCAGAGCTAAAGATAAAGAGACGCATAAGACACTGCAATATGAAATGTAATAAAACGATTAGTGGGGTATCAGGTTCTGGCTCACCGGTGACCCTAAATTACAGCCTTACTTCACACCGCGGTTCCCTAAGTTTTTGTGGCCGGGCCGCAGGTAACACACATCAGAATTGGCTCGCCTTTCTTTAATAGCCAACTATGGGGAATGACATCGCCAGCTGGTCAACGCAAAAGCACACCATCTCTCAGAAAAACATCAGTCCTTAGTCTTATCAACTTCCAACCTTGAGACATCAGTAAACATGCACAATGTTCTTGCCAAGAGACATTTGACTATTATTCCACATGCTTCACAAACATTTTACAGTATCTCAAGGTACCTCAGGGTTTGTGTATGGAGTATGTAGTATATAATGGATAATTTTTTACGTATAGACCAGCTGTGGTAATGATTTTCTTTTTCCCTCAGGGACATCAAGGTTCTCAGCTCAGCACTCCGACCACGGAGGAAAGTTCTGGAATGGACCTCGACACAGAGGCTCTCATAGATGCAGAGAATCTTAACACAGAAAGGTTAGCTTTAAAGTTCTAGGCTGAAGACACTGTCTACAGCAGCGGTTCTCCTACCGCTTCGTGGGATTGTTCAATACGCCCGTAAGAGCCCTGCGAAGTAAACATGACTAGATATTGGCTGATATATTTCCAGTTCGAAATGGGTGTTTATGTTCCATCCAGAGGGCACTAACCGTGACTACGCAAATCGCAAGATTACGGTTAAATAACCATCAAACTTTCGTAGTAGGTTTGTCCGTGTGAGGACGCTGTATTCGTGTTCTTAAATTAACTTCAGCTGATATCCTGTGTGCAGTGAGTAGAGAGCAACGATTTTTTGTCATTTGCGTCTTGCAGTTTCTAAGCAAAAGAAAAGTTGCTTATCAGCAAAAGTCCATGGATTATGTGTTTTTACACTAATGTGTCTAAGAATATCTTGCTGATAGCTCAAGGGACAACATTAAAAACCGCCCTGTTTTTATTGGAGTATTTTACATGCAGTTGGCATATGCTTTTGTCCAAAGCGAAATACTTGGCATAATCCTATACATTTTGTTGTTACATTTACATTTGCATTTAGTCATTTAGCAGACGCCTTTATTTAAAGCGACTCACAAAGAGTTAGGGAGCAACAAGTGATATGTCATAAATTTTAATTAATAAGTTTGTGCACTCCCCTTGGATCGAACCCACGACCTTGGTGTTGTGAGTGCTCTTACCACTGAGCTTCAGGAAAGCTATAGAGTATAACAATAGAAGTGTCTAATGAAAGCAAGACTTGATATACACTAGCAGAAGATATGTTTTGCATACATGTGATAAGCAAGTGACCTAGATGTCACAGTTATAAATCCGTAGTTGACTCAGGATACGCATTATGCTTGTGACAGTATGTCATGCTGCACGTACAAATATATCTTTGCCTGTTACACAGTCCTATTCATAGGTTGAATATCCAAATATTTTTTTTATTTGCTTTGAGCGCCTCTTCATTCACTAGTTTAAAAGGAACTGGTCACAGCAGTGACGTAGCAGTTTTCTTTCCATCTTTACACAGATTGGAGAGCCACCCTGACTATGAGGAGATGGACCAGGCTGAAGTTACCACCTGTGTGAGTAAAGCAAAGCAATTCCGAGCAAGGATCTCTGTTTTTCAATATTGCCGGACTAAAACCCCTAACCGGAGACCATTTAATGACTTGCAGGAGTCAGGCACGTGTGACCTGAATGCTAATACCGAGCCCATGGAGTTAGTCAACGGTCCTCAGACTCTGAGCAGAAGTGTGTCTACGGACAGTGAGCAGGAAGGTAAACTCTCGCTATTTTGTCTCTATTAATGTTCACAGGTTTGTTGTGTTTTTTGTGGCAAATGTTTTTTTGAGGAATATACCTTTGAGGACATGAAACACCCTTGTCTTTATGCAATTATAGGACACATCCTGAAAGGGGCTCATGAGTGCATACTGTAGCTTCATGTATGGTTGTGTGTGTGTGTGTGTGTGTGTGTGTGTTGTTTCTGGCTGAATGAATGACCTGATGCTGAAACTTTTTAAGACAGATAGTTTAATAGAGGAATCATGTATACGTCTTCAAATATGTGACCCTGCACCCCAAAACCAGTCATGGGGTAAATGTTTTGAAAAAGAGGTTATTATATCATCTGAAAGCTGAATAAATGAGTATTGATGTATGGTTTGTTAGGATAATAATAATATAATGAAAACCTGGAATCTAAAGGTGCAAATAAATCAAAATATTGAGAAAATCGCCTTTAAAGTTGTCCATCAAGAGGCTCTGTTGCAGGCCATTGTTAAGAAGAAAAATGTTTGTTTGGCTATTGGCTTACCACTGTAATGACGTTGAGGAGGGTAGATGAGCCTGAAAGCAGAAATTCTTAGCTTTACATAGACACAAAACTTGAGTGGGTAATTCCCAAAGAGCGATGTTTGTAGGCGTGTTTCCAGCCATTTTGTTTATTATTATTTATTTATTATGCTGCATCTACTCAAAAAATTTAGCTAGTTCAAAGGTAAGGGTTCAGTTAGGTGATAATGTCATAATTTTTTAAAGTGAAACAAAGCTCTGTGTGTACAGTATATGTGGGTGTGTATGAGAGAGAGAGACTCAAAGCTCATCGCACTCTTATGTGCTCTCTCTCTCTCTCTTTCTCCCTCCTGATCTCGACCCATGCCTGATCAGCATCATGCCCCATCACTTTCCCTCTCATTGACTTCACATGTATGCATCTGCAGAGAGAAAGGAGCGGTAAGTAGCATCTCCCTGCTCATCTGTCACCCGTTGCTCCTCTCAGTCTGTTTTCGCACTTAACCGCTTGGTCTGAACGTAGGTTTGATTCTGCCTCCCTCCTCTTTACCAGACAGAGAATTTTATTTTGCTCTGTATCGCAGGACGTTTGCAACACGTGCATACCAGTGTGAGTTGATTCTTGGTGAAGGAGGAGGAGCCAATAATGCTTGACTATTTATTTTTTCTTGTGTTTTTCACATTTTGGTGCAAACCAAAGAACAAGACTTGTACAAGATGCTTGTCAATGACAAAATCTGCCAAGACAAGATCCAAAAAAGCCTTATACAGTAATATGTAAATTGTCTGATATAAAGACATGTTTAATAAAGAAAAGATAAACGGTTTAAGTACTTAATAGTGACGCAAAGGTCTAAACAAAGATTGCGGAGTGTGAAACCCTCTATAAGACTGACTAACCTGAACGTAAGTTTGTAAGTTGCTTTGGATAAAATCGTCAGCTAAATTACTAACTTTAGTTATCGCTGACTTGTGTCATCAGCTAAATTTCAGTAGCAAGACTCTGTCCTGTGCTCCTCTCTTCTGTGCCAGCCGTAGAGGTCTCATGGCCTCCAGGGCAACGTGACTTCTACATTGAGCATGTTTCTTATCATCAGGCATAATAAATAACAGTGCCATTGCTCATGTGGCAGCAATGATGCAGCTCAAATGTTTTCTTTTGAAATTTGTGTGAGTGGTGTGTATGTTTGCTCGAGTGGTTGACATGTACTTTATAACCATTACTCCACACTTCCAGTAACACAGCCTCAGACATCACCCCTGTGCACCCAGCAATGCTTTTCCAGCTTACTCACTAGGTCCTCTGTGTAGTGATTTAGACGTCCCTGACCTCAGCCGACCCTCAGTTTTGCTCTTCCCAGAATACGGGAGTTTATATCCCGATGTTGCATCCAAGTCACCCAGCGTTGTTGTAATAGCTTTGCTAAAGGTTAAAGGTGTCTGATGTCTAAATCAGGTTTATAACAGCATTTGCATCTATGTGTGTTTTTGGCAGACACTGTGTCGGTGTACATGTCATGGCAAGAGGAGGCCGAGTCAGGAGAAGCCCAGCTGTCCCCGCTGGCAGGCCGCATGCTGCCTCTCCCTCTGGAGGAGGACCACCAGCCCTTACTTGATCGACGCTTTCTCGACTTTGGTCACAGTCAGAGGTTCCTACAGCAGGACCATGATGCCACATCTAAAGCTCTGTCCTGTGGGAGGTGAGAACAGGAATCACGTTGCCGGATGCCCATTGACCGTCCTGGGCAGTGTGTGTCCATTCATAGAAAAAAGGGTTTCCATTTTTTGGGGAAACTTGACTTTGCGTTGTGTCAAATCACAGGCCTCGTCGAGCCTCCCTCAGTTGCAAAGACAGTATGAAGGGAGACACAGTCTTCCAACAGCTCACCAAGAAACTCCAGAACCTGAAGAAGAAGATCAAGCAATTTGAGGAGCAGTTCGAGAAGGAGAAAAACTACAAGGTTAGAAGGATCAATTCCCTTACATACAATGTACATAATTAATCACATGCAAAAGCACTGCTTCCAGAGACAGAATCATTAATTATTTGCGTTTTACTTTTTAGTTTGCGTTTTTACTTTTGTATCTGAAGAGTTTTTAAGTGAAACCTTTTTCCATCTGTAGATCTTACAACTTAGATGGTGTGTAGGTTCCCTTATTCATTTTTCTTAGACTATGTGAACTAAGTTTAGACTTTAGACCAGTGACATTAACCTTAAGGATTTTAAATATCTAGGCATCAGTATATTATGGTGATATGTGACTTGAGCCTAAATAAAGTAACTGCCCAGTAACCACTCAGGAGACCCTATGAACCCTATAGCAACCACTTCTATATTGCAACTCTTTGGACAAGTACCGCTTATGTTTTCTTGATAAAATGTAACAGTCTATACCCGTGCAAAACACACACAGATTGTCATGCATGAATTTCTGTACATATGGGGACTAAAAACTAATCCCATTGCTGTTTGTCAATTGCAGCCGTCTCACGCTGATAAGGCTGCCGATCCAAAGGTCCTGAAGTGGATGACCGACCTCACCAAAATCCGCAAACAGCTTAAAGGTAAGAGGCACTGAGCCCAGGCAGTGAGCGGTCGTGTGAGCACATGGAGTATTTGGGTCTGGGGTGGGTTTTGAGTCAGTGTCATTGGGCGGCCTGGTTCTGGCCTGCTCCTCTGCCCCCTGTTGGGAAAAGAGGGAAATGCGCACCCATCACTGCATGCCTGTAGAGGCTCCGAGGCTCTCTTTCATGGGACCACCCTCATACTCTACTGAAGACCCCTCCACTCACTGTGTCGGTCCATTGTGATTGGCCCCAACACTTCCCATCATCCATTGCCATTTGATGCCCCCCATCAGAGGTGCACTGTCGTATAAAGTCTCTCTCTTTCTTTAAATAAATCCACTCGGACGGCCCGCTCCCGCAGGACGACACCACCTCTTGCCCAAAGGTTCCCTGAGGCACCAGGCTATGCTTCAGTTACACAGATGCCACTCAGCCTCCGTCCCGAACACACCCCATTTTACACTGTCACGCCCCCTCAATGCCTCTAGACAGGCGCCCCTCTTCTGTAAGTACACATGATCTTCAGTAAGTAGACTTCAACGACTCTCTCTTCCCTCTTCTCTCTTTGTCTGTCTCTCTGACCGCGGTCTCGCAGACGCTTTCCCCCTATGGGGCGCTCTCAGCCATGTCTCAGCCTTCTTAGACGTCTAAAGTGTGTTGTTTTGAAGAAGAATGTAATTTTGGAAGACGATGGGGTTGAAGGGCTCAGAGCCCGCAGGTGTTGATCGCAGTCACCTTTAGTGATTGTCAGTGCACTACGGATGAACTGTTCATGGTGATTCTAACCACTGAAGTTGTGTTTCTTATGCTGTGTGTATGTTAACATTTTCTGTCTTTGTCTCTCTCTCTCACCCAGATGCCAAGCATAAGGCTGAAAGCGAGCTGACTCCACAGACGCGTCCACGCAGTAACACGCTGCCCAAAAGCTTTGGCTCCACACTGGAGCATTCGGCTCACGAGAGCCCTGCGGAGAACGAGGCGTGGGGTCACAAACCCACCCGTGAGGAGACGCTGGAGCTCATTCAGCATCGCATCAAAGCCAAGAGAGAAGAGGATGGCTACCCGGAGGATGTCAAAGTAAGTTTGAGCATACAAACATGACTGATTTTTTAAACTACATTAACTTTAGTTTTAGGAGCAAAAATTTTTAACACAGCGTTTAATTGTCTCTCTCAGAAAATGACCAAGGAGGACCTTACCTGTGAGAAAACAGTGCTGCAGAAGAACCTGCTGTATTATGAAGGATTTCATGGGCGACCCGTAAGTGTCTTGCACACACAAACACAGACCAACAGTTAGGGATGGGAATTGATAAGATTTTCGATATTGCCTAGCGATCCGATTCCTTATTGATTCTCATTGGGTGAGGGAATAAGTACAAATTTGTTTGTTTGTATTAACTCACTTTAATATCTGATAAGAACACGCCACATACTCAGAGTATACAAGAGTTTTGTGTAGCAACCTCAGAACAAACCTAAAATTAGGCTACAAAGTAAAGTCCAGGGACCTATAGAATTTTGCACATTCATCAGTGGTCCAGACAAAAAAATCAAATAAAACTGCCATTTAAGTGCCATAAAAACTAAAAACACAGACTAAACAGTCAAGTAAGAGCTTGTGCCTTTGGGAATATTCTACCTGAAACAGAATTCAACTCAACTGACATACAAAATAAAAAGAAGTATTCTGTAAAGACCACAACTATCAACTTAAGCAATGACAATGACAATGGAGATTATTATTCATGTAGTAAAAGTTTACACAATGAAATGGCGCTCACATTAACTAAATAGAGAAGTTACCTTCGGCATTAATAGCAGATGACGTCTCGTTAGCTCCGCTGCTGCTTGACTCACTTGTTGTTGCTGTGTCGCTAAGTAGTAGTGTATCAAACACGCGACAGTCCTGCAAATGAATTGCGTGCTGTGTGGCCAAATGTTTCTGCATATTGGAGGTAGTTCCTCCCTTTGCCGAAATTAAACTTTTACAGTTGTTGCAAATGACGGCATTGGCGTCTTTTCTAGTGAAATTTAACCACGCTTTAGATCGGTTCTGCCTCGATGACATGTTTGCTGTGTAACCAAAACAACACAGCGCGTGTGTCACGTCATGATGATGACACATTTGCAACGAGCGGAACCGATAAGCGGAATCGTTAAGCAGGTACGCTAACGGTTCCAAGGAATCAATTCACTGGGCACCGGTTCTAAAGAAGAACCGGTTCTCGGTTCCCATCCCTACCAACAGTGCTCCGTCTACACAGCACTCTAACAGAAGTGCTTTTTTGCAGGTCACCCGAGAGGAACGATTGACCGTGAAGCATGTGTATGACAGATATCGGCTTGTCAAACAGATGCTCACCCGTGTCAGCATCACACCTATCATAGTAAGCCATTCCCTTTCATTTTTATTTACAATATTCCTGCTTTCAGGCTGCGACATGTTAATATCGATAATTTAGTTTATTTTGTTGCGCTATAGTACAGTGCAATCTGAAACCATGTCAGTACTTGTCTATGAATGTATATTCTAAAATAATTTTCTTTGACAGGCCGGAATCTGGTTGACTAATGAGAATGAAAGCTGAGACTTGTTTTGTAGAGCAGAATTAGACTCCAGTGTTGTTTTAGGATTGTATGGTACACTGGCTAGACATGTATGCATGTTTGACACGGGGCCAGAGAATAATCAGCTTCTCTTTCTCGCAGGCATCACCCTCCAGCAAACGGCGCAATCAGATGTTACAGCCCATCATCGAGGGCGAAACCTCCCACTTCTGCGGTGAGATCGAAGAAGAGGAGGAGGACGAGGGCAGGGACCAGCGGGAAAATGAAGTAATGCAGAGCGAGAACTCTGAAATCATCATGGACCCGGTGGGCCAACACAGCTCTCAGCAGAGTTCCCAAGAGGACATCCTGAGCTCGGGGAAACTCAGTCTGGATCTGCGGCTCTCCAGTTCGAACGCCTCCTCAATGTAAGACAACACCAGCCTGCTCTTTTAATGTCAACCATCAAGTTTGTTTTTATGTTGCAGGATGTTTTAAAGTATTGTGATCTTTTGAAAGTCCTGTTTTTTTATTTGAAAGTATTTCACATGACACAGCGGGAAAGCAAAACCCTATGTTTCAATAGTATGGAATTACCCAAAAGATGCCGGGTGCAAAATATAACCTACAAGAGCTGAAAACTCGATTCTCCACCAGATACGCAATCCCACGGTTTATTGGCCAGCAGCTGCAATAGGATCATGCTCTAGTCAAATGAGATCTATTTATAGAGTCTGGCTGGAGTCATCGGTGAGATTCAGTGGCCTTAAACCCTTGAGCTGGATCAAGCCGTAATCCTTTATGAAGCAAAACAAGCGCTCGGGCAGCTAGGTGCAGTCAAGTGTGCTTTATCGAGTGCCTTAGACCTCCATGTCACCTTGTTATCAACTCTATCGTCCTGCACTTGTCAAATGCTGTATAATGGTTATTTCCTGCTCTGTGCAGCACATGCTGGATTCCTGTTGCTATTGTATTCAAGTGTTAAAGGGATCGTTCCCCATAAAGACTCCCCATTTACTGACTCCTATGTAATTCTAAATCTATATGACTTTCTTTCTTCTGCAAAACACAAAATATAATATTTTGAAGAATGTTGGTTAACAAACAACATTCTCCCAATTGACTTCCATTGTATGGACACATTTCTCAAAATATCTTCTTTTCTGTTCCACAGAAGAAAAAGAGTCATATACAGGTACATATACAACATGATTATGATGAATATACTGAATATGATGACATGTTTATTTTTGGGTGAACTGTTCCTTTAAGTGTCATAGTTTCATTGATAGAAATCCAGCAGCTTAATACCATCTGTCTCCCACAGGCCTGAGCTCCTCGAGCAGCTGTGGAAAGCCAGGGCAGATAAGAAGAAACTGCGCAAGACCATCAGAGAATTTGAAGATAAATTCTACCAGCAGAACGGCAGGTGGGTTGCTCAGGTTTATTGAATCTGTTTTTCAACCTGTTCTTTTCTGCACAATTACCGATCCACATATTTTAAGTTTGATTTGTTGTCATGTATAACACCATAGATCCCATACTACACAATAAAATAGAAAAGTGAAACCGTAGGACCAAGTAAAAAATTAAAATGACAAAAACAGAAGAAGAAATAAGAAATATATACAAATATTAAATATTTAATTGCACACAATGAATGCAAAGAAAACATCCTGTGTGTGCCTGCTTAGCCAAGAATTACAGAGTGTCTACACCGGAGGTGATCGGCTCGACAAGACAAAAGATATTAGAAATGCATGAGAAGCCATTATGATTTAAACATTTTGTCCACACTGGATGCGGCGTGCCACGACAAACCCATTAAGAACAAGCAGGTTGTCATGTCGCGCCTGTCGCGTTCCTGTGTAGACACGGTGTTAAAGTGTATCATGAAAGATGACAACATTGTTTTTCTCTCACAGAAATGTTCAGAAAGAAGACCGCATGCCTATGATGGACGAATACAAAGAGTACAAACGCATTAAAGCCAAACTGCGGCTTCTGGAGGTCCTCATCAGCAAGCAGGATTCCACCAAGTCCATCTAAATATCCCTGGCGTGGGAGCCAACCGTATCAGAGAGGACCCATATGACCTCAAAGGCCCAACCAATGCCCTTTTGACTTACTGTGTCGGCATCAGCATCCATCAACCGCTGCGCTGCCGCCCCCCTCAATCAATCACTCACTTAGCCACTGAAGCTCTTGTTTTCTGTCCTCTGATTAAGCAGAATTTCGTTTGGCTTTTAATATTCTGACTTGAGTTTCCCAGCCTTTTTTTTTACACAGACCTCTAGCTTTCTCATAATGAGAAGTCATCAGAGACGTGAGTCATGGTATCAGTTGCATCAGTTACATGGACATTTGGACATTTAGCACTGAACTCTTCCACAGACCACAGAGATGGTCATCATATTTCAAGCACCCATGTCATAGTCTCCCCCTTCCCTTATTCATGGATTGGGACAGAAGTTTCTACAGTATGTATAAATCTATACTATTCGTTGGTTCAAATATTTGTGTTTTTTTTGCGGATTGAAAAATGTGTTTCTCTGTTAAAGATCAGAGGAAGGTGGTGCTCTTTTTTTTGTAAGTACATGTAAGGATCGCCAGCTGATCAGACTGACTCAAGCTACCCGACAAATCATTTCGCAAGCTATTTCTGTAAACCTTGTTATTTGACCACATCACTGACTCATTTGTATATGATACATAACTGTTCATGTACCTCTGTATCTAACTCTTACTGTGTTCATAGCTCACATCTGTATAGTGCATTCGACTAATGGATGATGTCATGGAAGTGAATTTTTATGCCAAACTAAGTTGTAGTTGGTTTGTCAATGTTACAGGCCAGTGACGGTTTCAGAGAACATGCTGTTTATAGTCGCTTATTTCTGAATGAACAGACCCACTTTTGATAGATGGGAGTTAGTTTTTTTTTTAAGTCATGTTAAATTGTTTTTTGAACTTGTCAGCACATCCACTTTCAGCGAGCAACATGGCTAAAAGCATCCATTCCTATTTTTGGCAAGTTTAAAGTTCATTAGATGACTCGAGGAGCACAGAACACAGTGTGAACTCTGATCATGGCATACACACTTTCGTAAGTCGTTTCTCGTGTTTTTAGGACTTGCGATCGGTGAGGTTTCTTCCTCATGTGGTCATGTTGCAAATTTCTCCGTGATCACTTTTCAGCTGCCAACCCATATCAGTATAGTTTTTTACAACCCATCTGTGGTTATGGCTGGTATTGCGTGTAATTGTTTTGTTAGGCAGTTGGATGTGCACTAATAAAGTGCACTAATAAAGTCTTATCAAAGAGATATGAGATCTCTGACAGTTAGGCACACTACTGGATGTTTTGATTGCTGGTGTAGAGAACAGTTCAGTTGCTGGCATGAAATGTAAAGGCTGATTATACTAGGGGTGAACCGAACGAGTCTCACGAAGAGTAACGTAGTTACAATGTCAGCATGAACAGATGTGTTTGTGACTGCTGAAGGAGACGATAGAGACTATTTGCACAGCATTCTGGGAATGCAGCCTGTTTTGTTCGTTCAAACTGTTTCTCATTTATTCGAGCACTTGTGCGTGAAGGATGTTCGTGCAGGTTAAGTTATATTACACTATCACTGTGGTGTAAGTGTAATGTCGTTTTTTTATTACGGTTGTTTTGTACTCTCATTTTTAAGCATTTCACCTTTCTGCAATACATCTTTACCGTGTGATTCCTCTGTATCAGTGAAACACCTGCTTTGTCCTGTTTTGTATAAGCTTGTCAGTTGTAGGATTGCATGGCAGAAATTTGTATTTCTATTTTTGTGCCATGAAAATTAAGCAATAATTAGCAATGAGGCCTATATCAATGGAATGAGAGGCCTCCTGTATCCAGTATGTGCATTTTCAATAAACCGCTTGCAAGTATTATTGTCCTTTGTCTTGGTATGCTTTTCTTAATCAGAGGTGTTAAAGGACCAGAGATTATTGAAGCTCCATAAAGCACGTACACAAGTCATCCAAACACTCGAAATGTTGTGAGGAAAAATCATTAAACAGTTTTTTGGGCAGTTTTTCTTTAGTGAAAAAAAAAAACAAAGTGTTAATATCAAGTAAAAATCATGTTGTGGCTGAGGTGAATATGATAAACATAGAACCAGGGACTAAAACACGCAATTATTTGCTGAAATTACAAGCAGATGGACTCAAAGGTGATCCTTGCCTCTTCCCTACGACTTTCAAAGGAATCTGGTCTTCCGGGACACCGAAATGTTTGGAATTGCTTTTCCTGATATTGTAAGCAGTCATTTTGCTGAATGTTTTGCCAAATGTCGACCCTTGAGACGATGCAACAGCAATCAAGTATTTCAGGAGCAGAATGTTTTATATAAAAGAGTACGCTGTGCAGTTGCCTCACAGAGTTCTAAAAGATTTTAAAACAATTTAATCAACATTAATCACAATGACAATATCATGGGAAAAGCAAGAATGGTTTTGGTTTAATCATGCAGACCCAGCAGCTATTTTAATTTTGCAATTAAACGCATGAAAAAGTTATAAAATAATAACTAGTGAAATGAATGTGTGTTTTCCACATTTATAAAAAATGGTGTGTTTGACAGCTTTCCTGTCGTTGGGTCCCGGTGTTGTGCCGAATTTTGACTCCCCGCTAGATTACACCGGATTTAAACGTTTGGAAACCACCTTCTACTTAATGACAAACATTCAGGCTATGCCGGGGAAACACATGGAAATGTTACTTTATTACTTGGGTCATTGCCAGATAGGCTACAAATATATAATGAACTTTCAAAATGTAGTTTTGAACTATACATTTCATGAAACTAAAAACTTGTGACTTTCCATTTGAGACAAGTTCAAATATCAAATACAATGTAATTAATCTCGCAGTAGATGCAACCGCATATCGAGAACAATACGGATAAATATAGCAACAAAGTGCAATTAAGCTCTAAATGTTCGGTACATATATGACTTGAATAGCCACTTTTCAAATATTTTCATAATTATACTGAAAATAAATGCCTTTACGGTCAGATATATAGGAAAGGGGTCGGAAAACAGCATTTCTGAAAGCACGACGACTAGAAGTAAGTTATGGCAAGCTCAGCTTTTTGAGAAGGGGGAGTCTGCAGACCTGGAGCATGCAGTTTTGCGCCCCAGGTAGTTTTACGCCCCATGCAGTTTTAGGACCCTGTTGTTCCTTATTTCTCCAGTAGGGGTTCGCTGTTCATTATGAACCACCAGAACAGACCTAACAGATAACTTCGTCGTCAATCGCGAGTTAGATGTATGGTAAATAATCGTTTTTCTTACTAAGAAATGGTCAAACATGGATCGTTTTTTGACGATTAATTGATATTGTTATGAATTAATTTAAACATCTTAACATATATATATAATATAGATATTGGTGAATGTAATTTAAACTCAAAGACAATACAATTAATACTTATTGGTGACCAGGTCAATCTTGTGTCTGGATCAACCTTAGCTAACCACGTGTATGCCAACTCGATATCTCTTACTCATTTTCATACTTATTTTCTTTATAATTTATTCTCATTTTGTCTCCGTAGTCAATGCGAGATGGCCTGTCCTGGTAAGATATTCTTCTGGCCCTGTTAACTTGCATTCTATATTATATATCAACTATTTCAGTTTAGCTGCACACATATAGTTTTGTTTAAAAAAAATCAATAATTGAGCACCAACAACCACAAACATGTTCAAACTCAAATTAAAAACATAAGTCCCGTATGGATCTTGATTTGAGTTGTTAAAGAGATGATTCAATTATCTATTGTAGCCTACATACAATATACCTCTTTGATATTTTCCATTAAGTATTTTATCTTAATGATCTGGATTAAAATGTATTAGCACCTTATGTGGGTTTTATCACGTTTGTGATTGTTAGTGCTCAATTATTCGTGTATCTTGTTTTCTTGATAGTAGTTGTTGGCTGGCTAATTAGGCTTATGTTGTGATATCATTGATCTCGTTTCTAATAATACTTGGAAATAATTAAAAAAATATTAAATGATCATGCAGTCTTGTTATTTCAAAAAGTTTTAGAAAAATAAATCGCTATGAACTTGTATGAATTATACAGCGGGGCGTAATACTGCATACTACCCCTACTGGAGAAATAAGGAACAGCAGGGGCGTAAAACTGCCTGGGGGCGCAAAACTGCATGCTCCAGGTCTGCAGACTCCCCATATAGAGCTTTTTGCATGGATTTTGCTGTGGCGGACAGATTGGCAAAGTCTGCGACAAAACCCTCGGATCGCGCATAAATCCGTGCACGTTTCCGTCGCCGAAGCTCGTGAAGTAAAAGCAGGTCAGCAATGTTATCCGGACCTGTCTCGAACTATCCCAGATGATACGATATTTTCAAACCTGCTTTATATTATCGTCAAGTGATCTAGTTGTGTATGACACTGTGGAACTAATCCAGCCAATCACAGCGCAGAAGGTTTACGTCAAGATATTGCGTTTGGGAATTGAACACTGCTGGCATATATTCTTTATATTCATAAATTCATCCTCGACTATGCAGAGTAAGTACTCGTTGTCTGCATTGTGTTGTTTAGTGTGAGTGCTGCTACAGCAAAAGGATGACAAGAAGAAACCTTGTTTTGTTTAAGCGACATAGTAATTCAAGTAGTCACTTGCTCAGTTCCTGAATGAATTAATCGTTTGAAAGAATCAGTTCAATGAATGACTCAATAACTGAATCATGCGTTTCACCCCAGGGTCTCAAAAGAGTTAGAAGTAGGGTCTGCACTGTTAGGAAAAAGTTTTTACATATATTGCATCAAATGGTAAACACATGCCTAAAATTGTTAAACGAGAGAGTAAAATAATAACTATGCAGTGTGAAATAGACATAGACTCGAAAATTACGTCGGCATTAACAGAATAGCATTAAAATGGTTTAAGTCTTATTTATCCGACCATTTTCAATTTGTAGTAATAAACAATGAGGTGTCCCGCAAATCGCAAGTCCAGTACGGTGTACCACAGGGCTCAGTCTTGGGGCCTCTGCTTTTCGCATAATACATGCTACATCTAGGAGATATAATAAAGTCACACGGAATTAGCTTTCACTGTTATGCTGATGATAATCAACTTTAAATTTCCTCGAAGCCTCATGAAACCCTTCAGTTCAATCGAATAAAGGATTGCATAGTTGACTTAAAAAACTGGATGAGTAACAATTTTTTACTACTGAACTCGGACAAAACAGAAGTGTTACTTACTAGACCGAAAACCGCTATACTTAACAACCAAGAATACTGCTTAACGATTGACAGATGCTCCGTTTAGGGGCAATCGTGGCCTAATGGTCAGAGAGTCGGACTCGTGACCAGAAGGTTGCCGGTTCGATCCTCAGGGCCGGCAGGTAACGATTGTGGTGCCCTTGAGCAAGGCACCTAACCCCTACACGCTCCCCGGGCGCTGCACTGATAGCTGCCACTGCTCCAGGTGTTCGTGTGTTCACTACTTGCTGTGCGTATGTTCACTAGTCACTGGATGGGTTAAATGCAGAGGTCACATCTCGGGTATGGGTCACCGTATCTGACAAATAGGTCACTTTCCCTTCACTTCATAAAATCTTCGTCGTCAGCTAAGAATCTTGGTGCTGTATTGGATAGTACTCTGTCATTTGAAAGCCATGTCGCCAACACCTGTAAAATTGCATTTTTCAATCTTAAGAATATATCTAAACTACGTCATATGCTGTCACTGTCAGATGCAGAGAAATTAATTCATGCATTCATGATATCAAGACTAGATAACTAATGCACTTCAAGGGGATGCCCTGCAGGCCTATTACAAAAACTGCTACTGGTTCAAAACGCGGCTGCTCGAGTTCTTACATCCAACTGGCCTCACAACCGAAGACCCACGTGTAAGCACACCAGCCCAGCACCTCCACATCCAGCATCTTCACCTCCAAGTGTGTCGAAGACCAGCCACCCAGACGTCTGGCATTTTGGAGAGATACAGGGCGGATGGCAGTCAGCGTGTATGGCGTCGTGTGGGTGAGGGGTTTGTTGATGTCAAAGTTGTAGATCGAGTGACCCATGTTGGTGGTAGGGTTATGGTATGGGCAGGTGTATGTTATGGACAACGAACACAGGTACATTTTATTGATAGCATTTTGAATGCACAGAGATACTGTGATGAGATCCTGTGGCCCATTGTTGTGCCATTCATCCATGATCATCACCTCATGTTGAGGCATGATAATACACAGCCCCGTGTTGCAAAGATCTGTTCACAATTCCTGGAAACTGAAAACATGCCAGTTCTGGCATGGCCAGCATACTCACCAGACATGTCACCCATTGAGCATTTTTGGAATGCTCTGGATCAGCGTATACGGCAGCGTGTTCCAGTTCTCGCCGCAACTTTGCACAGACATTTAAGAGGAGTGGACCAACATTCCACAGGCCACAATCAACAACCTGATCAACTCTATGCGAAAAAGATGTGTTGCATTGGCCTTTTATTGTGGCCTTCCTATGGCACACCTGTGCAATAATCATGCTTTCTTATCAGCATCTTGACATGCCACACATGTGAGGTAGATTGATTATCTCGGCAAAGGAGAAGTGCTTACTAACATGAATTTCGACAGATTTGTGTACAATATTTGAGAGAAATAAGCATTTTGTGTACATAGAAAAAGTCTTAGATCTTTGAGTTCAGCTCATGAAAAATGGGGGAAAACATGTTTTAACGTCCGCAATCTTTTTTTATGGTCATGTGACCCGTATGAACAATGACGTACTAACAACAACCTACACGTGAAAATTGATAAACATAATTAAGTCAGGAGAAATTCACTTATTTGGCAATTATTTATATGGCATTTACATTAAAAACAGACGTCCACCTTAAAGTTTACCGCTATATTTATTTGATTTACTTTTGAAATTCGACCGTTGCTCAGCTCCTGTGGATCCGTGGCATCATGGGATAGAAAAGTGTCCATCCGATCCACACTCACAAATCTCAGCGGAGGTAGTAGACCATCCGGGTATTTCTTGCCTACTGTTTTTTTGCATACTGAGGTTTTGTAGTGACTATTCATGACTCATTCTCATTTTTGCCTACTATAGTATGGAAGTAGGCAATTTCGGACACAGCCACTGAATTCAGGAGACTCACCGTCTGACTCCTTCAAATCAGTCACTCAAACACATCATAACACAAGCGTGCTTATAGACCATTTTACAAGAGTGATTAGTAAGATTTAGTAGTTAAAGTGTATTTATGACAATGTGCAGTAAAGTACATATATAATAATTTAGTTCTGAGTTACTTTTGAGTTAAAGTGCAATTATGAAATGGTCTATAGCCGACTGTTTTAAAAGACTGAGTGACAAATAAACAGAACGATTCATCAACTGAGGTCATTATGCAAGGTCTTTATGATTACTATAAAAAAGGGTTGGACCAAATTGTAAGTTGGTGCGACCAAATGAGAAAGTGGGAAAAATAAGTCTAGAGCCCTAGTATTTGAAATGTTTGTAAATGACACCTTACTGACCATGACATGTAATGCACCTTATTCAAAAAGGTGTGACTAGACTTTGCTAAAAGTTCGTATTATATCAACTATAAAGTCCAAAATAATCATGCATGTCTAAACAAAAGTGAGCATTTAGAATTATAAACGGAGAAGAGAGAAGAGAAACATGAGCTTTGGGTTTAATAGATTATAGAATATAACATTTTACATTATATAGAAATTTGACCAAAAATAGTAATTTCATTATACCTGTGATAATAGTTCTGCAATCTATTGAATTTTTCTATCTTAAGTCCACCCTATAACTTACACAGTATTATCTTATGGCTTGAATGGTATAAACGTTATGCTGTCGGTTATGTTTTTAGGCACGTAAAAGGGATAGATCGCCCAAAAATGAAAATTCTGTCATCATTTACTCACCCTTATGTAATTCCATGCCTGTATATGTTACTTTGTTTCGATAAACACATACAAAGATATTTTCAATTTTTTTCACTGAAGTCTACAGATATGGTGCATGAGTCTCTGCTGCCATCCAGTGGCGGCTTATAGTATCTTACAGTATCTCAACAAAATAAAACAAAGATGATCCTCTTAACAAAGATTTTCATTCATTTATTATTATATCCTTAGAAATACATCAATATGTTATGTTCACAAACCACATTTGTCCATAATTCATAGATGATGCACCACATTTGAATGTCATAATAATAACTGTTACGATTATGATTTATAAAAACATTAAAGTTAGTGGCAGCAGTTACACCAGCCCTAATGCCAAATAAGCTCCAGGGAACATGTTAAAACCTTGCAAAGCTTTCTTTCTGCATAGTGTGTTGTATCAGTATACTGTTTGTCCATTGACAAATTAAAGATCCGCGAGAGAATTTATGGGCAGAATAATGGAGCAATGTTTTGTAAACAGGTAGGATCCACTACAAACAAAGTTAAAGCTTTATATAGTTAAAAAATGTACAATGATCATGTTTAGGACTATTGAAAGTCTTTACATTTCCAGTTGTACTGATGACTAGATTCAAATGATTAAGTATATCAGCCCATGCCACGATAAAATAAAGAAAGCGGTGTATTCTGATGTGTAAATTAATTGTGCTTGTAAAATATTAACATGTGTCAGGTTGTTTACCTGTCATTGCAAAAGTACCAGCTCTGTTGTATAAGATGTTCAGTGCAATTTTTACTAAAGATTCTAATATGTTTGGCAGATAGATTCCCTAGCCAGTGCAATTTCAGAAAAATGCATATACAGACAGAGTTGTAAAATTAAGAGAAAGTCTTAAAAGAAAGATATTAAGGCTCTGTATGTCCAACATGGACGACTGCACACAATAACTGCCAGATGACAAGTGCTTATATACATATTATAGTATACTCTATATAATTATGTTACATTTGGCACATTACCCTGTGAGATTTATATGACAAGTTTCCTTTTTAAACATCTTTGATGATAACATACATTATGGCACAAATTTCTTTGCGGTTGTGTTTCGATTATACTTAAAATACGAACATAAATAAGTAACCCTGTAACAAAAAAAAGTGAATGAAATACAATTAGAGTATTGTATTTTTGTGAGTAGGAACCCTGATCTAGTTAAAGGGGTGCGATGTGCATTTATACTGTGGAAACGCTGAGACATCATTTTGAGCCTGTGATAGTAACTGCATTGCCAATACAAGTGTATTTGCTAAGAGCATTGTAAAGTCAGTAGTAAAGCAAGCAGGGAGGTCTTTGTTGGCACAATCTTCACCTGCACATAGTCTACCACTCGGATTTCCACACCAGTCACTCTGCGCGGGGCCTAGATCATTCAGTCAATCCCTTAAACGCTCTAACCAGCCTGATTCAGTCCCAGCTGGTCACATTAAACAAGTTATTGTTGTATGGGGGGACAGTGTGGCCACTCTTTAAAAACAAGAGACCTAAATGGCACTTTCTGGAGACTTGAAGAGGTCAGGAATCTGTGTTCGTGTGAAATTGTATGAGCTTTACACGAATCTGGATCCTCGTGCCAGCTTCACGAGGATCCAGAAAACGGTAAGGTTCTTCCAGATTCTGCCTCAGATATCTGTCTGTCTGTCACAGCTGATCCCTGGACAGGTGTGCGTGGACCCAGTGCCCAGGACCTTTAGTCATAAAGGCTTGTCAATAACAGACACCCCTGCAACAGATGTAAAAGACATCATCTTATGTCGAAGTAATTTGCATATAAATGGATTGAATTTGAATGCAAGTAGGTGAAGCAGACCTGCGTAGCTGCGGCCATTACTCATGTTGGTTGGAATAAGGCTCCATTTATCAGCAGCAGGGTCGTAGTACTCCACAGAAGACAGGTTGCATGAGCCATCGTCTCCTCCGATGACATAAAGCAGCCCATCTATGGCACACACTCCTGAGACAAACACACTTCGTTAAGCTTCTTCTCATAATCTCTCTGACGGTAAGAAAAATTGGCCTCTCAAATGAAGAAACACTCACCTGCGTTCCTCCGGCACATGTTCATGTCACACGCCTGCCTCCAGCTGTTAGTAGAGGGGTCATAGACCTCCACACTCTTCCTCACCAGAGGACCGTCATGCCCACCTGCAGCGTACAGCTTTCCATTGAGCACTCCAACACCTGTACACAAACACCAATATCACATCACAGGCCTTGAGTAAATGGAGCTGTGAACTGCAAAAGGAATCTGGTAAGATAAATATCCAAAGAGTGTTTTTACAAAAGTCTAATGAAAGGGTCTAACCAGCTCCGCTGCGTCTGGTGCTCATGTCTGCCACATGGCTCCATTTATTACTGGTTGGATTATACTCCTCTACAGTACTCAGACACTGACGGGATGCTCCATCATATCCTCCAACAGCATACAGCTTCCCTGTGCAGCACCATGAACACACACTTTAAATCAATAATCACAGCTGCACGTTTTTAATTTGGACACAATGTAAAAATGACAGTAAAATGTATGCATAAAAAAGTAAACTACCAAGATTTTTTTTGCTGTATTCCCTGTGGCAAAACCATCCCATATAAAACACTTCACACCACTCAAAAAGCTTACCATCCACTACGCCTACCCCGACACTGCTGCGTCTGGTGTTCATGGAAGCTACAAACGTCCACTCATTAGTCTTGGGACTATATGCCTCAACTGACAACAGGCCTGAAGGGACAAAACAAACGTTACGTAATAATGAATAAGTGTAGCTCAGTGGTAAGAGCATTGCGTTAACAACGCAAGGTTGTGGGTTCGATCCCAGGGGATTGCAAATAACTATGTAAAATGTATAGGATAAAGCATTTTGGATAAAAGCGTCTGCCAAATGCCTAAATGTAAATGTATTGCTCGGAAACCGGTAACAAACGAGTATTTGAAGGGCACAGTCTGCAAAACAGATCTGATTGAGGTATGTACCTGTACTTCCGTCAAAGCCCCCGACAGCGTAGAGTAGGTCCCCTAATACAGCTGCACCCAAAGTGCTGCGCCGCTCTTGCATGCTAGGAACAGAGCTCCACTGATCCCTCAACCCATCGTAAACGTCCACCGTACGCACGCGCAAAGAGCCGTTAAACCCTCCAACTGCATACACCTTACCGGCCATAAACACCACACCTAAACGACACATGTTAACCCCGAGAAGTAAGACCAAGTGGAGCAGAAAGCAAAGCAAAGGAGAAAAGGCACAGAATTGCTGAGAACCTGCTCGACAGCGTCTTGAGGGTAAGTCTGCCACCTGATACCAGCGGTCCTCCTGGAAGTCATAGCACTCCACACTGCGGATGGCTTTAGGAGCCTGACCGCCTACCACCATCATCACCTGAAGAATTGATGACACACAAGGGTTGATAAAACGTATGTGAAATGGATGTCTGAGAGAAGTAAAATACAATGTGGTACCTTTGGCAAACTGATAGGCGTGCGTGGTCGGGTTCTGTCAGTCTTTATAAGATGCCTCTGATCAGCAGGTAAAAGATGATACTTCATCGCCTCGATCAGAAAATCTTTACACGTGTTGTTGTTTTTAATTAAGGGTTCCTCCTCCACAATCTGTTTGTATGAATATTCAAATCTTAGAAAGCATGAAGATGATTGCAAATAATGCATCCAAAGCAACAAATGCGAACGGTCACACCTGAACTAGGTAGTCTCTGGACAGCAGTGGCAGCCGAACATGTTCCATCAGCTTTGGCATGTGCTCCAGACGGACCTCCTTATCGTGCTTTATCCACTCGATCATAGCCTCAAAAACCTAGGATTGTAAATGTAGTAAATCAGGCCAACAAATCTTCCTCGCCGACATCACTGCTCATGAGACAGCTGCCATCCAGTGGGCGTGCAAGCACAGACTTGAAACACAAGTCAACCGTAAGCAGAGAGCAGCTAATGACGTGCAAGTCTGTGACTGACAGATGGTCTGTCTCCAGCACATAGATCTAAAAACCTGCTACCAGTCTGCTGTCTAAAAATCATGCGAAGGGTGAGCTAAGCACAGGCCCTCAGTGATGTTACAGATAGAAACATTGAGAATTAAAGTTAGAAACAACATCTTCAGCCCCAAAGACGATATGTGTTACCTTCTCCTCAGTGGACACTGTCAGTTTGTCACTAGAGATGAGACAGGACACCTGCTGCAATGAGAGGGCCATAAACTCCTCGCCAAGCATGACGTCTGTGAAGTGCTGCTCTGCTCGAAATATACACAAAGAAAACTGTATCAACATATGTTTGGAATATACACACTGCTGCCTCTGCTCCTCAGTTAAGTGTACATTGGAAAAAAACGAGAACTCACCAGTATAGGAATGAGCCAAATTAAGCAATCCTATGCAGGCGTGAAGATCAGCAAACGCTCGGATGCCCAGGCAGTTGGTGGGATGGAGTTGGGCTTGCAGGAAGTCACAGCAAACCTGCCGAACATCCATCAACTGCAGCAGGCTGGCAGCGGGGAGCAACACCTGGTCAAAGCAGAATTTATTAAAGAGTACATAACAATGAGATCATGAAAATTGCATTTCACGGAGTGTTTAATGTTGTCGTGTTTGAAAGTAAGCAGTCTGCCAATTTGTAAATCCGAATGTGAATGACTAACAAAGTTTTTGGCTTGGAAAAAAGGGAGTCGACTCTGAATCACGCAAACGAGTCGTCCCTAGTGTGATTCGCGAATCGCCGTGGATTACATATAGTCCCCTCCTACGTTTTGCTAGAACTGCCGGCAAAAACATCACTCTTCTCCGGCATCCACTGTTGCTCGTGAGCCTCATCCGCGGTAGACCTATCACAGCAGACTAGAGACCATCTGACCAATCACATCATACTACGCCAGCGGAAAGGAGTGGAGTAGACAGATGAATCTTGGGACAAATCATCTGAGAGTCAGTCAAGAAGTAAAGTAAGAAAAACTGCTTATTATTACGTTATAATAGTGTTTTTACACCTTCTATGTACATAAACTTGTTGTTGGACACTCCATAAACCAATGTAGGACCTTAAAAATCGCTAGTTATGTACTCTTTCAAGCGGAGTTAACACATGCAGTTTCTGCCAATCACATTTTAATCTTGAGTAGCTAAACACATCATTTGGAATTTACATAAAGGTAAACAGACAGCCAGAGGACTGAATTTATGATGGTTAGTAATCCGTGTTGGGTGTAACTAGTTACTAAGTAGTAAGTTACTGTAATTTAATTACTTTCCCTTGAAAAAGTAAAGTAAGTGATAACGCTTATTTTTTCTGTAATTGAATAACAGTTACATCTGATGTAATTAAACCTAATACTTCTTTTATACATTGCGGCCCTGCAACGATGTGTCATACATTCTGACTACTTTACAATGTTAAACTTGCTGTCTTCTCATACTTAACATGGTCAACTTGTCGAAAAACGAGTTGAGCGTACTACGTAGTATTTAGTGTAGTATGCTCGACACAATCCCCCGGCGATCATATAGGTTTCGAAACGTTTTTTTCAAACATATAAAACTGTTTCATAACAACTTTTCTTGGTCCCTTGTTGGACCCACAGGACTGGCAGACTGGGCGCCACAGAATAAGTGGCTTGACACAGTCGGACCACCACCGGGACAATGTCGGCATGCCGGACAATGTAAAAATCGGTCTGCCAACTTTTTTTGGGTGGACCTCTGTTGGTACAGCAGTGGCAAACTTACAAGACATGTTTAATTTATTTATTTTTAGTAATCTTAAGGATGGAAGTTACTTGCTAAATAGTTTAATTTAATAAAATAGTAGGCAAATAATTATTTAATAAAAGCAAACTTTAGTATAAAAACTTTTTTTCAGTTAAATCAAATGGATATTAATTTGCAATTTAATGATAATTTAATGAGATTTAATAGTTTATGTAGTATGTTATATTAATTCCGTATGTAGCCTAAATGCTGCGTGATTAATGGTTGTGCGTTGTGAGCTGGACATTCGTGTGGCATTCACTGTAGCGGAGGGAGTTACCATGGAAACAGGGCGGCACCAGCAACTTACAAGCAGCAAACTTTGTTTCTGACGGTTTTCTTCTGTGTTTTTAGGATTTTAGTCACAAGCAATTTAGTCACTCAAATCACACAAATATTACACACAACTGTTATTGACACTTACATTAATTGTAATTGACATGTATCTTTTGAATATTTACTTAAATTCTGTTAGCATCTCAAGCGTACTCAGAAGAGACTAACGTTACACTATAGCTCTAGCCCTTGTTTACTAAAGTTTAGGCTTCTAATAACGTCTTTATTTTGTAGATGAGAGGTTTTGATAGCTTTGTTAATGTTGTCAATGGATTATTGGATGTGTTTATGTGCGATGTAACCTTCTGTAACTTACATGGAGCACAGAAATGTGCTGCAACTAATTCAAGCGTGTTTTAATGTTTTATCATAAACAGATCTGGTCAAAAAGTTGTTCTCTGTTACAAAATAAAACATTGAGGAGAACGTCGAGATTTCAAAATTTCTGAAGGGAGTTAAAGAGAGGTAGAATTTAGGTGAATTGCGAAAGCTAAAATTATTAATTCATCTCATGTACTTTCTTTTACAACATATGACCATGCATCTATTTACCACACGTTTTTTTTCCTTTTAACTTTTTCCACAGTTACTTTAAGGGTTTGACATCAAGACATGAGTGGCATTGAATTAGCAATCATTAGTCACTTATTCAGTGTAGCATTAATTTCTCTTCAGCAGCAAATCAGCATATTAGAATGATAAATAAGCTAAGAAAGGTCACAAAACTCTGGACTATTGGTAGTCCATCACACAGAAAGCATTTTACTCTTAAATCTCCCAGTTTGAATCTAGATTAAAAGACATCTTTTTAGTCGAGCATTCACATAACACATCTTGTAACCTTGTTCTCCAGTAATTAAATAAAAAATGCACATGATCATCGTTTGCTTGAAGTAATACAAACAGCAGTTATGCTAATCCTTCTCCTTTTGCTTTCCTGTTTCTCCCTCCGAGGGATGCACATCCTAAAGTAACTAGATTATAGTAGTTCCAGTTTGGATCCAGGATCACATGTGAAGACTTCCCATGACACCAACACTCTTGAAGACTTCAGATGATGGCAAAATATATATTTGGACATACAATACTGCCAAATATGATATATTGTAATCACTGTGTAAGTTTGCAGACTTTCCACCCACTTTGTATAGTTACAATATTTGCAATAAATGTGAACAGACAATGTTTACTCTATTTAGAGTTACTCGTATTGAGATATTCCAATTAATTTTCCACAAAACTCTGCTGGATAATGTGTTTTGCATCATTCACATATTGTTAATTGACATATATTATAGACATTTTACCTATACAAAGTCGGCTGAAAACCTGCAAACTTACCCTAAAATAATATGTTATTTTTAATAGAACATGACTTTAAATTAGGGCTGTCAAACGATTAAAATTTTTAATCTAATTAATCACAAAGTTTCTTGAATTAATTTCGATTAATCACAATGCTAAATATGATTGAAAAATTCACGTTTTCTGTGTCTCTCTCAGAACAGTAAGATAAATGACAAGAAGCGGATATTACATTTGTCTCATCTTTTTTATTATTGTCAAATCCAAAAAACTATTTTAATTCTAAACAATTTTGGCAATTTAGCCATTGCTCTTAACAAATAAGTGAATGGAACGTTTTTTCTTTTCGAGAAAATCTATTTTTTTCTTCAATTTTTCACTTGTGTGCCACGATTTGAAACTGTTGAGCACATACCTCTACAAAGTGACGCTCTTCTGTTTTCATTAAGGTTCAAGTAAACGACATTACTTTCCAGGTTTTAGTTATGTGATGCGCCGTCACACCCAGTGAATTGTTGTTAGTAACGGAGGTCCAGTGGTCTTCTGTCAAAGCAACATATTCCGCGGAAGCCAAATCCTCTTCCTTCGTTTTCTTTTTAGCGTCAGTTGATTTTTGTCATCACTGTGCCTCTCGACGGTAGCTTGTAGAATGCGTCTAAAGTTGCCGCTTTCAAAACTTCTGCGAGGCCCGTGTCCTCGACAATATTATTCAGTTTACAGTTCTTGTCTATCCAGAGGGCCAACGGGTTCTTCCGACACCTCCATGTCGCTCGTGTCAGCCATGCTGTTTACGCGACGAGGAATGAACGCGGCGGGGGTTGAATTGGCGGTAAAACATGGCGGGAATGCGTTAATGCGTTAATAAAATTATCGCCGTTAATTCCAGAAATTAATCATCTCGCGTTAACGCGTTCATTTTGACAGCCCTACTTTAAATACATGACTTGTATTATCTTAGAGCAATTGTGATATGAACTTTATTTGCTCCCTGAAGATGTTTCCCAGTGAGTCATAGCCCCCTCTGGCTGATTAACTTCTGATTGATTGTAACAATGAAACATGCATTTTCTGTGAAGCTTCTTTGAAATTGTTTACATTTAAAAAATGCCTTAAGACAGTGGACCGCCAGTAAACATTATTGATAAACCAGCGGCTCGCTGGTGGACCACTGAAAAAACGATGAGCAAAAAGCCAGTGAACCACAGTCGTTTGCGGCCAGTGGATCGCCAACTTTGCTACTGGTGGTCCGCCACTGGACGGCCGGCCTTATGTTAGCTGGGACAATTCTCCCGGAGAGCATGCAGTACGGCCACAGGAGAGCAGGAGAAGGAGCATGCCATACGTCACTTTCAATTGTAACAGGAGAGAGAGAGAGCATACATTCGCGAAGTTCAGGTGTTTGTTTGTTCACTGCATTTGGGTGATGAATGTTATATAAACTGTGGATATAATGCTGGATTTGGAGATCGTATGAAACTGATATATGGAGCCGTCCCAGCACTAGAAGATGCCGGACATGAAATGAGTGCGGTGAGTAAAACTGTTGTCTGTGTGTTGTTGACATTGAGTGCACACATGATTTGGTTCAGCCTACCCCTCCCCCTCGCCTTATGTTTTCGGAAACATTCGTAAAGCTGTATCAATCTTTTATAATTGTGATCAAACTAAATACTCTTCGAAGATCGGAGAATGCAATACTACTCTACAGGTACTCAAGATTAATATGAGATTGGCAGAAACCCTGTGTGTTACGCCCGCTTTAAGGTATGTGTGTGCAATAGTGGAAAGTCTAACTTTGAATTCCATACTTTAATGTAAAATTCTTACATTTGTAATACATGTCAGTTAATAATACTACTTTATGTAGTTTTATATCATTTATTTGAATTAATTAAAATAGCCGTGTCATGCCTATCCTTGAATCATTTAACTAATCAAGGTTGTTATAGGATATAGAAGGTAATTAGTAATAAGTAATTGAATACTTTTTGGAGAGAGAAATCCGTACAGTAATCTTATTACCCTATTGAATGTGTAATTTGAACTAGTAATCAATTACTTTTTCAGAGTAACTTGCCCAGCACTGCTAGTAATATGACTAATAGTATGCAAGGTTACGGAAACACTTTCGGAAGGTTCCGATGTTAATGTAGTAATGTTTTTTGGAATGAAAACATTTCTGTAACCCAGCACATAAATGACACATGTAAAGGGGTGAGGCCCAGACATGACAAAATTGGAAAGCAGCATCCGTAATATTAAATTACAGGAGTACTTTCTTTGAACAAGTGATCGGCGAAATGCCATATGGGAACACAGAACGTGAGTGGTTTCATTGCATGACATTGCTGAAAGCCCCAAGGACCAACAAAGCCATAAACAGCCTCTACCCCTCTGAAGCATATGTCCACCCTGCCCAGATGAAAACTAGGCTACTTAACTTGGTTTCAACACAAGGCTTTCTACTGACCTTAGACTGATCCCCGTACAAGTGGCATGAAAGCCTTTCAGATCATGTCATTCTCTACTGCTGTATTCTTTGCATTTAAACAAAAGCTCCTCCTACACACACAATAGAATGCAGCTGGACAACACAACACCAACATAAAGGGCAAAGTGTATCAATCCAGCACATCGCACAAGACTTCCTCCACTCTTTGCCGCTTTCCGGTGCTAATAATAAGAGGAAATACCCTGCCTCTCACAACAGCAGCAAGCACAGCTGAATGTCAGAGGAAAAGACAGAGAGTGTATGGACAGATTACATACAGTCAACCATGCTTGTAACAATAGACGTCTCGACCTACCTGAACATTTTCCTCAGACACTTCGATCTCTGCAGTGTAAATATAATCCACCAGCTTCAGCAGCGTCTGTCCATCAACGTCCCTGATCTCAATGTGGTGAGCCTTGCTTTCACTCATGTCACCTTCATACAACAAGTACAGGAGAACCATTACCCACAGCAACAGCGGAAAAGCTTGTTCTCTGATATGATCAAATATGTGAAGGGTTGCATAAACACTGTGAACACCTACACTCAGCAAATCTAACACTTTCTAAGGACAAACTTGAGTAGGAGGCGTGTTTATTTCTGGCTGTAGATCGGTCTGATGTCTAATGTTTGGACTTGCTGGGTAATATGGGATTTGCTAGTACCTGTGAACATAGCACAGAAGTAAGGACTGCATGATGCTAAAACCACTCTGTGTGCTGGTACTTCCACTTCACCCGCCACCAGCAGAACATCACAAAGCATCCTCCGGCTGTGACCACGATTGAAAGAAAATCAACAGGGAAAGATCATGTGGATATGAGTACGCAACACAAATGAATATTAAAAGTGCTCGAAAATTAAGTTAAAACATTATGCACTGACTTTCTCAAATCATTCATAAGGCAAAATGCCTTCATCATGTGACTGTGACCGAAGGAGTGCATCCCTGGCTCTTTGACATCCTCCTCGTGTGAATCCAAACCCGGCAGAGGACAAGGCACTCCACACCTGGTTAATAAATCAAAACACAAAATTGAAAAAAACATTTCAATTATTAAAAACAACACCAACAAACTTAAGAAAAATTAGTTGATGATAGTATTCACCTGTACTTTTGATCACATTTTTTAATAATGGTTAGTTTATAACGCCCATCGGTTTACCAACAGTCCAGTCAAGTTAGCGCACGAGACACTAAACGCGAGATTTACAAGTCTTGTCATCTGAGAGCCTGGTATGACATCTCACTCATTTAAAGCGATTGTTACTTAAAACAAGTTTGAAGTTTAAAAGTCTTTGTAGACAGATTTTTCAAACGGGAACAAACCAAGTACACAACAGACAGCTAGCGATGTAGCTGCTATAGACAACAACACGCGCTCTCCTTGCAATTTAATGCTTCAGATTTTAGCTTCATCAGTTTCTCGTTATTTTCTCTTAAAAAACTAATATTTGTTGAGAGTTACATTCACCCCTTTCACTTCGAATAAACACTTACCCGTCACAATCCATGTTTAAGTATCGCGCGAGGCAGATGGCTAAAGTTAGCTTGCTACATCATATTTTGTCGTTTTTGTTGGACTCCCCTATATCGTTTATTAAGGTCTGCGTTTTTTTAAAGCTCAAAGTCGAATGCTGAACGTTTACATCAGTTGGTTTCGTGGTCAGCGCTGTCTTATAGACCAGGCTGTGATAGTCCCGTTCCGGTTAGCAGCCCACAGCCATCGCTGGATTCACGGACTTAACAGCCGTAGAGCGTTGTAACGGTCCTCCATCATAGGCGCGTTGCTTGGCAACGGTGACAAGCACTTCAGCAGAATCAGCAAGGTCACCCGACTTCGCTGCACTACGAGATAATCCTCCTCTTATCGGCTATATACATGGTTATACATAGTCACTTTGCTTTTAATTTAGTTAATTACAGAATCTTTAAATAAACTTATTAAGTAAGAGCTATAATATTTTCATTCTTTTATTCATGGTTAACCACATAAGTCACTTTTTCTTGATGCATTCAAACAATAGAAGACAACAAAGACTTCATTTATTATTGAATTTATTAGATATTTAAAACAATTCATTCATTTCCACAAGTAAAATGACTCCATTGACTGAGTTGCAACACTCCACGTGCTCCTCTTCAGCGAGCTGATCCTCAACCTGGCACCACAAAGGCATCCTCTTGGACCAGCTGTGTAAAGACAGTGCTAATAAGATTAGAAATTGTATTTATAGATGGAAAGAACGGTTTTAAAATGGGCGTCAGGACCTATAAAAAGATCAGTTTTCTTAATTCTAAAGAAATACTTAATGTCTAAGGCTTACAAAAGGATTGAACCTAAATGTATAATTAAATCCAAAATTACCAAGAAAATATTCAAAGTAGTTTTCCGTTAAAATAGAAAGGAATTAGTTCTGCGTCACATCAAACTATAAAGTGGAAAACAACTAAAGTAATTGTCATGGTTTCAAATACAAAATCTTACCCAAAGCATCGGGCCTCTCAGAAGTTCCCCAGGAATACATCATTTGCAGTCCATCTCAAATCTGTAGGAAATATCATAAGTTTTAAAGTATGTAGACATTAGGTGGTGCTACCTGTGTGAGAAAAAAAAAACGCTAACCTGAGATGCTGATGAAGTCCTTCCTTCTTTTTTCTGGTCAACTGGATTCTCAGCTGAAGCAGATGTTCTCAAGCAGCCACACTTAGAAGAAAGATTTTATTCCATTGCATACCCTCTGTGGAAAAAGAGGACAGAAGCAATTAGCATCAAGTCTACAAGTGATGTCTTCCTGAAGCACGTTTAACTATAACCAGTCTATGACACAACTCGATCAGATTTATACTTTTGTGATTTCCTTTAAGACGGTCTATGTAGGAGCTGTGTCGTTTTTTAAGCTAATAGCGTTCCAAAGGGCCAAACCAAATGACGTTACATAGTCTCAATGAATTACACACATCCATTGTCCTTAGCGTGCCAGAAATGTAAAAAGGACAAAACACGAGCAAAACACCGAGATGAGGAGGGGAGGGGGATTGATAAGATGTAAAGTAAATAACTGAAGTCACAAACCTTGTGCTTAATAAATGCTGATCTCCTTTGCATTTGATGCGATTAATATCTGGAACTAATGCATCAAGTAAACAGGAACTATAAGCCCCATTCTCCGGTTTGACCTTAAACTGAAAATTGTCTAAAATATATTGGATTAAGACATAACTACATTGACCACAATCACCACCACTTCACACACATTGGACTAGAGAGCACAGTTTCCACTTCTCCTCTATTTTACATGGTCACCGCTAGTTGACACCAAGAAGATTTTATTTAGGTAATGCTGTAATAAAGTTGCATGCACGCTTTTACACTATCCACTCACAAATACCTCGTTTGCGTCTGTTCCAGGTGGATCCGAAGTATGTTAAAGACACACCTGATGTAATGTCTTGTGTATAAAGTATTTCTACAAACCTGGTGCGATTATCCTATGGATTTTCTGCTGGGTTTCTACATCTCTGGAGTACCCCTGGAGAATCCAATGACGTAGTAGTGGACACAGCTAAGGTATAGATCCATCTTATTTGATCACTAAAAGTATTGGAACAAAGCTCTAAACATATTTTAAGAATAAAGACAACATATCTTGCATGGTTGGGAAATTTTTAACATCCCCACACGTCTGATGCAAATATAGTCAATATGGAGCACTAAAGCGGACGCCTGGTAGAGGCAAAGGGTCTGCAGCATATGCTATCCTTGCCTCTAGTTTTAGTCTTACCTAGATGGCGATACAGAATCACTAAACGGGCTTCGTATACGTCAAAACCACCCAATAAAGCTCAACTAGTCAAACCATAATGGCTACGGAATAGTCACCTTTATTAATAGAAATACATACAGTTCAGTTGATTCTGAAATAAACAATATTCCATAGGTATTATATTGTTGAAGCAGTAATACAATTAGACAAATGCATCCTTAAGGACTTTAACTGTAGAAAACAACTCAAATCAAGCCTGTCTTTAAGGATCATTGTAACACCAAATACAATATTTCGTAATGAAGTCTGAACTATTTGACAAATGACACTAATTATTGGAGAGTCACATTAGGTTACTACAACGGATGTTAAGTTTATGCGAGACTGAACACCGAAAGGTAAAACTACTCCTTTTATTTGTATTCACCAACATGAATATAAATGTGCCTTTATCCCATCCAGCACGGTTTATATGTCTGGACGACAAACAAGGAGCCCAATTAAATACGAGTTTAAAGCAATACTTCATCCAAAACTGAAAATTCTGTCATTTAATCACCTTCGAGTTGTTTCAAATCTGTATAAATTTATTTGTTCTGATGAACATAAAGAAAGATATTTGGAAGAATGCTTATAACCAAACAGATTTTGCCACCCATTGTCAGAAGAATGATATCTGTTGAACACAAAATCTGTCTGGGTATAAGCATTCTTCCAAATAGATTTCTCTGCTTTCATCAGAACAGAGACATGCATTTAGATTTGGAACAACTGGAAGGCGAGTCAATGACAGAATTTTCATTTTTGGTCGAAGCATCCCTTTAATGTTCCACTGGATGGCTGCAGACTCTACCGACAGCCCTGCTGGACTGTGGTCATTTAGTACATCACGTGATCACTACCAGCCAATGAAAAATCAAACCGCTACGCGGGTTCACCATGATTGGCTCTAATCAACAGATTTAAATAACGCCGTAGAACAAAGGGAAACAAAAGACATAAAATACAATGCATATGCTAAAGGAAAAAACACATGCCTACACTAACAAGCAAAAATGCTAATCTTAACTTAATTCCAAAGCACAAAAACGTGAGAGAAACAGTTTCGTACGAAGGCAGAATCATGCCCCGGCCATTGTTGGCCAGTCTGATAACAAGCAGAAATCCACGGCAGTAGTCCTATTTGTGTTGTTGGAAAAAAATTCCCTAGTAATTTAGGGAAACGATTGGTGCCTTAAAAAGAGAATGTGTAGTAACATCTGTGAGACGTAAAGTTTGATAGGTAACCCTCTACCTATGATCTGCTAGGCTGGATAAGTTGTGAACTCCTGAATGAATCGATGCGTCATTGTTTCAGTCAATGTCGAGCCACGTTAAGGTGACACGCTCTGGCTACTTTGCTGAATATAACATGTGGTCAAAACTGTGATGTGGGCTGGGGAAGGAGCTGCTCTTAATATCGCACCTAAAACGTAATTTTAATACGAGCCTCCATAAGCCCCCCTGCCGTAACCACCGCCACCACCACCTCGGGAGTAAGGAGCGTTGCTTCTGCCCGAGTAATTACCTTTCATTGGACCATAGCCAGAGGATTGCTGGCCATAGCCGCTGCCAAAGTCATTGTAGCCGTTACCACCGCCGTAGCCCTCCATTTGTTCTCCGTAGCCTCCCCCATATCCACCACCGTATCCGCCTCCATAACCTCCGCCGTAACCATCGTTGCCCCCGTAGCCGCCGCCGTAGTTACCGTATCCGCCGCGCCCACCGTAGCCGTTCTGAGGTCTCCCCATCCCCCGTCCGCCTCCTCTGCCACCCCGACCGCCTCGACTACCAGCAGCCTGCATCTCTTGCTTGGTCAGGGCTTTCTTCACTTCTACTTTATGTCCATTTATCACGTGAAATTTAAGCACCACAGCTTTGTCGGCGGAATCGTTATCCTCAAAATACACGAAGCCGAAACCCCGTTTTTTGCCAGTCTCTTTGTCTGTGATCACCTCGGCCTTCTCCACCGCACCGAACTGGGAAAAGCAGTCGCGTAGGTGATCCTCTTCGATGTCGTCTTTAAGACCACCGATGAATATCTTCTTCACTTTAGCGAGGGCTTCGGGTCTGCCAGCATCTTCTCGCGCTACGGCCCTCTTGATCTCGACGTTATTCCCGTCCAGCAAATGGGGACGGGCCCCCATGGCCGCGTCCGCCTCCTCCGGACTCGAGTAGGTCACGAAACCGAAGCAGCGAGAGCGCTTCAGCTGCTGGTTCTGCACCACCACGCAGTCCGTGAGCTTCCCGTACTGCTCGAAATGCTCCCGCAGTCCATCGTCCGTGGTTTGGACATTGAGTCCACCGACAAAGAGTTTGCAGAGCTGGTTTTCCATTTGAGCCGTCATGTTCGTAAACTAATCTGCGTTAGGTTGAGATGATATAAAATGGCGGGGCAATATAAATGGCGGCGGTGCGGATGGATGATGTCATACAGAGTTAACCACGCCCATGCTCTATATTTCTTGTAATTGTAATTCAGCGATTTTACTTTAGTTTAAGGTTTTGTATTTATAATACAGTTGTACAATTTTCCCCAAGAGCCCAACTATGTTATAAGGACCAAATCTTTAGTTTTAAAAAGGCATATGGTACCATCAGTTCAAAAAATGTTCAACACGCATGCGCAGTAAAGTCAACAACAGCACATTACGGCAAAACAATGGCGACTGCCGTGGAGAATATTGTTCAAGTGTGAGTACATGCACTTCTCCTTATTAAATTGATATCCCCGTATTTCCAAACAATGGCTAAGTTAGGGTGAGTTTAAAATCGATAATCGGATCTAAGTTTTAAGACGGCATTGTGTAAGACAAATAGCTCTAACGAACACCTCGTTCATTCATTGTTTTCCGTGACATCAAAGCGCGCTACAACGTGACTTCTTTTAAAATTACTTACACCAGTTGGTTGATGCTTAGATTGCGTCCATTGTACACTCCTTTGTACAACTATGTAAGTAGATTTATGTTTATTTTTCTATTGTTGTCTTTGTTATTGCACAACAGTGGGCACTATTGAACTCCATTGTTTGCATATCATCACGCTGTGGCGCACTTAATGTAACAGTATACCGCAAAACAACAAAATGTGTCTTTTTTTAAAACAATAATCATAAAAATTATTGTTAGATCGGTTAAAGTATACGATTTCTGCCTGCATGTAGAGAGTATATGTACCATACCAATGTTAGGATTGTACATTTAATTCTGTTTTGTCTGTCTTATTCTGTGTTGTTTGTTGGACCACAGGCTTGGAGAACAGTATTATAAAGATGCTTTGGAACAGTGTCACAGTTATAATGCCCGGCTGTGTGCTGAGAGGAGTATCCTCATGCCCTTCCTGGACTCCCAGACTGGAGTAGCTCAAAGCAATTGCTACATCTGGATGGAAAAGAGACATAGAAGTGCAGGTTCAGTATCAGCCCAACTCATTTAGTTGTGTCACCTTTCTCCAAAAACATGCAATCAATAATTTGTTCGATAATATTGGTTTCGAAGGTACTGCACCAGGACAGCTGTACACATATCCTGCACGACGCTGGAGGAAGAAAAGAAGAGCCCATCCTCCAGAGGATCCTGCTTTGGTTTTTCCTCCTCTCAAAACTGGTATTTGAATACACTTCTTCTTGGCACATTACAATCTGTATTGTTCTCAATGAGCCATCAATCATATCATGACTGTTAAATACGACCAGATTAAATTGGAAAAATCTTCTTCCCTAAGCCGAGATAGAACTGGGGTTGAAGAAAGATGTGTTGGCCCCGTTGGACGGGAGTAGCCTGGAAGCCTTACTGAAAGGAGAACCACTGGATAAAAGAGTAACCACGGAGCTCAGAACACCAGAGGAAGAAACCAGTCAGACTGAGATCATTGGAACAAGTGCGGCTGGCAGCCATACAAGCTCCACACGTGTTAGGAAGGTATATGGGGGAGTTTTTCCTATTATTGTGTATTATTTTAACTATATAAATGCATGGGCTGATCGTTTTTTGTCGATCTCAGAGAATCCTTGAGCCGGAAGACTACCTGGATGATCTGGATGATGAAGATTTTGAGGAAGAGACTCCTAAAAGACGTGGAAAAGGGAAGTCTAAGGTAACGTGCCAACATCTGCAGTCACGGACAAAACATTCAGCACTGTACAAAAATCAAAGATGAAATGTGATTTTGGTCGAGAGAAACAGTGTGATGAAGACCTTTTAATCGGACAGGGTCGTGCGGTTGGAAATGGAAAGAAGAAGATGGAAGCCGCTGCTGCTGCCCAGGAAGATCGTGATAAACCCTATGCTTGTGATAGTAAGTTGTGATGTATTTTTCTTTTTCTGTAGCATTTTTCTTTGTCTTTCGCTTATAGATACCTTTACTGCCAGTAAACATTGTGACACGTTTTGTTCGCTTGCTTTTTGACAATGACAAGAAACAATTTTAACATATAAGGTCTAGGACCACGATAGTTTTTGAAAAAGTTAACTTTAACGCCAGGAACCTGGCTGACCTGTATGCGTTCCGTTCACTCAATGGATCCAGGGACGGAGTAAGGAAAAGAGATGACTAACAGTTTCATTGTTTAGTTTCTGGGCAATAGTTAACTGCTTGCTTTGTAACTAACAAAGTTAGCTACCATTCCCTATGCACTCAAACTTTATCGCTACGAGAAAATGCTGATTTGGCACTTAATAAAATAATAATTTCGGAGATTCGGTGAGACTGTAGTGTACACTCTGTGATTTTATAAGCGCTTTGCTTAAATGGTTGAAATAAGTAAAAAGTGCTCATAAACGGCTATCTTTCATTCAAATGAGGTGGAGGCTTGGATCCGGAGACAGTATACCCTCACAAATCTACGTCAGTCCGTGGTATGATTTGACAAAGACTGCCGAAATGTATACGCAAGTAAGGTGGCCGTAGCTGTCAGTACAATTTCTTTGGAGCCTGATTTCCGTCACACGCTTGCAGTATTCCGAACTGACTGAACAGAAACGATCATAAAAAATGCTTGCGTTTCACTACAAAATACTTCAGATTTGATGAAAAAATGGCTTCATAGTACTGCAAACTCGATGCTAGTGTTTACATTCATCTTGAGTGATCATGCACAAGTCCTTGCTTCCAATACTGGAGTATTTTGCAATTGCTAATGTTTTGACTCTGATTTATAACAACATCTGTGTTAAATGATCCAGTCGAACAATTGAAAATGAAAGTTTTGAACCTTATCCACACCTGCATTGAGTCCGTTTGCGAGACATGTCTCCTTGAACATCACTATTTTTATAGTTTGTGGAAAGCGCTACAAAAACAGACCTGGTTTGAGTTACCACTATACTCACTCTCACCTGGCTGATGAGGAAGGGGAGGACAGAGATGAACCCGACATTCGCCCACCTACACCACGAGAAGAAACAAAGAGTGAGTTTCAGCCTTATTCACATATTCAGATATGAAAATTCTGTCATTATTTACTCACCCTGGAGTTGTTCCAAATCTATATAAATGTTTTTGTTCGATTAACACAGGAAGATATTTGGAAGAATGTCAGTAACCAATTGACTACCATAGTAGGAAAAATTCAATTTCTTTGCTCTGTTGAACACAAGAGACGATATTTTGAAGAATGTTGGAAAGCAAACAGGTCTGGGGCACTTTTGACCACTGGTGGACAAGAATTGGTTGGTTACAGGCATTATTCTAAATATCTTTCTGTGTTCAACCAAACAAAGCAGTTTATAGTGATTTGCATTAAAAAGAGGACGAGTATATGATGCCAGAATTTTTATTTTTAGGAGACCTGCCCCTTTACTGATATGACGCAGATATTTTGAATCAGTAAATATTGAATGACATGAGATATCTTAACCAGACAAATATTAACCACATGGATAACAACATTGATCTGGATAGACTGGCATTTCAAATCGCGACAGGAAAGTGTCAAATAACAGACCAAATCTTTCTTTTAGCCCCTAAGAAAGGTCCAAATGGCCTGGCATTGCCCAATGACTACTGTGACTTCTGCCTGGGTGATTCCAACATGAACCAGAAGACAGGCCAGTCTGAAGAGCTTGTGTCCTGCTCTGACTGTGGACGTTCAGGTATAGAGACAGCTTTCATTAAGATATCAAAGCTTCAGTGACCAGATGCAGAAATGTTTACAATTTGTTTATTTGATACCTCCTCAGGGCATCCGTCATGTCTGCAGTTCACCGCCGTGATGATGGCAGCTGTGAAGACTTATCGCTGGCAGTGTATTGAATGCAAGTGCTGCAATGTTTGTGGTACATCCGAGAACGATGTGAGTCGAGAATCAAGCATATCCTGTACTTCCATTAAGGCCATGTTAACACCTACTGTTAGCATACCAGATCATTGTTTACACCTGGAATTCACTGTTCTGGTAATCTGCTTTTCAGAGGAGGTTTACTCTCTATTAAATGTATCACAAATGTCAGTGTGTTGCGTTAATACACAATAACGTTTCTGACCAACTAGGTTTCTAACATTTATAAATATAGCTGTGGAAAAAATAAGGAGACCATTTAAAAAATTAATTCAGTCAGTATTACTAGATGTATTGTGGTCATTCCAGTCCAGTGTCTGTTGAATTTCAACAAAATCAAACAGCGATGTGAAAGACCGTATGTCAAGACACACAAAAACTGTGATGAAAATCGAGGTTATCACATAAATAATAGTTTTTAACTTTTCCGAAATACATGTTCACATATTACTGTTGTCTTGCTTAAAAGTGAATATAAACTTGTTTTCTATTCTGTATTTGAGGTCTGAAAAACTACAGAGCATCTTTTCTTTAGACCTGTTTCTTCAGTTTTCATTTTCTGCTAACAGAAATATTGTTAGTAGTTCACAGAATGAAACAATATTTTTTTACCTAAACACAATCATTTAGAAATTTACAATTTTTATTTTCGTGGCTGTATGTGTGTAGAGTACAAGTACTATAGATTATAGGAGCTGACCTTTTTAACCCTCTCCTCAGGACCAGCTTCTCTTCTGTGATGACTGTGATAGAGGATATCACATGTACTGCCTGAGCCCAGCCATGTCTGACCCTCCAGAAGGTAAAAAGCATACAATGAGCATGTGAACTCAGATAACAGCAACTGTATTTACAGCAGTATATTATCTAAAATAGGGAGTTGGATAACATTTTTTCCACATCATCCGAAGCAAGATATATGCTGATGATTTACATGTGGCTTTAATCATGTTTACAGGAAGCTGGAGTTGCCACCTGTGTTTGGCTCTTCTGAAGGACAAGGCCTCCATTTATCAGAGTCAGAACAACACAATGGAGTAACTGAGTAACCATGACAATGGTATATCCTGATGAACATGTAACCCTCACGTACACAATGAAACACATCTATACCGTTGCGACATTTTACAGTATGGTGGATATGGAATGGCAGGAAGAGTTGTCGGCCCTTACATTGTCACTGTTTTATATTTCACTGTGACTGTGTAAACATTATTTACACATTATTAACACCGTTTTAAATGGACTGAGCACACACAGGTCACAAATATTTTATGTACTTCATGGATTAATTGCAACATTTCCACATTCCGTTACGTTCGGGTAATGTTTTTGCATTGCCAAATATTGTTTTCTATATTGCTTACTCAAAACACATTTGTTTACAAAGTAGAAAGGTATAGCTTGATCCTTTGAGGATGTTATGGATTTAAAAATGTACTTGTATAAGAGGTGTCGTAATTATTTCTTGTTAGCTGTTCTTTCAGGAAGTAATTGTGCAGAGGTCCAGATAAAAAAACAGGAGATGGTGCTTAATTTTATGGTTATTTCATTTTTGCTACTTTTTCTGGATTCACACATTGATCATTACGTTTTAATCACACAAAAACACTCTCATAAGGCGGGTTATCTTTTGTAGTAGAATTTTCCCATATCCATAATTGATGAATAATCATATTGAATTATTGTGATTACTGTATCGGTTTTTGGTATTTCATGCTGGTTTGTATTTGGTATTGAATGTAAATGACGTATTTTGCTGTCTTTTTTTATTTACATTTTTCGTATTGCCCTTTCCATAATAAACACACATGTAACTGATGCTAGTTTAATGAATTTTTACAGATGCCAAAATAGTAAAATGTGTAACTGTATCGATGTATAGTAAAGAGAGAGCAGGGGTGTAAATCAATCATGACTTTAGGTAAATATACAGCCGCAAAAAAATTATAGGGGTCATATGACGGGAATACATGTTTTTCTGTGTCTTTGGTGTGTTATAAGTTGCCCATGGATGTATTGGACACGTAAAATTGCAAAAATTAAAGTGTCGAAAAAGGTGCATTCTATCTAAAAGCGAATGCTCGCCCAAACCTGCTTGAAACCCCCCCCCACAAATCTGTCAGTTGGTGGTATGATTTGACTAAGGTTGCCTGAATGTATACACAAGTAAGGTAGGCGTACCTGTCAGTACAACTGCTTTGGAACCTGATGTTCCAAATATGGTAAGAGGCCTTTCATATCTGGCACAAGCTTGCAGTAGTCGACCAATCACTACGCACTGGTTAACTGGCCAATGATAGCACACCTCACTTTTCAGAGCAATGAGCTTTGTAAAAACTCTGCGTTTCATAGAGGCAGGGAAAAGAGGAGTAACAAACATGCACAGTATGTGGAATGTACAGTGTTTTTAAACCTTAACTTGTGTATACACATTGCATTACATATAAAACAAGCGAATATATTTGTTTTAGCCATGTTATTTGACCCCTTTAAGAGACCACTCCAACTTATCATTTCAAATAAACATTTTCAGATGTATTGTGGCCATTCTAGTCCAGTGTTTGTTAAATTTCAATAAAATTCAACCTCAGGACCTAAGTCATCCAACAGTAATGTGAATGTCAGACACACGAAAATATGTTAAAATCAAGGTCATCCCGTAAAAAGAAATAATTTGTGAACTTTTATTAAATACAAATATTAATGTTGTATTGCTTGAACGAACAGTTTGGTTCCAAAATGAGATAACTCAGTTTTTCAAATTCTTAAAAAATTATGTTTTTTACTATATTATCGTGTTTTTATTGTGTCAGAATTTTGACCTTTGTGTCCAGTTTTATTTTATGCAAATAAATGCTATTAAACAATATTTTTATTTGAAAATTGGTAAAAAATATTGTTAGTAGTTCATAGAATAAGAACGATCATCTTTAAAACACTGCAAGAAGCAGTGGGTTACAGAGCATTTTATAACAGCTAAGGGCATTGTTGCACAATGAAAGCTGAGTGCCTAAAACCCCCATAACTGTTATAAAATGCACTTGTAACCCACTGCTTCACGAGGCTTATTGCATTTATAAACCAGTTAATCCATATGCGTAGGCTAGCAAAGTTTCATAAAATAAAGTAAATAAAGTGATATTTATTTAGGCTATGTAATGCGGTCAGCAGTTATAAATTGGGATATTATATATTATATTATAACGTATGAACTCTACTCAACCAATCAGAATCAAGGACCAGAACGTTTTTATAAAGTACATTTTAATATCAGAAAATAGTCTTTTAATTGTTTTCCATGGCTTTTGAAATCATAGTGTTTATGTTAAGAGAGATTCAAGAGTCCACAATCAAATTTAAAGTTTTAAGATAATGAAAAAGATGATCAGTTATGTTAATTATAAGTAATGCTCCATAGTGCAAAAATGTCATATTTTCAGTACTAATATCCAAAGATTTTAAAATCAAGACACATTTAGCTGTTAAGCAAGATAACCTAAGATTTTAAGTTTTGTTCTCTAAAAAATCTGAAGTGACTATGCTTAAAACAAGAACTATGGCATAACTCACTGTGCCCAGTCTGTGTGCATGCTGCCATTACAATTTTTTTTTAATTAAAAACTTTAAAAAAATGCTACATATTCTTTGCTTCAGCACAAATATCAAACGTGACCCAAAACTGTTAATCGTTATTACACCCTGTCATAATGCTGTCACTGCTGCCACTATACAAGACTCATACATTATAGAACTTATTATTGACAATTGCATCACAGTAAAATTCAAATGCTTCATTTGTATTTCTCAACTGTGCCGAGAAATCTCGAGAAACCCGAAGACCTTCCCTGTGAAAACTCTGATTTCACAATGCGTAGACAAGCTGAACATAGGATACACTTGATGCATCTCTAGGAGAATCCACATGCACTTGAATAAAATGAGTGATTCTCCTGAAGTCAGGACAGGCCAATCATCGCTGAACTGCCCATTGAATGGTTTGAGAATCCAGCTGTTTGAATAAATCAGCCGTTTCCTTTTGGGGTCCATCTGATTCCCTTCCTCTGCTCCTTCCACCTACAAAGCAGCAGGGCCTTGAACGTGACCCGAAACTGTCTGTTGCAGAGCGCGTAGCAGACAGGGTTGACTGTGCTGTTGACATAACACAGCCAGTAACCCAGCTGCCACAGACCCTCTGGAACACAGTCATCACAAAATGTCGAAACCAGAACCATGATGTTATAAGGTGTCCATGTTACAATGAAAGCCAAAAGGATGGCACTGAGGGTCCGGGCCGCTTTCTTCTCCCTGATCAGAGACGAAGTTCGAGGTTTCCCACAGCGTGGACCTGTGTTTAGTGGAGGAGAACAGGGTTGTGTGGACGTACCATTACTTGTGGTTACAGACCTGATAGGCAAATTAAGTGAATGCTTGCTCTCTGATTGACAGTCTGTATCTTTAACAGAAAGGACTGAAGTCTCATCAATTCGAACGAGTGGAATGTATTTGTCGTCATCTTCATCTGGTATTTGAGAAATATGTATCTGTGGATGGTTGTGTGTTGTGTCTGAGTTGGCCATCTTGACCCTCTCTCTTTTCTTCCACCATGCTGCGGTTCGGTGGGTGACGGTGGGACAGATGGTTCTTGTTTTCTTGCTGTTCTGGCTCTGGTCTGTCTGGTGTCTGACATCTACAATGCTACTTGAATCAGTACAAGATCTCTGGAAGAAATAAACCATAAAAAGAATCTGATGTATATAAAGCTTTTTTGTAAGACTGGATAAATTGTGTGCCAAATTTTTGCTTTCAACATTCCTTTTATATGTCAATGGTCGGGCAAACTGATAGTCCAGCATTAAAACTCAATGGGTCATCATTGACTACCATAGTAGTTATTTTCCTACTATGGTAGTCAATAGTGACCCAGTTTGGTTTTGTCCAAATACCCAGCAATGGGTTGAAAAGAAGTGTATAGTGTATAAACATTGGTGTATACAATTTTGAATCCAATAACAAGATTTTTTATACAACATGCTGTTTCAATATAAACAAAAATCCAAACAGATAAGAAAATTGAACTGGCGTAACCAATTCATATGGGCCAACCTGAGATGTGTTTCCAGCATCTCTCCCCTGTGATGCCATCAACCCGGCCAGCTGTTGGGAGCGTTTCTCTGTCTCACGGTACACCCGCCAGTACAATGCTACCATGACGCTCACTGGTAGGTAAAAGGCAGCGATGGCTGTTCCAAAAGTGATCACGGGCTGAGATAAGAACTGCACTGAGCACTCATCTTCCGGAACAGTCCTTTCACCCACGATATACTGCCAGAACAAAATGGCTGGTGCCCAAAGAACAAATGAAACGCCCCATGCCAGGGCGATCAGCACTGCGGCCCTTCTGGGTGTTCTAGTAGCCCGGTACGTCAGAGGTCTCATAACAGAGAGGTAGCGGTCAACGCTGATTGCCAGCAGGTTCATAACGGACGCGTTGCTTGCCACGTAGTCCACCGCTAACCAGATGTCACAAGCCAGGTTTCCTAAAGTCCATTGGCCAATGAGGATGTAGGTCGTGTAGAGGTTCATGGAAACGGCGCCCAAAATGACATCGGCCACAGCCAAGCTTAAAAGGAAGTAGTTACTTACTGTCCTCAGGAGTGGGTTGACCCGGAATGAGATCATGACCAAGATGTTGCCCATGATGGTGATGAGAGACAGCGGGACTGTTACAAATGTAATCATGGCCATTCTCCATGTGACCGGACCAGTATCAGGAACATCTGTCCCATTAGTCAGACTGGATAGATTCAGAGTGAATGTTGTGATGTTCATCATGGAATGAAGGTGGAGGGGAACACAATGAGATTATATTTGTCCAGGAAAATCCAAATCCATATCTTGCATTGACGTCTTTCTGAAGAGTCCTGATGTTTGCTTCATTTCTGTATAGACAAAGACATTCATTCAGAATACTGACATTGTAGGAAAGGAGTGTATCAAGTGTCCGAATTATGTTTAAATCATAAATACACGTTTTATAGAATGTGTTGAAAGAGAACCTACATGAAAAGGACAAGGTGAAATTTAACGTCATTAATGTTCTACTTATTCAAAGCCCTTATCGGACTTATCAGCGTTTACTTTATGATTGAATATGTTCAATGACGTGCTTTTCCTTTTATTCTGTATATGTTGCTTTCGGTGGAAGAACATTTTGTGGAGAAAAAAACAATTGCAAGGCATAAAGTGTATACATCTTGATCATTTAAAAGGTTTTATTGTTCATGCAACACAAAATAAACATCGGTCTTGACCGTGGGTAAGAAAAGTAAACTCTGAATAGTGCTGTCTTTGTTCGCTAAAGACATAAGGGAGTATCTATTTATGTTAACTTGTGTTATTAATGAACCGAATTGCATGCTAGCCATATGAAAAGTAAATATCATAATCCTGAAATCAACTTTTCATGTGTATTTATTTTACTTGGCTATAGCAACTGTAGGCTTGACATTGTAAACAGGTAAGTGTAGCAAACACTGTGCTGTGGATAAAAGCATCTGCTATAACTGTGTAAATTCTTTGCTATATAAGCTATAAATGTTCTTTACACAACACAAAAAATGTAAGCACCAATAATAACCTGTGTTTTGAGAGGTGAAGTTAAAAATCATATAAACCCTCATATTTGTCCTTGGGCTCGTGAATTCTCATCATGAATACAAATAAGTCTTACTTTAAGAACTAAACAAACAGCACTTCCCACGGATGCAGATCCTTTTACTGATGCTGTAGCTAATCCCTTCAGACAGGCTCCTCATTATGGAAAATCATTACGAAAGTGGAGACCTTACTCCACCCTCTGCCGTAAAGTACTTGGAAATCCACATAACATGTAGTCAAGAAGTGTTCTCTACCATCACTGTTTGACATCAAATGCAATTACTATTTGCCAGAACTTTACAACTTCCAGAACATCACAAATTGATTCCAAAATCAAATGTGGATAAAGAACAAAAGACGAGACCTTATCAAAGAAATTACAAGCATTAAGTTACTTTAGAGGATCACTATAGGATCAATATGATACATTTTGAACTTTTCAAATCAATTTCAAATTTAGTCCAAAAATAGTTCAAAGGGTGAACATGCTTTTCTCTTATTTCTTTTCCACTCTTTCTATCAAAACGAAAATAAAATCTTAGCTTTGTATACTCGTGGGCTGCATGAGGCCAGTTCTATTGCTTTTGCTTTTTGTTGTACTTATGTTATTTAGTTTGCTTCCATTGGTGACCTCATGCGTAAGTCGCTTTGGACAAAAGCGTCTGCTAAATGACTAAATGTAAATGCTATCGTCCCAATTGACGAGAATGACTTGAATTGTTTATTGCAGATTAATTTATCTGTGCTGAATATATAGGCTAGCAGTAGAATTTTTAGGCTATTACCACACACTTCCTCACCTTGACAATACATTTAAATTTTCTTTGTGTGCTACAACGAGTCAATGCAATATTAAAAGAGTATTGACAGAGATTCAAAATAAAGACATTTTTCTATTTTTATCCAGAAATGAGAGGTTAACTGTACAAAAAACACGACAATAAGCAATAAATATACTATTTCAAAACGTCAAACGATATTTAAATCACCTGGAGAAACAGATCTCCATGATGAACTTCATTTACACACGCTATTGCTTTCTAGTTATTAAATGTAATGCATTTTTTGTAATTCTGTAATGAATTGTTCAATAAATCGCTTACCTACCGCGCAGAGATGTTTAATCATTTCATATTGTAGCCTACTGTTGCTCTCCGAGTGTCTCCTGGACACTTGCGCTTTAAACTGTGCGCCACACCTGTAGCGCAGGATATATTCAATACACACTCCTCTGAACCTGATCAACTGCTGCCACTCCTCACGTTCAAAAAAAGTATACGGTTACATCTCTTAATTCAAACACAGGACGTCTTACACTATACCTTTATAGGCATTGCTCTCGAACATTTATGTCTAGGGTGACCATATTTCAGCTTTCAAAAAAGAGGACAGTCAGTGGGGGCAGGAGGCAGATGGACACCCACAGCGGGTGGAAAAAATCGGGATGGGTGTAAATACTTGACAAATGCGTTAACAACCATGAAACTGTTACTGAACTTTAATACATAAAGTAATACATCCTTTCCAATCAACTTTTGGCCTTCAGCAATAGAATAATAACAAACAAATAAAAAAGTTTAGCATTTAAATAACAACTTTTAAAAGAACACTGTCTTTTCAAGGCCATAGGTTAAATTAAAAATCACTTGACATTAAAAAAATGGGCATCGTTAACACAATTCAGGTGCCATGTGCCACCCTCTGAAAAGCAAGCTGCTCCTCTCGCTATTGGTTGTTGCCGTGGTTCTGAGGGAATGAGATGCACTTTGTTTACGCGTACGTACATTACCGACCATTGGTGGCGAGCAAGAAGGTGTTGCTTTGCAAAAATTATAAAACACATGCAATGAATGACGACTTTAGAACGTTAAACCCCGAATCCCGGACATTTTAGGAAATTTAGAAATCCCGTCCGGACGCAGTTTTTTTGTCGAAAAAAGAGGACATGTCCGGGAAAAAGAGGACGTATGGTCACCCTATTTATGTCATATAACAAGCAAGGGTTTCAAAAGTGATATGCGTTTTAAAATAAAACTTGTACATGTGCCCCTTATACTTCAATCTGTTAACACCCATTTGGCCAGAGAATTCAAACTCAAGAAGCCACTATCCCTGGTGCAGGTTTAATAATTTATAGCTTTGACAAAAGTTTGAGCCCGATCAACAGTAGATGGCGCACAACAACAAGTTTTTGTCTAAACCATTTTGTTACTTTTTGTGAATTTTTACGTTCTTCTCTAAGCGTGTAGAAACACTATTTATTTCCAGCCATTCACGTGGCATAAGGTATTGTTTTTGGTAACAAACTTTATACATTATTTTTTATTATTTGATGTTATTTACATATTACTTTATAGTGGCACGGTGTTGAATACAAATAAATAAATAGCAATCATTCGGAGTATAGCTAGATAAATAAATAGCACTCATTGATCGAGTTGAGAAATGCTTACACTTTTTCATAATTTGTATGTTGTGGACCTTTAATTTGAAATCGCACTAGCTTTGCGGTCGGAAGTTATCAGCGTTCGCAGAATGCAGCGATGGAAGCTTCTGCAGATGTCCAAGTACGAATATGTGAACAAAAAATCATCAAATATGATTTAGAAATAAAAGCTTTAATTCAGGTATGAATAAAAACGCCAAGCTGTTCAGATTGTTCAAGCTAAAATAGTAAACCAGTTGTCATGTTATTGTTTATCTTAGAAAGTCACTTTATTAAATAAGAGTTTAAGCTGGTGACATAAATGAATTAACCTTGCAGGGAGCATCTTTGCTCACACAAAGATAATACATAAATTACAGTTATGTATTCAGCTTCAATGCACCAGTGTTAAATAATGCAAACTTGTATTTTTTTACTGTTTTATTTTTTCTGTCGTCGGTATATACTGTATCCAGTATTATAATGATAATATATTTATGTGTTTCATTTTGTAGGATGTCAGTGAATGTACAGGACCACAAAGCAAACTGACAGATTTCAATTTTAAAGTGAAAGAGACATTCAACAACATTCGACAACGTATTCAGGTAAGAAACAGATTTATTGAATATTGATATTATTACATTCTGAATTCTGTTGTGTTACACTTTTTAAAAACAGGATTTGGAACAGATGGGAAAAGAACAAGACAAAGAATCTGACAAGCTGGACCTTCTCAATAAAGTTGAAGGACATCGGAAGCAAATGCTTAGGTAATTCTGCTAAGTTACACAATCTAAATTGTGTACTTTAATTTATTATTTCATTACTTAACCTGAGTTCATTAACACAACATTTTATGGTGTGAAACATTTATAAATGCAATGGTTTTCACTATTTAAATAGCATGTAACAGTATGCATTGCGTCTCAATTGAGCAATGTTCCTTTTGCAGTAATCAGACAGCTTGGAGAAAGGCAAATCTTGCCTCTAAACTGTCCATTGATCAGTTGGAGAAAGAAGATTTGTTAAATTCAAAGAACATGTCTGTAAGGCATAGGTTAGTATAATTAATCTTACAGCGGACTATTTTAAATACTGGTTACTCTAATGGGCTAAAATTTCTGTCCACATAATTAGAAAAATGACAAAAGAGAGTCTGGCTCAGACCTCCAGTGACATCACAGAGAGTTTGATGAACATCAGTCGGATGATGTCACAGCAGGTTCAGCAGAGCGAGGAGGCCATGAGCACACTAGGTGAGTTCAGATCTAAAGACTGGAGACAGAGGGACTGAGAATAAAACATTTACCGTTTAATTATATTTTGAATTAAAGAAACTGTGGTCTTTGTGCAGTTTTATGAATGTTAACACTTGTTTTGTTTTCCTGTAGCAACTTCATCAAGAACAGTGCTGGAAACCCACGAAGAGTTTAAGGCTATGTCAGGAACCATACAGCTGGGCCGAAAACTCATCACTAAGTACAATCGGCGGGAACTTACAGATAAGCTGCTTATTTTCCTGGCTCTGGCTCTCTTCTTGGCTACAGTGCATTCTGAAGAAAAGACTGTTCCCTTTCTGTTGAGTGTGATGACTGCTAAATATCTGCATTATTTTCAAGTGGAATACACCTTGAAGGAAAAGATCAACCAATAATGACCTTTCCATCAACATTCTTCAAAATACTCATCTTGTGTCATATTTCCAAGTGAACTATTCCTTTAAAGCTTATTTCTAAAACTGCATGTGTCAGCACAGACTGAGATGCTATGAAGTCACCACAAAAAAAGTGGTAAATCTGTAACTACATTATGGTTGCATTTCATTCTCTTGACATATTTTATTTATGAGCATTGTTGTATTTATCAAATTAATATAAATAAGTCTTAATCTAAGCTGTTTAATTATAGCAAAGGCACTATAAAAGCAGCTAAACGTGTTACATACTGTATAATGAAATTCTTGGTAACAACATGTTAACAACATGTTTAACTGTTTTAACTAGGTTTAAAGACCAAATTACCAGTGTTTGGTTACACAAAACTGGCTGTTCTACATCAAAACATTGCTGGTAGACTTGTTTTAGTTTAATGTCAAATAGTCATAACGTTATGATTTTTTGGTGGAATCAATTACATGATTGCAAATTTTGTCAATTGAAAAAAAACTGTATTTTATTTATTTATTAAAATATAAAGAAACATAGCAGATAATATATTTGTTCTGCTAAAGAGAAGGGTTAATTCATGTCTAAGAATTTAACCCTTGATGTAGTAGCCAGCCCTCCAGTTTTTCAATGTTAATGCCTCTAACTGCATGCTGTCACATGAACACCTACGGTATGACAGGCAAATTAGGTGAGTTAAACTCACATCCTGGTCAGCGACGAAGCAGCGGCTGTTATGCTGGGCAGGAGAGAACTGGTGTATCACAGGGGGAAAAAGCTCAGAAAAGCTATGGCCATAATCAGAGTTCTACTGATAAAGAGGCATGCAACCCTGTCTTTCCTCCGATAAGACCCGGAAAAGCTGATTATACCATCCCTGGTCTCTTTCTCGCTCTCTCTCTACCTTTCTCTCTCTGTCATTCTGCTGCTATTGTGGCTGGAGGACAAGGTCTGTTATTTTTAGAGATGTGTGTCTATGTTATCTGACTTGTTCTTTTCAACGCCTATGAAGAGTGGGCCACTATTGTAACTGTGTGACCTTTCTCTCTACCTCTCAGTGGCCCCATATTTGACTTGAAATTATAGTTATATGGTAAGTTACCTCTGTGGTTTTGTAATGCATGCATGCAGATACAGCTCAGACGTTGTTGTGATGGAGAGAGGAAATTGTGTTTAATGATATATGTGGAGAGGCCAGAGAGATGCACAAGGACAATCTATTACTCAATTGAAGTGGCAGCAAATCTGGATCTCCTTCCCTCCTTCATACAAGTCTTTACATGCACAACCGTGCACTCTTACCTCTCTATGTCAAGCAAATTGTGCCATTCTGTACACTAAGCACAGCACTTTCATGGTGTCAATCAGGGCTGATACAGCATCTTAAAAAACATGGAAAATCGTTCATAGGGTATATATGTGTGGATATCTTCTACATTTCACGAAAAAAACATTATTTAGTCTGACTACAGTTTTCATGGCTTCAGATTTAACGTCGGTGTATGCTTGTGGCGCACGTAACTGGACCATCAGTCATCGCAAAGACGACAAAGTTCTCACCCAAACCACACTAGAGGTCAAAGAGTTTTATTTTGAAGACCCATCAAATCAATCCAACAATAGTTGTGTTGAGTTACAAAAAAGCATTTACCGTTTGGCATTGATTCAGTTTTATTTCAAGTCCTAAATGGTTCTCTACGCGTTATTTTCAATATAAAAAATGATTAAATATACAAAAATATTTTATACCTTTTTAAACGTTAGTGAAGTATTAAATAAACTCACATTCAACTTTAAAAAGCGACGATGTTTTTTTGTGGCGTGTGTGCAAGGGCGTAGATTTGGTTTGAACATTGGGGGGGTTGAACGTCCCAGATAGCACACGAACATCACGGAGACGTCTATTTGATGTGTTTGTTTACATCTGGCAGACGTATTTTTTAGAGTGTTTGCTCATCTGCAATACGTCTATAGGACGTTTCCTGTTAGAAGATGTCTTTAAGATGTTGAATGTATTCTAAAAAAATACATTTGACTATTTTTAGTTGACCAAGTAATCCTCATTAAATAAAACTCATAAAAATCACAGCATACTTTTAAAGATGTATAATAATCTGATGATCAAACATTTTTGAACATTTCTGTACCCCTCCCTGTTTTCTTACCCTTTTGTCTGAAAGAGCTGCCTGTCTGTTGTTGTCTTCTCCCTGTTCCAAACTGTGATAAAGAAAAGCCGGAATTTAAAACTTGACTTAGTATAAATCTGTTTACTGGAGTATTTAAAACATTAAAGACATTAATGTATAGTTTAACTTTACAAAGCTGCTGTTTTTCTATACCGTTTCCTATTTATTTTATTGATTGAATGGCATCTTCTTTACCTGATCACCTGCTCCTCCTCTCCCTCTGCTGACTTTTCTACCCTGCTACTATATTTACCTCGAATCTGTTAAAAAAACTTGTTAAGAGATTATACACCTCATAACTTTATGAAATTCGTGTATAATCCTCATTCATAAAATTCTAACATAGAAGAGATTATAAAAACTCTCATAACTGCATCTACTCATCTACTGCACCATAACTTCAATAACTGCATTAACTCATCTACTGCATTATAACTTCAATAGCTAATGTCTGTAATTAATGCACACTCAAGTCTCTTGCACTATTGTATAGTCTATATTGTTATCTGTTCATAAACACCTGTACATTAATGTTCACAGTATATATCCTTCTGTATATATTGCCCATAGTACATACCGACATCATATTGTCATAGAACATTTGTATAGTATTTTCCTAATATTGTATTCTGTATTTATTCACACTGTATATCCTGCACTTGCTAATGGCACTTCTGGTTAGAGCTAAACTACATTTCGTTACACTGTACTTGTATATGTGTAATGACAATAAAGTTGAATCTAATCTAATCTAAAAAAAGAAAGAAATTAAGTATTGGAAGCGCCAGTAGGCGGCAGCGATTCACTGTTTTAATGAGCGAGACACTTAAATTATTAATTCATCCAATTCGTCCAAAAGTCAGATTATTTTAGGAAGAAAACAAACATCAATGTGAATACTTTTGTCATTGATAATTACAGACACTCTTGAAAATGAACTAGCAGAACAGATGGCTGCTTTGGTAACATGTTATACTGATAGTTATAGCTAAATACATTGCAATGGATTAGCTAGCTAACATATATGGAGTGTATTTAGCTATTATTACACAATATTCTCAATAACCTCATTCTCAGTACATGACTTTATTTTTTTTTTGCATCCCTCTCTGACCAGCAGTTAAATATAGTCCGCTGTGCAGCGCTTCTCTTCTCTCCCGTTCAAACACCACTCGCGCTGTTTTGGCGAAAGTGCGACTCATTGGTTGGGCGTTACCAATCGGTTCAGTGGAGGGGGAGTATTTTTTGTCTAATTTATTATGACAAACTCATATTTGATTAGGAACAAAATTATTGTCACAAAATAAAGTAATTCTACATATTTTTCATTTGATCTACTGTGATTTTCATGTTGAAATATTGGAGGGGTTGTAACTGATGGATTTGAATATTGGGGGGGTTACCTCCCCCCCATCCCCCCCACAAACTACGCCCCTGCGTGTGTGTGTGAAACGTAATGTGCTTGTCGTGACATAAATCGATGTATTTATTAGGCTGTTGGGGACACAAGCTATTATTTCTACGACTTTTTACGATGTGTACAAATAGCCTACCCCTAAATACGACTTATTGAATATATAGCCTAATTATGTGCTAGTACTACTAGCATACTTTTCTAATAACAATTATAATAATAATCATGAGAACAATACAATAATAAAATGTATTTATTTTATGATTATTATATAATATAATAATACAGGTTATATTGTTTTATGTTTAAATGTTACACATACTTTACTATATAGCCTACAAACGAAATGATAAATGGATACATTCTTGCAAAGTTTTTATTATTACAAAAATTCAGATCAAACCGGCACAGAAAAATGATTAATAAAACACTTTTACGTATTTATGCGATCTACATGCATTCTGGCAATTTACACAATGAAAATAAATGCATTAATATGGAGTATTTTCATACTTTTTGTACCGTGCTATTTTTATTATAGTATGATAAAGTTTAAGTCTGTATGTGTTACACACAAAAATAACTCTGATCTTCAATTAAAACGAAGAAAGAAAGAAAGTTACAAACTTTGTAAATTCCCCCTATTTGAACGTTGAAAGGGACTTATAATACATCGAGTGAAAAATCATAAATAGGCACCATTATCTGTGGTTGATTTTAAATTTTTCATAATTTAACTCAAGTGCAATCAAGTTATTTAGACAGCGTTTAATGAGAGATATAAAAGTGTGAAAATGCACGTATAAACGTGTCTGACCATCTACCATTTTAAAAGCAAGCTTAAGCAAACAAACAAACAAAAATCATCCCAGCTGGATCTGCTTTTCAGTAAACCTTATCCCAGCTGGGTCTGCTTTTCAGTAAATTATCATTAATAATCACAATAATACTGAAAAAAAACTTGTTTTGTATCGTCCATTTCACCAAGCACGGATGCCATGTAATGATGATACCCCGCTGCTGGACTGAAATGATGCCTGGACGTTATTTAGATCCCCAACTCCAAAGTTTACGTAATTACTGTTTGACTGTGAGGACGGGATGGTCGGCATACTCGATGGGTAGTTGCATGAGTAGTTCGTGTTGCCTGGACTCGGGAAATTACTAAACGCCGGGTACGTGTTGTAGGTGAAATGATTGATTCCCACATTGTACGAGGTGTTGTAAGTGGACGTGTCTCCCAAGCAGGGCTTCCCGTCTCGAACCAAAACAGGCACGGAGATACGTCTTGGAGGGGCGATGCCCACCATCTCCAGGGTCTGATCCTGGCGCTGTCTTTTACACTTATAGCGTCTGTTCTGAAACCAGATTTTCACCTGTGTGGAGGTGAGTTTGAGCACATTGGCCAGATGATCTCTCTCAGGAGCAGATAGATATTTCTGCTGCTTGAAGCGTCGCTCGAGCTCGTACACCTGCGCTTGAGAGAAGAGAACGCGAGGCTTCCTTCGTTTCCTCTGTTTGGGACGATCGGGATCCTCCAGTTTAAGATCCTCGCTCGCCTCTTCCTGAGAGCAGCTGATGTCTGAGAGAAAAAAATCACATTTATTAGACCTACTGGAAGAGACATGACAAATGCAAACCAACTGAAAACGCAAGGAAGGCAATAAGTTGTTTGTAGGCCTTTAGAATTTAGTTACAACATTAAAATGACAAAACATAAAATACCAAGACACTCACTGGCCTATAATTTATAACAACACTTATTATCTTATGCATTTAAATATGGCTTTATTTTAATAATTTCCTTCTGTATAACTCTGTGGTATAGGCTATTTCAAAATATTCAAAACATCTCGTAAATAAGAAACTAACCTTTTTTCTCTTTTTCCTCAAATGTGTCATCCGTCTTTGCGTCTTTAACATAGTCCAGTTCTAAGTAATTCTTCCCATAAAAGGCAGCGGTGTTGAAGTTCATAGAGCCGTTTTTGTTAGCTTTGTCCTCCTGAAGGTCTTCGCTAAAAAGAGAAGCACCGGATGGCATTTCCATGAACTGCTCTTGTTTAAAAGTTGACAGCATGCAGGATGATGTAGGAATAAGGCTACTGTCCAGCCGCTGAGACATGTCCAAAGACACCATGTCCTCCTGATTCTGCTCCAGGTTTAGTATGTCCCGCACTGAGAAAGGAGTGGAAGTCATCTGGCTGGAAAACATTGCCATGGAATAACGAGAGTCCTCTTCAGCTTGTCCCCCACGAGCAATCCAGTTGGCATTTATCAGGATGTCTAGCCGCTTAATGAATAGGGATAATCTGTTGTGGAGGTATATACGCACTTTCATCTTTCTAATAGACCCCTCATAACACACTTTTGAGGTCTAAGATAGGTCGCAATGACGGCATGCTAGAGGGAGGCCGACGGGCGGGGTCAACACAGAGTAAACCGTTTGTCAGCGTTTCATTGGAAGATACATTTTAGTGACGCATTATATTATAATTTCTTGTTAGATAGCCAATCCATACGAGTCCATGTGTTAAAAACATCATACAATTATATAAACTTTTAATAAAATAATTATTGAAAAAATCAGATTGTGTTTAAAGTTCTTAGGCCTATTGTCTAATCCCAAACGAAGTCACATTTTAAGCATACGTTTGTGTTGTTTGTAATTGTTCGTCCATGCATTAAAACATCATACAATTATAGACACCTTTAATGAAATAATTATAGAAAAATAAAGATTGTGTTTAAAGTTCTCATAGGCCTGGTCCAAATCCAAACGAAGTCACATTTTTAGGTCTACGTTTGTGCTGTGCGTAATTGTTCGTCCGTTCGTTAAAACATCCTCTAATTATAGAAGCTTTTAATAAACAATGTGTCTTAACTTCTTCGAATGCAATATATTCGGCCTATAGTCCAAATCCAAACGAAGTCACATGTTTAGGCCTATTGTGTTTATTGTACGTAATTGTTCATGCTAATATGTAAATGTTCTTGCATTTTCAAGTATGTCAGTTATCACTTGTATAATTTATAATAGGTTGTAATAGGCCCTTCCGACACTGAGCACAATTGCGGACGGGTTGTTTGCTTTTCGCTTAATTGCTTAATCCGAAGGGAAACTATACAGGCCGAGGAAGAGTTTTCTCCAGGGCATTAGACAGTGCCACTGCTGGAACCTGAAACCTCCAATGACAAACCCAACTGTCCACCACTGAAAGATTCTGGTGCCACTGGGTTTGTTATCAAGACGTGATAACAGATGACAACAAACCAGAAACCCACCCACGCCGAACAGCCGCAGCAGAAGAGGGACACGTGGTAATTCATCTAAAATATAGACACATACCGGAAACTGCTTCTGTACATTTGTGATAGGTAGGACACCTTTAACTTTTTACAGCTCGTAACTTGAAAATTATTTCACGGGTTAATGATGGTATATGTTAAGTTTTAAATATTTCGGGAGCCCATTTTCACAAGTTTGCATTGTTAGAGAAAAAGTTTGAATTGACAAAGTGGATATTTAAGCTTTATCATCACCTTGTATTTTTTCTACCACTACTAAAAACAAACATTGTGATGGCACAAAATGTCTGTTTAAAATGATATTTCAATGAAAAAGTCATCAATAACAGTCTTAACCTGTTGGTGACTTCCTTACTATTGCTCCATACTTATGTAATAACACTGTAACATGCCCACATTAATGTATAGTGTAATTCTGTGTTTTTTTTATTTAACAACAAGCGAAAGGACTGGTGCCGTTCCTCTGGATGGAAAGGAGAGCTGGTATTAGTCATCGGTCGTGCTTGTGCAGAGGAGACAGACAGAATTATCGTTTGTTATATCTGTAACAGTTAATGCTGCAGAGTAAATGGTGCGTGTCTGCTCTAGAGCTTCATGTTTATAGTTTTGAAGAAAATCTGTATGTCTGAGTCTCAGGATAGGCGTTTCTGATAAATGAACGTAAGCACTTTTCTGTATGAGCGAATCAACACTCCCCTGTCCATCGCTGCAATAATTGGTGAAATAAAGTAAACGGACTGCACAGCTTATGGAAACTGCTTTATATCAAGATGATTTATTAACCATCTCCTCCCCGAGCGCCACTGCAGTTAGGGACACGATCCCTCATGACGGATGTAGCTAAAACTTTCAAATGTTTCGGAGTTTACTAAGTTTTTCAGTTACAGGGATGGGTCGAAGCGGTGTGGAATAATTTGTCTTGTTTGATGCACATCTGAAATAAATATTATGACAGGGTACATGGCCGAGAGAAGAAGACACAAGGTCACGCGCTGAGAAACATCTAAAGTTTTGTCTTTCAACAGCGCATTTAGAGTAGATAAAGAGTTGGATAAGCGTTCTTGAAAACTTCCTGTAGGCCGACCTGTTTAGGAAACGATGGGGCAAAGGGGTGAGATGAGTGTTATCTAAAAGAGTCATTCCTGTTGCAGTGATGATAGGATATATACGGAAAACAGGACCTGCATGGGTCTATCCGCCACTCTACGTCCAAATTTAACACCTTCAAGATGGAAGCTCATGTCGGGAGATCTGGAGAGTATAAAGAGACTAATGGTGGTAAATGTTGCACGATTTTGAGGACGTGGCGGTTTTGGCATTAACCAAAATGATTTCTTTATATGTTTTTAATGGCGCCTTTCATTGTTGTCGCTATCATCCTTTTCTCGCTCTGCTAAAGATGCGTTAAGCCTATCTCGCATTGAAAATCATTTAGGCCTCTGCAACTAAATCCGTCGTCTTCTAAAAAATAATTAAACAATAAATTAATGAAATACTTACAAGTCAAAAATGTATGATTGTGACATCCAAATTATTTAAATGTTACATTAAGCTAACTTCCCCTTTGGACAATCACAGAAGGAATGTTTAAAATATGTGTTTTGTGTATTTATTAGTGTTGCATATTCTTACAACACCACGACACATTTTGTGTCAAATTAACTGATGTTCAAATATTAGTATTTAACATACATTCGAAATAATGTATATTAATTAAAACATATTAATTTCTAGTAAAAACAGTAGTCCTAACGTCATCTATGGTTTTATAAAGAACATAAAAATTCACAGGACCTTTTCATTGCACAAAAGTTCTTTTTAGTGTAAAAATTATTTACAGACTATATATATATATATATAAATATATATATATAAGACTGTGCTTTAAAAGGTTATTTTTAAAAAGGAAAGAAGAACCTTTTCAATAACCCTAACCGCGGGGACAAACTTTACGACTAGCTGAAACATTAATTTCCAAAAGTGTTGTTGAATCATTGAGTTCAATATTATATTTAATAAGAAATCTTTCCCTAATCCTTTCAATACAAAAATTAGACTCAATTTATTATAAATTGCATAAACGCTACAGACGTGATAACATTAAGAACATGCATTTTAATTGAAAATATATTGCACGCAGAAATGTAATTTAGTCAAACTAACATCAATTGATCCGTAAAATATCTAGTGTCTTTTTTCGTCACATCATTTGTCTTCCATTTCTCAGGGTATAACAGTTTTCTTTGTCAACTCATGTTCAGAGATTTGGCAGCAGATTAGTCAGGGCCAAAGAGTAACATGATTGCTCCCTATGGGAGTCAGACGACCCGTTTTCTTTTGGATGTCTAGGAATAGTTTTGACTACTTGCTCACATTGAAACGATGTTCATATGCTCACATTTCTCAAAGGTTTTGTCTCCATATTAATCATAATTAAAGAGGAATTTTGCAGTTGGTCCCTCCCGGCACTTGTTTTCACGGAATAGCATACCTCTGGATGTGGAGTAAGTTGTTTTTTTGGAAAAGTAATGATAGTCAGTTTAGGACCATTCCCTGTTCAGGAAAGGCACGAGACGCCATCCCCCCAATAATGCAACCCTTAAGAATTCTGGCAAAAAACACAACTTCATACTTGTTATTCCATGAATTCTATTCAATGTAATATGTTACGAAATTTTGCTATATTTTTTTCATAATCTGACATTTTGTTAATATACGTAAACGTTTCTTTACGTTTCAGCTCTATTTCAATGAATTTAATTCGCCCCCTGCTGGCTGATTTGATATTACTGTTAAATTCGTGCATTAATGCATTATTATATAGTGAACAAGAACGTTTTTGATTCAGTCTTTTTTAACGAAGACAAACCTCGTTTTACTTGGACCAGTTTATATCAGAAATAGCACTACATTTAGTAAAGATCATCAGATGTTGTCAAAAGTAGGCTCCCACGTAATATGGGCTTTTTATTCAATGCGTTTATTAAGTTTGCTCGGAATATGAAGTAGAATAAATACCGAGGTCCCCAAATTCTCGAATTACAAGACTTTTAATTTCTACAATCATTTGATGAAAGCGATACTAGCGATTAACAACTAGAACCGTTAGAGGGCAGCAACACCCAAAGTCAAGGAAAGTATATATCCAAGAAAATTGCCGGACAGTGATTATTTTAAATGTACGTTAATGAAATTACATTTGCTTCAAAATTAAATTCTATTGATGAATCATTTCATATAATGGTTGTGTCTATCTTTCAAGTCTCCGGGCTGTTGATTTATTTCCATTATTCATTCCTTCTTGCTTCAGGCCACCAATGCATTCTGGGCCTTGTGCAAGTTGGCAGACTAAATAAATAAAGACTAAAGAATAAACAAACAAACGAGGGCTATATAAAGAAACCCTTAAAGGTAAACATTTCACCTTGAGTAAGACCTAGCATCTTTGCTTTTTTAGATGGAAAATAGTGGTAGCTTGGCAGCAGTCTCCTCTGTGAAGCAGCACAGAGACTTTATGATGTCTTAGTCATAATGAACAGAGTACAGCTGTAATATAATGTATGAAATTTACAGTGCTCTGTGCCAGCCATCTCTGAAACCGGCCTCTGGGGATCTCTGGAAGCCAGAGTCTTTGACTACTTGACCAGATCACCTTCGGCTCAGTAAATTCATCAGCATTCAGAATGGCCACTTTGTTGTGGCGTTCGGTCGCCATATATTAGCTGTAGTGCCCCAGCCTGAGAACTGGTTCGCCTGCTGCATGACCACAGCCACCAGGGCCTCATAAAGCCTGTTTATAGATCTTCTGCCCTATGACAGGAGAGTCTGAGCCAGGGTGTAGGGGAGCTTGTTTATGGTGCGGTGGTCTCATTCCACTCCGGCGAGAGAGAGAGAGCGTTTTTCCCACTGCTGCCACAAGCTGAGCGTTTCTGCATGAGGCTGGTGAAGGTGTCCACTGAAGCTCAGCCCGGCGCCAAGCCCATGCCACATGTCCTCGCGGGTTTATGTGCCAGTCAAGAGGAACATCAGATTATCAGTGCTGGCTATAGTTAACATGGAACTAGGCAACACTGATGCTGAGCAACCAGATTCTTGAGGTTTTGTGGATGTTTGGATTGAGTTTTGCTGTGATTAAAGTCTGTGTAGTCTTCTGGGGCTCATCACCCTGTTGGTGTAAATCAAGTGGCAGAAAGTGCTTGTTTACAAGGACAATGTATAGATCACCATGTTCAACCAACAATTATGTCTGTATTTACTCAGCCCCAAGTTATTCTAAATCTGTGTTAATGTCTTTGTTATGATGAGCACAGAGAGATATTTGGAAGAATGCTTATAACCAAACAAGACTTGCCCCCAATTGATTACCAAAGGAAAAATTGCTTAGTTCATTTTTTTGTTCTGTTGAACACAAAATATATTTAGAAGAATGTAGCAAACAGTTCTGGGGCACTTCTGACTACCATTGTCATTTTTCCAACTATGGCAGTCAATGGTGACCAAGTACTGTTTGGTAACAAACCTTCTTCTAAAAATCTTCTCAGTGTTTATCAGAACAAAGACATTTGCTTTTGGAATGGAACAACTCGATGATGATGGATGTGATGATGTCAGAATTTTCCCTTAATGATATTGAGAAAGTAATTGGATGTGTAATGCACATAGTTATTTTTTATAACAAAATAAGTAATCCTTTGATACAATGTTATTTTAAATAATTTGAAAAGTAGTTCAAGCTGTTGTGAAAATATTTTTATATGTAAAATTTATAACAAATGTCAAAATATCTAGATGTTGTTATAGCAATGAAATTCGAAAATAACGTTGTCCACTGTAAATTAAAACTGAGGAATTTTATGTAATTGAAATAAAAAATCCAAAATTACACATCTGAGTTAGAAATAAGCTTTTGTATTTATTTTTCTAAAACAGTTTGAACACATGCTTTCTGTATGGACATGAAATCTATAATGCCATTAAAATAGTTTTACACAGATTTCCTTCCATTCATTTAACATTCTTGCAACAATTCCTGAGTAAAAAAAAAAATATGAATGTAACTACTGTCATCATCAGGTGAACGAATAGCATGACTACATAACCCATAGTGTCATCGTAAACCAACACTCAGTTTCCACCATCCAAATAATTAATCAATAACATAGCATTCATTTTACGTATTTCATCTTTGTCAGTAATATCCTGAGCTCCTTCTATAGACTGGAACCTGGTTTCTTGATCTTCGGCAAGTTATAGTTTCAGCTTCTGGCTCTTCTCAGTGGCTCTAAGAGAAAACTTATAATTTTTACTTGGAAACATCCGTGTTTATCTGTAAACTTGGTCAAAACACAGGCAGGCCTTTTTGTGCTCTTAAATTGAGTTGGTTTGGGCAATATGAAGCAGCAATGCACATTGATATAATGAGTATTCTTTATCATAGTAGGATGCTTGTGTTTATATTTTAATAAATTTCAAAGCACCCATCTAAATATATTGCTGAACTTACTATATATAGAGGTTAGTATATTATAGACATTTTAATGTATAATATATATATATATTTTGCCGTGGTCTATTTTGGGGTAAACCCTCTATGTAATACTCTCAGACCACAATAAACTTATCTTCAGACATTCTTTTGTCACATTTCATTTCCCATCAAATTAGCACAAATGATTGCATCTGCTAGACCTGGACTTTAATCCTGTACAGCTTAAATTCAACTATTTAATCCTGTACAGCTTAAATTCGGCCATAATCAACTATTTCAAATAATTATTACACACACATTTCAGACTTTGAAACAAACAATTCAATGAACAGACGTATCTTACATATCTACAGTCAGATGCGTAATTGGTGCAATAATGTAACTAATACAACAGCAAGCATTCATGGAACTATATTACATAATCATTACTTAATATGGAGGATATAATTGGACATGTTTATATAAATATAGACATACATAGAATTATATGTACATGTGTTATATTCAAACATTGCATTAAGCATAAAATAAATAATTGAAGTGATTGTATCTGAAAAGAGAAATGCTGCATTAGACCTAAAATATAAGCACTGCTCGTCTACAAAATTAACATTCTTTCCTAGTATCTGTCGTATCAAAAAAGCTACACCACATATACCCTTTGAAATATACAGTTTGGGAATTCTGGAATGACTGTTACAGGTGTGTTTGTGCTGTATGTGACAAGTTGGTGGGTTGAATAGGGTGATCTGCTCTCAATTGCTCAGTCTGTTAAATTGGCGACCGGGTTAAAGGTGTCGTGGTCGTGACATCCTATCATTTCACCTCCGAATGTCGCTGATCTTTGCATCTTCAGTGGCGTCTAACCCGGCACGCCGAAGGCTTTGGCTCCGACTTCTCGTGTGCGAGTTGAACCCACCCCTGCCAGGTTTGTCCTTGTCTCCTTGTCGAGAGCCTTTGTGGTGCTCCCCCTCTGAATGAGAGGAACCTTGACGTCGCTCGATGCCTCCCGAGGGCCCTGAAGCTGGAGCCGTGGGGATTGACGAACAAAAGCTCAGGCTGTCGCACAAAGCGCCCCAGTTCTGCTCGCATTGCAGTCGTACGCTCCTGATTATAGCCTCCTTCACATCCTCTCCGCAGCTCAGCAAGATGTTCACCAGCTCTACATACGGCCTACGGAAATGTCATGATAGCGGTCAGTTGTGAAAAGTGAAATGCGTATTCCTGCTGTTGCTGCTCTACCTACAAACGCTGACTAAAATTAGTCTTTAATGTCAATCCCTGTTGTCTTGTGTAACCCGCCAAAAAGCGCCTCATTACTAGCCGGTTCGGTGCCAAATGAAAAGAGGCGCAAACAACTGCAATGAAAGGTTGTCACCATACGGCGTCGACGTGAATACAACGACCTTTCATGAGACTGCAAAATGGCATTTAACAGCTGCTCCTAAAGGAACTACATTGAACATTATTTAATTACGTTGGTTGGATAAATAAATAACAAAACGTTATGCAGTAGTACACAGTTTACGCAATATTTCTTGAAGGAAAAGAAGATTTGCTGCTTGAATAAAGCAAACTAAGATAATTGACTCAAACTCTTTTCGTACATGCACACTTGTAAAGCTCTAAAGAAGAACACAAGCTGGTAACTGAATAGCCTGTGCCGTGGTATTTGCAAACAAAGGCGGAAAGGTGATACGTCGAGCATGATACCTACCCTTTAGGAAACAAGTCTTGGAAATGTATCATCTCCACCATGACATTGACGTTGTCTTTAGCAGCTGAGCAGAGGTTGTGTTTCATGTAGCACTCGCGTTGAAGCTGGAACACCATCTCCTTTATGGCCAAGCATTTTCGGCTAATGCAGCTGAACTTGTGCCTTAACCCGTGTGCCATACACCTAAGTGCATCCTTGATAAAAGACTTTCCCTGCAAAACAAAGAGTCTTGTTAAATCTGCAGTCGTAATCTCTCAGTATTTCTGCTCTGTTGGATAACATGAACTAGTATGATTTGTGAAACAAAATGATTATTGTCATACAGGGAATAACATACATGCTCAGTCCTGCCCCTTCCTGCAGAGATTCAACTCTAATAAAACACACCCAAACGAATTTCGATTCAAAGCGAAAAATCAAAGGCAGGTGTGTTAGAAGTGTTTGAAAGCTTCATCTCCAGAAGCAAGACTGCAGAGATATTTCGCTCAAGCTTAAAGCCCTTGGTTTAAAATCCACCTGCACCATATGAAACAGGAGCTGCATTGAGGGCGATGCCAGTTAGCTGAGCTTGACTGCGAGGCCGTCCTCTGGCTGCATTAAAGGTATCTGAACCCCGTGGGAGACTGGGGGGAGTCACTTTCAGCGCAGTGATTACCTGCGAGTCAAACTTGCCAGCATTGTGCAGGAAGGTCATGCAGATTTCCTGCAGGCCCCGGATTTCACAGGAGTTGTTCTCGAAGCACTCGAACACGCCGCAGCCCACGTCTCCCGCACTTACAAGGCAGTGCTGGATCTCCGCTGTGGCCCCAAAATGAAGGACAGAAACAGACAATGCATTATTAGAAAAACTACAATGAAAGTTTTCTTTGTCCAAGACTTTCAATTGCTGAGAGAAATAGGCTTGATGCATCGAGCATGCACATGAACGCGGAGGCCTATTTTTGGTTGTGTTTCTCCTGTGAAAATTGGAGAACTGTATTTAGGGAACAAATTTAGCGGAGACAGCACTGTGGTGATTAAGGTATGCTATTAAAGTCCATCAGACTGGGAGGCATCTCACAGTAGATGTGGCAAAGCATGGTTAACTGTGTATATAGGGCATGAGGAGACTGCTTTAACCTGATGTCTTACGGTGAGTATCAAAGGACAACCAAAGCAATATAAAACAATAGCAGAATAAACTGCTCAAGAGTATACTCTGTTTTAGCTAAGAATGCAATTGTTCTAAATAAACTGTCCTAATGCACAAAAGCAATTCAAGAATCTAATCTGATCAACTGCAGAAGGGCACTTTTCTCAATAGTCGTATTTGCTGATTAAGTGCACTGATATTTAGACGCATCAGATCAACTCATAAAACCACATGTAGGATATACAGCATTGGCTTAGTGATTCTTGCACTTTGTATGGGCAAACGCTTGGACAGAACTTGGAAAGCAGCCTTTACAAAACATTCAGAGATGTGTCTGCGGGTTATGTCCCGTGCCAAAAGACCAGTTGCCTGTTTGTCCCAAGTGAGTGTTGATTTTAACTGCATTAACAAAACATTTGTAGTTACACAGCTGAAACCAGAGGGTATCAGTCATAATGGTGATTTAAAGACATTCATTTAACGTAACTATGACCAACACAAATGAGGTGAGACGAGCCAAACTAGGTTTTTATGAATAATTTGAATACATGATAAATGGTTAATAAAATACAGTGTGAAATTTAAACGTCTTTACATTGGTGAAAAGTCAAAGCAATAGGCAAAAACGGCTTGTGAATGTTTAACAGCTCAAGCTATTGAATTACACATTACAGTTTTAAACATTATCCTGTGCCTAAGGTTGTGGTGACTACTTTAGTCAGTGCATCTCTTTCCCTGCTTTCGTATTATAGTAAAAAATGTGTATTGATAAGAAATGGAATACAGTCTTATTGTTTGTATATGCGTAACATGCGTGCGCAAACTGACTGTGAATCACACGAATAAAACAGCGCGTGTGTCCTTACCAAGAGCAGAAAGATGAATCGGATCATGATTATTGCATACATTTAAGGAAACACAATCAAGTAACTACCTACCGATTTTAAATCATATCAATAGCATTGTATAATTTTGAGGAAAACACACTCAAGTAACTACCTAACGATTTTATAGCACATCAATAGGACAGTTTACGAGACACGATCTTTCAAGTTGCCCGAAAATAAAACAATGAAGGGGAAATGCGTCGCACTGCATATAATCTATTTTCAGTAGATTTAAAGAAGTGAGCAGGTAAAAGGGAGACCCTGTCTGCAGTGCTTGTGTTGGGATTGGATGGTGCATTGAATTACACAGCGGTATGACCCACTGAGTCTACCATATGCAAACCTACTATGTGGTCAATATGTCTTAGCAAACTCATCCATTATGAACGACACGTCCGGCTGAAATATTTTGGATGCTATCATTTAAATCTAAGCTCTAAATGTTGTATTTATCGGAGAACTGCCTACAGCTCTCGTGAGAAAGGTTCAGTTTTATCCACCTCCTGCAACACGTAGAGCCATTGCATCACTCAAATCAACTCAAAGGTTTCCGCACAATTCCATAAGTTGTCCACATCTGTTTCAGATGCTCTGTATACTGACCACGCAGTTATCTCCACTTTACGCAAAGATAACTGAGGACATCGTGCGTAAACAAAAATGCACCCGAAAAGATATGCGCACACGTACGAGCACACAAACCTGGAAGAAATGTCACGGTATACATTACCTATCTTTGCCTATCTTGTGCAATGCTATTAATAGTTTACGGAGATATTGAATTTCTCTTTCCCCGTGCTCAGTATTTACGAGATATCGTATTCTTTCATAATCGGAAAGCGCAGCGCCGTGCGCGATAAGATGTAAATTGGTGCGTTTTGCGTTTAAATCGACTGTTCACTCGCTCTGCTCTTATATGCGGAGCACGTGCCCACGCGCACATAACTCAGTTCACGCTTTACGAGACTGGAGTAAAGACTCGTCAAAACGCTTACCTGTATTCTGCAAAGAGAGACGTCCTTTCTGACTCGCCGGTTTCTCGGGTGGACTCTCCTGGACATCAACATTATCTGTCTCCACTACTTCCCCCAACACAGAGAAAAGCAGCAGAGCTAGTGCAAATTTGATGAACATCTCGAGCCTTGGTGTAATAGTCAATTTTTTCGATAAATAATAAGCTGTCACCCCCTGTATCTGATCTGGATAATGACCGAGATGACAGACAGAGGGAGAGAGAGAGAGAGAGAGTAAGAGTGGGAACGGGGATGGATGCTGGATATATTTCACTGAGTCTGGGTGTCAATTTGGATGAAGGAGTTAAGCAGGTGTTGTCAGTCGTGCCTTCCGACCAATCAGAGACGCAGACCACCACGTCCAAGTTTTAGGGGTGTGTCTGGCGAAAGCTGTCTCTACTTGCAACAAACTAAACCTGTAAAATGTGAAATTTGGGTGAGTGTTTCCTCACAAGTGCCTAATACGAGGTATCCGCCTGTCTGTGAAGCACAACGGCGTGTGAGTGGACATGTTCATCTGCCCATCATGTCTTTGAGTTTGTAATTTTTTTCCCAAAAGTGAATATTTATTTTCACATTTTTAGTAGGCTTGTGGAATTCATTTCTGTAGGTCATTTTATAATGCACAATCATCTAACAATGTATTTCAGATGATGGCTGTTAAGTAAAACATATTGTGATAAAAACGTCATTATTTTACTTAATACTTACTTTATTAAATGAATACAAAGAAATGTAATATGTTTTTGATGAATTACATTAGATATCGGTAACCAATGATCATATTAACGAAAAAAAAGTTTTATACCAACCAATGGTGCTAACTGTATTTCAAAATAGTCATAATTGATCTTATATATTAGCAATAATATAATATAAAACAGTCTTAATATAATAAATATGCCAGGATGCGCATAGCTCCGAAAACAGTACAAATTTGATAATGAATGGCAGGAATTGCTTCATTCTGACGAGCTGCCCTCAGTCAAAGCAACGCAAAAGGCATAGAGACATACATGTGAACAAATCTAACACATACGATTAAATCAGAGGAAATATGTGTTGACTCTCTTCATCTAAAAATGTATTTTAGGAGAGGTGAAATGTTACAGTGTGCCGCGGCGACGTTCAACATAGTATCCACGTGAAATTTATTTATATAAAACAGGTAGTGAGTAAGAATGTACCACTCGTCCTCTCATTTGTTACATTTTATCAGAGATTTACTGTTTGGTTACAATGGTTCGTGATTTGGGATGCACTTCAAGTCGTGCAAATTCATCGCATAAGAGAAATATTGGTTAAATTTGACGTAGACCATCCTTGTGGATTTAGACCTACTGAGAAATTGTGAATTGAAGTGGTTTCTTACGCGGCCACCCGTAGGCGGAAAAAAGATGAACAGCGCTGAAGAGAGAGACAAATAGATCAACACGCTGTCGTGCTGTGAGGAGAATAAAACAGCGCTGGACTGTCAAAACCTTCAATTACGAAAAATGTAATTGGCGTGATTGGCCACAACAGAAAGGTTCAAAATATCTGGTTTTGCAGTTCCCGGAGCGTTGCTTTCCAGGAAATGTGAGAAGGAATAAATTCACGTCTTCGACAGACACTCAACCTGCCAGTTCTCCATTAAACAGAGAATGTATGGCATTTAAAGTGCGAAGCCCACTAAGAAAGTGTAGCCTAGGTTTCTTAAGGAGCGGTGGACTAGTCTGTGCCTATCTCCGCGTGGACTGTCCTATTACTGAATCAGGAAATGTAGGAAATCCAGCCCATGATGCGAGCACACCCTCTGTCTCCACCAATCAGCGCGCGTGCACAGACGCAACCTCGTAATGACGCGTGTCACCACAGACGACTGGAGCGCCGAAAAAGTGCTGATGATTTACCCTCACATTTTGTACTTTCGAGAGTGTCTCGGGGAGAAAAACAGAACAGCTCTGCATCCCGAAATGTGGTATTACCGAGCGAAATTATATATTTATTTTAATGCCGTCTAAATAATTTCAGAGCGGAGTCATCCCGCATTATCAGATGCCGCTCGGTAATTAAATGCAATCACATCCGTGTATGCCGAGATGTTTCGACCAGACGCAAACCATGCACAAAATCCATAAACATCTCTGAGGTCTTTCAACATGCTGCAATTTATGTCTTGCGTTCTCTGAAAATGCCAGATTTGCTCACAGATTGCACAAGGCTTGTCACCAAGAGTGCTTATTAATACTTGGCACCTAAAAACATGATGCATCATATTGAAATGCACCGATTTCTGTTTCGCAGACCTTGCTTATGACGTTATGTCACCGTGTTGATGTTATCTCTTCTCCTACTCCTAAACCGAATTAAAGTGATTTCCGTAATCCTAATGTGGTGTCGCTGACCGCTAAAACCATGATGATTTGGGTAGTATTAAATGAACATGTGCTGTACGGAGCTGGAGTGTTAGAGGCATCTCACATATCCCAAACTGCCTGCAGTATGTGCAGGGCCATTAATCCCACATTCCAGGGGGCTCTGAGTGATCCTTGGGGAAATGGAGAGGGTACAGGAAGCAGAGAAGGGTGATCGAAGTGAAGAAGACCAGGCATGTTAAGAGCTTCTTCCAGGAACGGTGACAGCTGAGAAAAAAATGTCACCGCAGACGCATTTCGTGGTGCTGGAAAGAGATGCCGTGTCTTTAAAACATGAAAGCGCGCTGGTGCGTAAACTCACCTGACTCGAGAAAAGAGTATTTTTACAAGACGCATTTTGGCACAATGCGCCAAAAATGCACATTCACTCCAAATGTTTGCAAATAGTGCCTTGGACCCCAGCTTTTCCTGGCCTTGAACAATGTGCTATTATAGAGTGTTTTTTATACTGTGATTTATATTGCAGCAGTGTTGGCAGATGACAGCCAAGCCCTCCAGCTCATTACAGTACATATGGCTTGGCCACTGCAGCACGATAGACTTGGTGAGAAAAGAACAAGATCTGCTGATGCTCCTGCGTGACCCTTTACCTCGGTTGCACTATTGATCAGAAAAGGGGTTGATGTTATTTCTGTTTTGGAATGCTGTGGAGCGGACACACTCTCGGTGTGGGACGACGGTGCGGTCGTACATGATAATGAGCGTTGAACCTGAAGAGCTGGATGGAAAATGAGATTGACCGATTTGGGTCGGTGTCATGAATCAGAGAAAAGCTTTTGTTGTGTAAGCGAAGATTTAGATTTCATTCGAAACCACTTCTGGGTAATACTGTTTTGATCCCTTAACGTTGCGTAATGAAGGATGCTAAATGTATCACTGTGGAGAGCCGGAGACGACAAGCCAACACACTGTGACACACTTACTCCTCATTAGCGATGAATAGCACATTGTGGTGGGTCTGAGATCTCAAAAGTTCATTAAAACTTTTCCTCAGAGCTTGTGTTTGCTCTTTGTCAATCGAGAAAACATTGGGTGCCTCCTGTCCCACATTGATGCAGCCACTGGATGGGGACAGAATTGAATATGCTTAGAGGAAAGACTCTCACTTGAGTTTCATGTATATCTAGTATCAAAATGACATGAATCCAAACAGTTGAGTTTAGTAATACTGTTTTTCCACACATCTTCTTCATAAATTGCAAAAATCTAGAGAAAAGGTGAGCATATGCTATAAATCAATGTTTTTTTTTCACAGAACTTGTTCAAACAAGGTTTATAATTTTCACGACAGCTGCGACGGTAATAAAAAGAACTCTAAACATGGAATATGTAGTAATCTAGCAGCTGACTATACAGAAATCATTACAGAGGTTGTTTGAAGACATGATTACACCCTTCACCCCAGATGTGGGTCACATGAATGCTTGCAGAGCAACATAGATGCCTTCTCATGTGCCACCATGGCCTTTGTGTCTGAGAGGGTGTTTGAAGACCGGTGGAGGGTGGGTTATTTGTCTGATTCCGCCTGAGGGACAGGAAGGGCGGCATTAGACACCATCTTTGCTTTTCCCGCCTGGATTTGTGGGGAGGGGACATAACCAGGGTGGGTATAAGTTTACAGGCCTTTTGTTGAACGGCAGGGATTGTCCTGTACCCTCCCCCGCTTAAAGACATTTATTTTATTGAATTATAACACAGAATGTTCATTTTCGTTTTGCAATATTATTTTATTAGAACTAAATTATTGCAAAACAGTTTATAAATCATCAATGACCACAAAAATATGGAGATACTTCACCCGAAATTGAAAATTGCCCAAATCTGCATACATTTCTTTGTTCTGATGAACATAGAGAAAGATATTTGGAAGATTTTGCATCCATTCGATTACCATAGTAGGAAAAAATACAATGATAGTCAAAAGTGCCCCAGAACTGTTTGCTGTCCTACATTCTTCAAAACGTCTTTTGTTTAGCAGGAATAAGTAGTTTTCCTATTAGGGGAGTCAAAATCTGTCTGGTTTCCAAATATCATTCTCAATGTTTTCATTAGAACAAAGAAATTTATACTGATTTGGAACAACTCGAAGGTGAGTAAATGATGACCGAATTTTAATTATGGGTGACGCAGATTAGGTTTTCTGGTTCCTGTTTGAATCTCTGCCGGCGGCTAGTTTGTATCCTCACACTTACACTTGGTCTTAATATTAGTGTATTTTATTATCGTTACCTGTAACTGTCGTTGCTAAATTGTTTATGACTTCAGCACAGGATTAGTGTCAGCATGCTTTCTGTTTACACTGTGGAATATCATCTTGCCTAGTTTGTCTTGTGTGCTAAATGTTTCTCTTTTTAAGCGTATATACTACGATTCATCGAGTATCCTTGGTAAGTCAGAATTACTCTTCAAAACCGGTGAGTTATGGGTTCTATTCCTATTATTGATACTCCCACCTCATGTCATATGTTTAGCTTAGCCCTCTCTGTCAGCGGCGAGGGTTGCGATAAATGCAGGGAAATAGATAGGCTGACGGAGAAGATCTTAGAATTAGAGTCTCTCATCCATTCTTTATTAAAGGATAATAAGAGTGTAAGGACCGTAGAAAACACTTCGGATGCCAATCAACGTTAGCGCACACAGCTCGGTTCTGGTTGAAAATCCCCTGCAGCTGAGAAACTTTGTGACTGTGAGACATCATAGTCGCAGGACCAATCATTACTCAACCGCTCCAATTACAGTCTCGAACAGGTTTGCCCCGCTCAGTGACACAAGACAACATAGAGGCACCAGCCACCATAGTCAAATGTTAATCGGGAGCCAGAGCGCCTGATATCAAGACAAATTTCAATGTGTTGGCCAAGGCTAATCGTAAATTCAGTACTATTGTTATTCATGTCGGCCAAAAAGATGTTAGACTCCGTCAATCGGAGATCACCAAAGATAATATTTAAGAGGTGTCTGAGCTTGCAAGCACGATGTCAGACCCCAGCACTGCTTATTGTGGTGATGAGATTTATAGCAGATTATCATCACTAAATGGCTGGTTGTCTGAGTGGTGCCTTTCACAATGTGAAACAATACACATTGTGAAAAGCGCTATATAAATAAACTTGAATTGAATTGCCTGCAGAATAATATCGTTTTTATAAATAACTGGAAGAGTTTTGAGGGCAGATCCGAGCTGTTGAAACGAGATGGTCTCTATCCTCTCTGGGATTGGGCTTCCCTCCTGTCTAGAAATATGGCACAAAGTCTGAATAATGCTGAAACTTGACTCTCTAGGTCTCAGGACAGGCTTGCCGTCTCACGTCGCAGAATGTCATGGTCCTGGCCTTCCTGTTCTGGTTTTCGTGCCTTGTGGACACGACGTGACGAATGTTAAATAGGGAGACGAGCAAAGGATAATTAACAAGAGGCAGGTGTAGGTAATGAAAACACTGATGGGAAGCTAACAAGGAGTGGAGAATGGAGGGTCAGCCCCGACTCGCTCCATATCCACTCCTCATCACCGTTGAAGCCGGCGACCGATTAAAGGGGACCTTCCCGTCAAGCCGGTCCCGTCCGGCTATTTGTGGCTCTTATGTATTTAAGCCCTGTGTGTTAATGTGTGATCCGGATGACGACCCCTCAAGCCCTCCCCGGCATCCCCCACACAGAAATCAGAGCCTCCCACATGGAGGACCTGATTAATAAAGTCCTCCAGTGAAGACTCCTCTGCAAATGGGACCAAGAGGAGGGCGAGCAGATCATTATCCAGACCAGTCCAAAAAGAATGGTTTAAATAAGGATCGCTCCAACTCTCCCGCTCACACCAGAAACTCCTCAGTGTATGTCTCCAGAGACCGACCATACTGCCTCAGGACCTTGAGGATTGCCTCTGGAGAGAAGCCATAGCTATCCATATTTTTGGAATTGGTCGAGTATTCTGTAACAACGGCACAAGGATGAAGACGAACGGAGACGGAACAGGTATAGTCCAAGGGGTTTAATGATAACATACATGGGAACAGGAAAACATGGGAGACACAACTGGGTTTACAATACAATACTCGACAAAGAACTAAGGAACACACAGGGCTTAAATAAGGCAAAATTATTCGACCCTAGAGAACTAGGGAATTACAGGCTTATATCGAATCTACCTTTCATATCTAAAGTCCTGGAAAAAGTTGTGCCCCTTTCCCATGGAATGACATTAATGAAGAATTCCAGTCTGGATTTAGGGCATGTCACAGTACAGAGACTGCTTTGATCAGAGTTACAAATGATCTGCTTTTTGCGTCTGACCGAGGTTGCATTTCGTTATTGTTGCTACTATTGACACCATTGACCACAGCACACTCCTCTCGAAATAGACTCAAAAATTACGTCGGCATAACAGAATAGCATTGAAATGGTTTAAGTCTTATTTATCCAACCGTTTTCAATTTGTAGTAATAAACAATGTGGTGATAAGCAAATCGCAAGTCCAGTACGGTGTACCACAGGGCTCAGTAATAGGGCCTCTGCTTTTCGCATTATACATGCTACATCAAGAAGATATAATAAAGTGACACGGAATTAGCTTTCACTGTTATAATGATGATACTCAACTTTATATTTCTTCAAAGCCTCATGAAACAGCAATTCCAACAAATAATGGAATGGATAGTCGATATAAAAAACTGGATGAGTAACAATTTCTTATTACAAATAGAAGTGTTACTTATTGGACAAAAAAACGCCATACGTAACAACCAAGAATACTGCTTATCTATTGACGGATGCTCCATAAAACCCTTGCCGTCAGCTAAGAATCTTGGCGTTTTATGCAATAGTAATCTGTCATTTAAAAGCCATGTCGCAAACACATTTTTCCATTTTAAGAATATATCTAAACTATGTCATATGTTGTCACTGTCTGATGCAGAGAAGTTAATTCATGCATTCATGACATCAAGACTAGATTACTGTAATTCACTGTTAGGTGGTTGCCCTGCAGGCTTATTAAAAAAATTGCAAATGGTCCAAAACGTGCCAGCTCAAGTTCTTTCATGTACAAAAAAGTATGAGCAAATAAGCCCGGTTCTGTCAACCTTGCACTGGTTACCTATAAAGCATAACATTAACTTTAAGATCTTCTTATTACCTATAAAGCTTTACACGGTTTAGCTCCGCAGTATTTGAGCGAACTTCTATTGTGTTACATTCCTCCACGTGCATTACGCTCTCAATTTTAAATGCTTTTAGATTATTAATTATTATTATTAATTATTAACAATCTTAAATCTATAATTTACCTTTTTTTGGTTAGTTCATTTACTTTTTATTTAGCCTTGTCATGAAAGCACTGTCAAGCTTGTGCAGAGGCAGTAGCTTTTGCCAGAGGGGAACTGGAATTGGGCCAGGGTACTCTTGAGGTTTTTTCTCGATTGGAGATTTGGGTTCCTTGCCACCGTTTGCATACTGTTTTGCACTATTTGCCTGGCAGGGGGTGCTGCTTTAGAATTCATAAGATTTATTTAATTAATATTCCACATAGAAATGTATAGTCCATTTAATATTTGACCTGTATTTCTCTCTCCTTTTATCTAAAATGTGTGCTTTGAGCACTGTGAGTGCGTGCATGTCTGAATTTCTGTGTGTGTGTGTGTGTGCGGGTGCTTGGATTTGTGTTCGTCGTTGTATGTGTTTCTATGTAGATGTGTGTAAGTATGTGTGCATTTTTTGTGTATGGAGCGTTTATGCGGGTATTCTGTCTTCTGTGTTTTAACCAAGGAGTGGAGATGGTGGTCTAGTGGGTTAAACCACTGAACTGGTAAATCAAAAGGTTGCTGGTTCGATACCAGCAGCCACCACCAGTGTGTCCTTGTGCAAGACAGTTTACTCCATGTTGCTCCAGGGGGATTGTCCCTGTAATAAGTGCACTGTAAGTCGCTTTGGATAAAAGCGTCTGCTAAATGTAAATGTAACAATTTTCTTGTTTTTACAGGTATATGAGTTTAGTTGTTTTGCTTATAGTCAATATGTCTCATGTACAGCTGCTTTGTAACAATGGAAATTGTAAAAGGCACTATATAAATAAAGTGGCGTTGAGTTGAAGTATCACTAAAGTCCTATTTAAATCTTTTGTACTGGTCTGTGCAAAATCAGGTATCGATTGCATCAATCATTTTCTGGGTGCCATACAAATTACATCCAGTGTTTTTCTATAAGAACTAAATACTCAAAATATTGAACCACTTCTTTATTGATGGGTGTCCAGAATGATGTTTTTAGCAGTAGTAAAACATCCCCTTATATCAAAGCTCACCATATTTCCTGATTTTAATTTTGTTCATAAATCATAATTACTAGTCAAACTTTAGTTTTGGAAATACCTAACCACTAAAAAATATTCAAGCATATATTATGGGGGTCTATTGGCAGAAATGCAATATAATATACATGTTCGGAGGTGTATAAAGCCATAAGTAATGAAGGGTAATGTTTTTATTATCTTAGAATGAGATATTTCTCTCTACATACACCACGGGTCCCTTTACATTGAATTCACCATGTCTTTTTCTACAGTAGCCCTAAACAGACAAACGGCTCTGAGTGCGCTCGTAAAAACATTATCTCCTTCAGGAAAGAAGTGAAAGCGAAGACAACTTTGTTCTTTGTCAGACACCATAGTGATTGCGAAAGGGAGGGTGAGGGGTGGAGTGAGCTGTTGGTTGCAATGCTCAACCTCACCGCTAGATGCCACTAAATTTCATCGCTTGACTAAAAAAGTGCTTTTCAACTTTTATGATGCACTTTATAAATGATAGAGTTTTGAACAATTCCGAGGTTTCAGAAAACATCCGAGGTTTCAGAAAGACAGCGAAGATATGCAGCCTACTTGTCTCCTTCCATCCTTTCTTCACCAGTATTTCCATAAATACTGGACAGGTGAACTCTTGAAATTGTGTTTGAATTTTATTTTATTTTAATTTAAGACGAGATTTGTCAGGTCTATTTTTGTCCAACATCATTTCATGATCTGCCGTTCAGCTTCCTTCAGCAAAGGAATTCAAAACCTGGCTTCAACTCTCTGAACAAATACTCCCTTGTTTGCCTCCAATATATTGTTTTTAACTTGTTTCACTGGAACTGGTTTATCGTTTTGAAAATTGCATAGCGACATCGTGGCCTGCAACCAAAGAAAACCACCGGCTACTTACTGAAGATTTGCATTGAATGATGTGACTCATTTTAAGCCAATCCTGTTGTGTACTAAGTTTTGCAGATTCGACGCACAGAAGTCCTATTTGTACACAAAAGCATACAAAACCCGGAGGAAGCAAAACATATTACAGCCCTGCAGCTTGCCACACTTATGTGCTGGCACAATCATTACATTTCACATCAGCTCTCTGACCAGACAGTTTTCAAGAATGTTTTCCACATAGAGTTGTAATTTCATAATGGGCGGGAATTTATCAAATGTATGCCAATTCATGATGGGCAAAATGTCCTGATAAGAGTCTAGACTGGCTCTGGATAATGATAGGTCAGTCATATCAACCTAATTCACGAATGAATTGCAAGACACCCTAATGACATTAAAAAGAAAGCATCATTGCTGCGATGCCGATGATGTTGTTTACAGAGTTCCTTACTTGAGGAAATTGACTCCGTAATCTTGATCTCCCAGACCTTTGTATATGTTTTTTCCTCTTTGTCTGTTGGCATGTGTTGTGTTTTTCCGAAGGCAGCAAGCTTGGACATCGAGACAGATACAAAGATCCCAGAGAGGCAAGTTTCCAGAGGAATTCGGGGAATGCTACCTCATAATTATGACATTGGAGGTGCTCTTGACTCTGTCTCCTTATTTTCACCACATTATACAGACGAGTCAGTAGGGTCCGATCGCAGACCCAAAAAGGGAAACAAAATATGCCAACAGGAGGAAAGGCGAAAGCTGCGTTCCAATTCACAGTGTCAGAATAAAATGGGAGAACCTGTCTATGTATGGAATCTCGTGTGTAGTTTTTACTGGGCGGTTATAAACAGATTTGCTATGAGGCTTATTGGTCATGGAGCATTTTTTGTCTCAACTGCCCAGACCATGACACATCTTTCTGAAAGGGATTTGATAAATGAGAACGGTGATATCAGATGCCACATGAATGAGCGGAGCAAGTTTGACATGTCCTCCTGACCTAGAGGTGAAAGTTCAACATCTATCATAGCTTCCTGTGGAAAGCTTACATAGGAGATCTCATCCGGCCATGACCAGTGCGACGGAGTTCACATTGCTTACTACGACACGGTCTTGTGAAACAATGCAGGCGTGTGAGACTTATCCAGCTCAGACCACCACCGATACAGAAGCTCTGTTTGATTTCAGAGATCTTCTCTCCAGGCCTTTGCTAATAGTTTCCTCTCACAAATCTTTGAACAAGAGGTGTCAGAAAAATGACAAGTTAACTCAAGATAACGTATTGATATATTTCGTGCCCAGATTTACTATTTTTAGTTTGTTTTCACATGAATATTATTGAGAAAAAGAAGACTGGACACTATTCAAATCAAGTCTGTGAGAAGATAACATATATTGTAGTATTAGATGAACCCTTGTTCGTTCTGTACAAAACACATTTAGTCAGAAATAGATTGTTCACAATATATAAATTTTAGAACAACCAAAATTTGAACATAAAAAATCACAATGTTAACATATTATGACCTAGATATTAATATAGTGTAAGATTCCTAAGTCTTCTGATTCAAAAATAAATCTGTCATTGTTTACTTAACTCACATTCAAATTGTTTCAAACCTGTATAAATGTCTTTGTTTTAAAGAACACCTTGAAAGAGATTTGGACATTTCTTGGACATCATTGACTAACTACCATAGTAGGAAAACTAAAAGGGAAGTCGATGGTGCCACAGAACTTTTTGCAAATTTCAAAATATCTAATTTTGTGTTCAACAAGACCGAAATCATAGAATAATTCTTCCTTCTATGGTCAGTTGCTAACATTCTTTTTAAATATATTGGTGTTTATACAGGTTTTGAACAACTGGAGGGTGAGTAAACTGGGGAGGAGTATCCCTTTAAGTTATTTGGACACCTTATAATCTACAAATTTCAGAATAAAATCACTAATCATTACCATTTTCTTCATTTTTTTCCATTTTGTACTAACTCTGCATGTGTCCATTCAACTATCTCTCTTTCTCTCTCTGACATTATTTCTTTCTGCTCTCATTCTCTGTGGGTGTCCTCGTGTTGTGAAGGGGGGACAAGTCAGACACATGCATAGCAGTGAAAAATATGTGGTAATTATTATCTTCAGAATGGCCATCTGTCATCTATTCCCCTGCAGCTATTTTCTGCTCCCACATTCTTGGTCCTGTGAATCCGAGAAATCGAGAGAGACGATTTGTTGGGGTTCAAGGCTGTTTCTCTGTGGTGTCAGGAGGACGTTTGTGTGAGGATAAGCATCTCTGTCCTGCCTGACAGTGAGGGGTTGGGTGAAGTGACCGAGATGAGGGGACTGCGTGGGCTGGTGGGGAATCAAGCATCTTACCTCAACCACAAAAGGTTCCTCATGCCTTTGAAGAATCATTTCTTTCTTTGTATACAGAACGTTTTTTATTTATGATATGCAGTAAATTAAGAAAATATTTACATACTGAATCCAAGATAATTGTCAAACTAAAGTCTATTGGCCTTTAAAAATAGGGACGAGGTCTCCAAAGATGCCCTGTTCCTCTCGCTCTAGTGGGAAACTGGAAAAATCAACATACAGGTCTGAACGTGTGAATGTGAGGTCAAATGCATAACATTCAGAAGTGTTACTCATTGCATTATTTCATCCTCTTCAAAAAGACAATTGAAAACGCTCCAAATGCCGAAGGGCACATGGTGACGTCAAACTTGATATTTGCATAAATGTGCACTTGTTTTTTTTATGGTATGTTATAGTCTTGCTGCTAGATAGATGTCGGCAGCTCTAGCAACACACTAATTACTTTTATTTTGTGTTGAAATACAATAAAACAAGATTTATGAGACAGCAGGTATCCGGGATAATACTCAAATCTTGATACTTTACTTTTGATTTACGATAGCCAATTTATGTGAGATCGCTGGAGGGCGAAAAAGACATGCTTTAAAGCAACTTCTTGTGAACATAGGTTTTTCATTTCGATATGAAATGTATGTATGCATGTAATGATGCTTCAATGCAATAATGCTTTTATGTCTAATGTAAATGCAACCGAATATGATCAACACTGGAATAAAATCACAATATATTGGAGATGCCAACGTGTCGGTTTATATTGCAAACCACTATACCCAGACCCTGAACCTGCAGGGAAAATCCAGGTTATGGGGTTCTGCAGTATGATGTATTTGAACTTATTCCCTACGAAATCATTTAACAGATATACAGTCCACAGATGTGGCTTTTCTTTTATACAAGAGGCCAGTGATTCAGAATGATATTTTATTGACTTATTAGTGTCAAAGAGTCCTCTCTGAGTTGCTCAAAACGCAGACCCATAAACTAATGGGCCGCAGACGCTACTGTCAGTTTGTATGTGTGTATGAGATGATTTTTTTCTGTCAAGGGAAAGCACTGAGTCACCACAGTTAACGTTGAGATCATGTCACCCCACGCTGTTAAATAGAGACGTGTCACACGTAATTCTTTGAAGTCAGTCCTGCTTTTCCTAGAATGTTTGGGAGTAAGTCACTAGAAATAACTGCAATGGCTGCCAGGATCTCAGAGGCATCAGGTCACCGTAGCTACTTGGCTCTGACCTAGTTAGATTTATTGAGGAGTGACTTGATATATTTATATATGATTGATGATACTGTATGTTAGTTTTTTAACAGATTTAACCACCTTTTAACCTGATTGTCATGTAGATTGAACTTGCATTGTTAGGTTAACGTGCGCTGAGTTTAAGTCAACTTTTTTTTCATGTAAGAGTGCAGCATTTATTTTAAAAGACCTGTCTGTTCAGGTCATTATTTTCTTTCTTGTTGTGTCCTCGTAATCTTTACTTAAAATCTCCTTGGTCTGAGGGCAGGACTATATTGATTGTTCAATGGGTAGTCTGTCAACAATCTAATCAAATCCCGAAGGACAAACTGAGTCACCACCCTACATTTTTCTCATTCCAAAAGCATTTTCAGGTTACCTGTCACGACCCTGTCTTTTTTTCCCCAGTAGTTTGGACTTTTAGTTTGTTTCTTTTTCCTGTCCTGTTTTGTTGTCATTTGTAGTTCTTTTGTTCATTGCTTGCCTTTTGATTGTCTCCCAGTGTGTGTTGTTAGCCCTCTTCAGTATGTGTGTATATACCCCAGTGTTTCCACTGTCTAGGATTGATTGGTGTTAATGTTATGTTGGTGAATGTCTAGTCTATTTTTTTAGGATGTTTGTGATTACCCTATGGATTCTATTATAAATAAAACTGCATTTGGATCCTCTCTCTGTCTTCACTAGCTGCAACGTAACATTACCATTTGGAAGAAAATACCATTGTCAACTGCTGTTTCATGCCGAGGCGGGGTAACCGATTTCCGAATTATGCTTTAGACAACTAAACCGAGCCGAGTACCAAAACAATCTTGTAGCCAATCAGCACTTAGGTGCACAGTGCACAGGACGGACATTAGCCAAGCTGAGCACTGACGAAAGCCAAATATTGGGTTAGGGGTGTGTTTGTTTTGGTGATTTGAACATCATCAACGCCTAAGAGAAGTCGGACACCCTGCCTTAAATAAAGTTATTATGACAGACTGAACTTAAATTACAGACTGAACTAAATGAACTTGATTTTCCACGGAAATGCACGTGAAAATGTATTTTTAAATGTATCCTCATAATTGAGAAAGAAACATGAGTTATTGAACAGGGTCAATATTAATACACAAAAATCACAAATCTCACTCTACAGAAAACTATTTTTTACTGTAATACATCATCACTAATACTAAAATAAGTAAAAAAATGTATGATGTAGTGAACATCTATGTCCCATCAGTTTTTATTGTTATAAATATAAACATGGGCTCATGGGTATTTCTCATTGCATTTTGAACTAAACGTAATATGTTGAAAGGAGTATTTCAAAGATTCCCGGATGGTCCACTACTTCCTATTTCCATGTATTTATGCGGTTTACGGTTAGAAAAACAAATTTGTTTTCTCATACCGTGCATTACTGTTGCTCCTCTGTGCCCCGCCTTTCTGAAACGCCTCAATTTTAACAAAGCTCATCAATTGTCCAGCTACCCAGTGCATTATGATTGACCGAACACCTCAAGCATGTGGCGGATATGTTACGCCCCTTGCCATATTCGGAACATCAGCCGTCAAAGTATTTTGACAGCTGATAATGTCACCGGTACAGTATGAGTTCAGGCCCGAATATGATCCAGAAAATGCATTTGACCAAGTGGAATGATCAACTTTGCCATGGCGATTAAGCCAGCAGAGCGTAAGATTTTATTTTTAAAAACGATTAGGTTTTCAATTAGCTTACTATGCTAACTTCTTTGACGCTGTGTCTTAACACAACGTGATAAGACATATTATAACGAGGCACATGTTGCACCGGGGACTGAATATGTTGACCTTTTTGACTTTTTGTGTAACTGCCAGATGGATATAGCCTCGTAAATATAAAAAAAATCTGCATTTGTGATCGTAGGACCGAAAAGAAGCTTACGTTTGAATAGTCAGTTGCCAATTCTTTAATAATGAAAACGTACTTACAGGATAAGTTAGAGGTGGTAGACTGTCCATAAAATTTTGATTTGCCCCACTTTTTAGAAACCAGATGTTAATGTGCTGCACACATTCGGATTTTTGCGTTGTGCTGTTTTAAAACTTAACCACAGATTTCTTATTGTGCCCTCGTTTGGAAGACCCATTTAAGTAGTTTTTCATTTGTAATCTCCACGACATGGTGGCAGCAACAACAACAGTACAGCGAGAATAGGCACGCCTTCGCTCTTTGCGTATACATTTTGGGCGGTGTTCTTTAATGTTTCTCACGAACTGACGTAGAAATGTGGGAGCGTGTTTTAAAGAGGCGTTTCAGGCAGTTTTGGATTAGTTTCCACTTTTTTATTTTTTCAATACATGCATGAACAACTTGAAACACACCACAAATACAGGAAAACATGAAATCATGAAAACATGAAGTCATTATTTACGCACCCTCAGATTGTTCCAAACCTGTATACATAAGTTGGTTCTGATGAACACAGAGAGCGATATTTGGACGATTGCTTTTAACCAAACAGTTTTTTGACCCCTTTGACTTCCATAGTTGGAGAAATTACATTATTATTTTAATTTGTTCCATCGAACACAAAATACGATATTTTGAAGAATTTAGGACAGCAAACAGATCTGGGGCACTGTTTACTTCCATTGTAATTTTTCCTACTATGTAAGTCAATGGGGTCCAAGAACTGTTTAGTTTTTGTCCAGCATTTTTCCAGATATCTTTCTCTGTGTTCAACCAAACAAATAAATGTATACAGGTTTGGAACTGTAGAGTGAGTAATTCATGACAGAATTTTAATTTTCGGTGAACTATCCCTTTCACGACTAACAATGACAATGGTTTGATTTATTACTGTAACATATTTTTGTATTAGTTTTAGTAGCCTTATATTAGTTATTAGTTTTCCCTATATTTTAATTTAAAAATATTTTGGGGAAAGAACATACCTGTCTAGGTGACCCCTGGAATGAAAGAACCCCTCTCAGTCATTTGAGACCATGTCATGTTGTGACTATATTCACCTTACAGCACTGTGTTACTGTTTTACATAATCAGTTGCTGGTGTGTCAGAGTTGTATGTGGCTTTTTTTACTTTTTTTTACAGCAACCGTAGCTTCTCTAATGGGAGGGGGAGGGCGGTGGCGGAGATGTAGGTAGCAATTTCCTACATTGCCAATAGTGGCCTCTGAAACTTACACTCAGAACCTTTAAAAGATTTCTCTTCTGCGCACACGATGCGGTGTGCTGACTCTTTGTGTCATGCGAGGCTCCTTGAGACAAACGGCGAACACTCTTGGAGAGAAATGCCACGACAGTGAGTAAAGTATTCTTTTGAAAAGTCTGCCAAACCAGCGGCTTTGAAATTAAATTTTCTGAATATGACACTTATGTTTCACAGTTTCTGAGTAATTCAGAGCGGATGACTCAGGTCATGACACTTGTGACATGAATCCAGTCACAGTGACCTATAGTTCAGATTATAAAGAAAGGCATTCAGTCGACTTCCGTGCTGTGATAAAAGACGCTTTAAATGTTGATTAAAAATGTAGCTTTATATCATTTCACCTGCTTTAAATGACATAATGTTCCTGTTTGGGTAACTCAACTCAACTCAACTTTATTTATATAGCGCTTTTTACAATTTTCATTGTTACAAAGCAGCTGTACATGAGACACCTTGAATACAAGTAAAAAAACTAAAGGCATATACCTGTAAAAACAAGACAAAGGTGAAAACAACAAAGACAGACATACAAATGCTCCACACACACAATATGCAAACATACATACACACACACACATTGACATAGACGCACACACACACAGTGAAAGCACACATTGGCGATAAAGGAGAAAGAACCACAGGTCAAATATTAAACGGACTATAAATTCTTATATTTAATATTAATTATGTCTAATTTCTGAATTCTAAAGCAGCCCCCCCGGCCAGGCAGATAGTGCAAAACAATATGCAAACGGTGGTGAGGAACCCAAAACTCCCATCGAGAAAAAAAACCTCAGGAGAACCCAGGCCCAACCAGGGGATTCCAGTTCCCCTCTGGCAAAAGCTGCTGCCTCTGCACAAGCTCAACAGTGCTTGCACAACAAGGCTAAATAAAAATAAAAAATAAACTTAATAAGGTAAATGATAGATTTAAGATTATCATTCACAATCTAATAACATTTGAAATGTTGTAGGAAAATCAAAGTTGTGGCGTCCTTTATCCAGCTCTATCCTCTTAGCTCTTGTCAGGTCACCGCTTCCCATTCTCAGCTCTGCCATCGGGTCTGGGCATGAACTGCATCCTGCGGTAACCTTGGAACAAAGAGACAAGACTGGCTGAGAGTAGAGTACTGTTCTGCACTCTTTGATGCAACAAGTACATCATTTGTTGTTGGATGTGTTTCTGGTTCCGGTTGATCTAAATAATGCAGCCTAAATCCTCTGAGGATTAATATTATGGAGGAGTATTGTATGCAAGATTAAAAAGATGAGTCTTTAGTCTAGATTTAAACTGACAGAGTGTGTCTGCCTCCCGGACCGTGCAGGGAAGAATATTCCAAAGTTTAGGCGCTAGATACGAAAAGGATTTACCACCTGCACTTGATTTTGAAATTCTAGGTATTACCAAGTGACAGGACACCTGAGAGCGTAATGTACGTGGAGGTCTGTAATACAATAGAAGATCCTTCAAATACTGCGGCGCTAGACCATGTAGGGCTTTAAAGGTAATAAGCAAGATCTTTAGGTTAATCAGATGCTTTATAGGTAACCAGTGCAAGGTTGACAGAACCGGGGTTATATGCTCGTACTTTTTTGTACGTGTAAGAACTCGAGCTGCCGCGTTTTGAACCAGTTGCAGTTTTTGTAATAGGCCTGCAGGGCATCCACCTAGAAGTGCATTACAGTAATCTAGTCTTGATTTCATGAATGCATGAATTAATTTCTCTGCATCTGACAGTGACAGCATATGACGTAGTTTAGATATATTCTTAAAATGGAAAAATGCAATTTTACAGGTGTTGGCGACATAGCTTTCAAATGACAGAGTACTATCGAATACAACGCCAAGATTCTTAGCTGACGAGGATTTTATGGAGCATCCGTCAATCATTAAGCAGTATTCTTGGTTGTTACGTATAGCGGTTGTGGGTCCAGTAAGTCACACTTCTGTTTTGTCCGAGTTTAGTAGTAAAAAATTGTTTGCGCGAATGAATCGTGCTATTCACGCGTAGTTGGACCATTGAACATTTTGAGTTTACTCGCTTCATTCGCTTGTCGAATTCACTTCACTGCAGACGCGAATTCTTGTCATGGGAGGGGGTTCTGCCAGACGGCTCGCGAAGACCTGGAGAATGCAATTTTACGCCCCAGGCAGTTTTACGCTAGCTTTATGGGGAGTCTGCAGACCTGGAGCATGCAGCTTTGCGCCCCAAGCAGTTTTACGCCCCTGGTGTTCCTTATTTCTCCAATAGGGGGAGCACGCAGTTTTACGCCCTTGCAGTATAATTCATTTAAGCTCTTAGAGATTTATTTTTCTAAAAAATTTTGAAATATCAAGAAAGTACAACTGCATGATCATTTAATATTTTTTTTATCATTCCCAAGTATTATTACAAATGAGATCAATAATATCACAACTAGTGGTGGGCATAGATTATTTTTTTTAATCTAGATTAATTCCAGGATTAATCTAGATTAAAAAAAAATAATCTATGCCCACCACTAGTTGTGATATTATTGATCTCATTTGTAATGATACTAGATTAAAATGGCTCATTTGAATTCTGCCGAAGGCATTCAGAATATGTGTGCTACCCAAATAATGACTAAAAAGTAAGTCTTTGAGAACGGGTTTCTCATGCCAGGTGGTGTATTAGACCAGGGGCTCATCTCCTGTTTCCAAAATGCATCAAAAACTGCTTGAGAAAGCTGTTCTACTATGATAATTTGTGATGAAAATTAAATTATGTTCAATAATATGTACTTGTGTTTACTTCCGCATTAGCAAAGGGATGCGTTTAGGTGGTAATTGAGACTGGAGTACATTTTACATTTACATTTAGTCATTTAGCAGACGCTTTCATCCAAGGCGATTTACAAAGAGTTAGGGAGCAACAAGCGATATGTCATACAGGAGCCATAATACATTAGGGAAGCTTCTTAAAAATAAAATTTCCGTGAAGCAAACCCGGCGGCTTTATAGCTGCATCCATGTTAGCACGTCACGTTTGATGTGGTAATTTCACAGTAACGTTATGTTGTGTTCAGACCAAACGCTAATGGCGCGTCAAGCGCGAGTGATTTACATGTTAAGTCAATGCAAAGACGCGATAGACCTACTTGCTGCGAGAATCAAGCGAATGAAGCCCTGGTTATGAGATGATGAGGCGGCGCTAATGACGCGAATCACGCGAGTTGTAAAATCTCGTTCTCGCCCTCTACAGTGCAATTAATCTATGTATACATCCGCGCTAATATATCAAGGTGAAAGTCATCATAGCTTGCATAGTATAGACCCAGCTCCCAACTCAACTTTGAGAATAGATTAACGGCGACATTTTTTTTATCGCGCGATAAGAGTCTCACCTTAACGCAGCACGTTAACGCTGATGACGGCCGACCACTAATCACAATTTAATAGTCCTAATTAGCCCAAGCAGTTTTACGCCCCTGCTGTTCCTTATTTCTCCAGTAGGGGGAGAATGCAGTATTACGCCCCTGCAGTATAATTCATACAAGTTCATTCAGATTTATTGTACTAAAAATGTTTGAAAAGAAGTATGAAAATGAGTAAGAGATATCGAGTTGGCATACACCTGGTTAGCTAAGGTTGATCCAGACACAACATTGACCTGGTCTCCAATCAGTATTAATTGTATTGTCTTTGAGTTTAAATTAGACACGCACTATATTATAAATATATATATATATGTTAAGATGTTTAAATTAATTCATAACAATATCAATTAATCATTAAAAAAACTATGCATGTTGGGCCATTTCTTACCAAGAAAAACGATTATTAACCATACCTCTAACTCGCGAAAGATGACAAAGTTATCTGTTAGGTCTGTTATGGTGGTTCATAATGAACAGCGAACCTCTAGTGGAAAAATAAGTAACAACAGGGTCCTAAAAATGCAGGGGGTGTAAAACTGCTTGGGGCGCAAAGCTGCATGCTCCAGGTCTGCAGACTCCCCATACAGGACGGCTCCAGTCTCGTAAATACTGGGGCGCCATATAGGGGGACAAGTTAGGCCGATTCCAAGGGCCCATGACTGACAGGGGCCCCAGAAATAGGGAAAAAATAACATAATATTATCAAACCATCATCATTCATTATATATATTTGTATAATAATACAATTAATAATCTCTTTGTTTTTGCAGGTAAAAGTTAAAAATTCCCATTGACCAAAAAGTAAACATTCATATTGACCGACCTGAATGAAATGGTTTGGTCCTGCTTTAGGGCTCTCGTTGACGGTGTTCAGTTGAAATCAGTAGATGCACCAGAACTACAGTGACGACAATGCTCCCTAATCAAAATCTGGTTTCAAGTTTTCAAAAAAGGAAAGAGAGAAAAGAGAGAGAGGAAAGACAAAGGAAAGGGTGTCAAACTGTAACCCAGTTTTTCACCGAGAAAGGTGGGTAGCCTAAAGCAGTGCTTCTCAACTTTGGCCCGCGAGATCCACTTTCCTGCCGAGTTCAGCACCAACTGTGATAAATCACCCGAAGAGGATTATCAGTGACTTCAGTAACAGACACGTTCAACTTAATGTTGGATTGAGCAGATTGTTTGGCATATTGAATTAAAGTACCCCGAGAGCGATTCAAATGCGTACCGCGCAAGTTGGAATTCAATCTCTTTTGTCATACGATGATAGATTTGCGCAGCGCCACATTAAGTTGAACGCATCTATTCTAAAGACGCTAATTAGCTTGTTCAGGTGTTTTATATCAGAGTTGGGGATTAACTCTGCAGGAAAATGGATCTCGCGGGCTAGAGTTGAGAACCACTGGCCTTTAGTTACATTTATGGATTTGGGAGACGCTTTTATCCAAAGCGACTTACATTGCATTAACCTATACATTCATACTTGGGAATGTGCAATCCCCTGGGATCGAATCCACAAATTTACGTTGTTAACGCAAGGCTAGTACCACTGAGCTACAGGAGAGCAAAAGTCTAGTGTTAGCCTAGATTTAATCACCATCAGTGCAGGGAAACGTTTAGTACTTTAATAACCCTAATAATTTTGTTGAGATCATTTTACATTTTGTCAAATTTTACAAAAAAATACATTGAGAGAGCAAATTTTTGAATCAAATAGTGAACTGCATAATAGACTTACATGCATGTACAAATCACCAGCAGTAAATATTGTGTTTGTACAATTATTGAACTACAAGAAGCAAGACAGTTGCAAGCCTTTAATTTGAGTTATGTAAAGCTTTTGATGGACAGTTAGGTCCTAGAGATGTGGTGACAACAGCTGCGAAGAGGGGGCCCAATTCGATTTTTTACTCATGGGGCCCAAAATTCCTGGCAGCCCCTCCGTATATATATTGCTCAAATTGTGTAAATAATGTTTTTGACAACATGCCAGATTATCCGACCTCCTCATTCACTTTCTTCCAAGCAAGATCCGTTTTATTTCTGTTTCGATAAAAGTATGAAGTATTGTACAGCTCCATAGCAACTACTAGAGCAAGCTCCTGAAAGTTCAATTTTTTTAACTCGCACAATTCGCATCATTCGCGCCGCCTCATTATTCTCGCTGTGTGTCCTTCTACTGCGATAGCATTCGGGAAGGCTGCATTACACTCTAGCGCTACAGTGCCGTAGCGTTCAAATTGTGATATTGCAGGCCCTTAAGTTAAGTCACGCAATCAACTACTTCTCGACAACAAGAATTTTAGTCAACAATTTTTTTATTGTCGACTAATCGTTTCAGCCCTATGCACGTGGCGAGTGAACATTGTGGTGTGTGCTAGCAAGCATTTGGGGATGTAAGTTTAGTTTGGATAAAAGCTATTACTGCTGTATGATTCTTTCATTATAAAAAGGCCTTTGTTAATAGCGCTGTAAGAATATGGACGGTAATTGTAATATGTATGATGATTGTACCGGTGTATAATGTAATGTGTTTCTGATAATTGATGTTGATTCAGGATACGGATGTAAAGTGGCTAACTAATGTGTTTTCATCTTCCATTCACAGCTACTACCATATTTTGTTTCATTTTCTTTGCGTTTGTATTTTTGTTTCTTTGTTTTCATATTCAGCCGCAGATGTAAGAAATATATTTAATTATTGTTAAACTCATAGGACCTTTTTTCCAAACCTTTTATGGTTGGTTTCTTTTATTTCTTGTTGACCCTTTTGCTCCCATCGACCGCTGTTAGACTTGTTTGTAACCAGCAGACAGATTAAACCTCCATAATATAAGATTTTTGCCCTGGTGTGCTTTATTCCTCTCCCACCCGGTTACACATGTTTTAAATATGTTAACATTAACAAGTGTTTCGGCATTAACTACAGTAACAAATAATAATAAAAGGCTGAAATCTATATCGTTCATTGTTAGTTAATGCATGTACTACTATATTGTTAACAAACACAACTTTATTCAATTTCATTTTTGTTCAAGGAAATGATCCATCCATCTATTTTCTTCCGCTTATCTGGGGCCGGATCGCGGGGGCAGCAGTCTAAGCAGGGATGCCCAGACCTCCTTCTCCCTAGACACTTCCTGCAGGTCTTCCGGGGGGACACCGAGGCGTTCCCAGGCCAGCTGGGAGTCATAGTCCCTCCAGCGTGTCCTAGGTCTTCCCCGGGGTCTCCTCCCTGTGGGACATGCCCGGAACACCTTCCCGGCGAAGGCGTCCAGGGGGCATCCGGAAAAGATGTCCGAGCCACCTCAGCGGGCCCCTCTCGATGTGGAGGAGCAGTGGATCTACTCTGAGCTCCTCCCGAGTGACCAAGCTTCTCACCCTATCTCTAAGGGATCGCCCAGCCACCCTGCAGAGAAAGCTCATTTCGGCCGCCTGTATCCGGGATCTTGTCCTTTCGGTCATGACCCACAGCTCATGACCATAGGTGAGAGTAGGAACGTAGATTGACCGGTAAATCGAGAGCTTCGCCTCAGCTCCTTCTTCCCCACGACAGACCGGTACAGCGACCGCATAACTGCAGAAGCTGCACCGATCCGTTTTTCAATCTCCCGTTCCATCCTTCCCTCACTCATGAACAAGACCCCCAGATACTTGAACTCCTCCACTTGAGGCAGGAACTCTCCACATACCTGAAGTGGGCAAGCCACCCTTTCCCGACTGAGAACCATGGCCTCAGATTTGGAGGTGCTGATTCTCATCCCAGCCGCTTCACACTTGGCTGCAAAACCGTCCCAGTGCATGCTGAAGGTCCTGGTCTGATGGGGCCAGCACAACAACATCATCCGCAAAGAGCAGAGATGAAATCGTGAGGTCCCCAAACCCGACGCCCTCTGGCCCCTGATTGCGCCTAGATATTCTGTCCATAAAATTATGAACAGAACCGGCGACAAAGGGCAGCCCTGCCGGAGTCAAACATGCACCGGAAACAACTTACTGCTGGCAATGCGAACCAAGTTCCTGTTCCGGTCGTACAGGGACCGGATAGCCCTAAGCAAAGGGTCCCGAATCCCATACTCCTGGAGCAACCTCCACAAGATGACGTGAGGGACACAGTCGAATGCCTTCTCCAAATCCACAAAACACATGTGGATTGGTTGGGCAAACTCCCATGAACCCTCCAGCACCCTGGTCCAGTGTTCCACGACCGGGACGAAAACCACACTGTTCCTCCTGAATCCGAGGTTCTAAGGAAATAATCAAGAAAACCAACAATATGAAGAGATCCCATATGAATGAATGATTCTTATTATTCTAAAGCTAAATTAAATAACATTGTTTTTGATAAACTGGTGGAAAATTGTGGTGAAAATGATTACCATATTTCTGTAAGGGGACCAAAAGTTCATTCACATAACTGTATTTTCAATGTTATTTAGAACATCCAGTGATGTCTGTTATCATTTTAAAAGATGTCATGCCCCAGATACAATCTATACTGCGTGATGGTCCCTGTATGTTACTTGCTGATAAAACACCTGAGAAGTTCGGCACGGCACAGCTCTCACATCACCTCTACATTCTCATGCAGGACTGGACTGCAAAATTGATGCTGAAGAAGTGGGACGAGCCATAACCACCACACATAAATGGAAGCAAATAGATGGAGTGCCTGAGGTTTCTTAAGTGGCCAGATTTTATGAGTAAATGATTAATTCCTCACATTTGGACACTCTTGCTTTTCCGCAGCAAAATATTTGCAGGCTAGACAGCTGGTACCAATTTTGGTACCCCAGTCACTTCAACGTCCAAGTGCATGTGTTTGACTCGTGGCTTATTGTTAATGTAATTCTCTCCTTCCTCTCACGGCTAGGTTATTAATAGATCTTTTTTCATGTTTGTATTTTTAGTCACGCTTACATCTCCGGGTCATTGAAGTGTTGTGTGTGTGTCACAGCCATCGATTGGTCACCGCTCTATGGAGCCAGGCCGTGACACACCGCATCGCCCTCCTGTTGCCATGTCTTCCTCCATCTGTTGAGTTGTTAAATGATCTCCTGCACTTTTAAGGCTCAGCGCCTTCACCACAAAGCCATAATCAAATAAAAGAGGAATGCCTGTTTTTTGGCAACCTTTTGGGCATGTGTCAGGATTTCGCTAAATTTTGAGATATTCTTGGACGATGGATCTGGGTTTTATTAAAACTGGCAAAACAGAAACACATAAAAAACAACTACACAAAATCAAAGGAGTGGTCAGTAAATCCTGACTTAACCAACTCGTCTATCTTTCTGGTCAGCGTAGAAGTGTATTTTTAACACTTTGGAGAGGGTCTTTATGACTTTCTTATGGGGAGCTTCAAGGTGAATAATAAGACACGAGGCTGATCTCATAAATTTTGGATGTTGCATTGCCATAACCTATCAAACCTTTGAAAATTCTCATTTATCTCCATGGCATGAGAAGTTATTTTGGAATTGCATAAATCTTGTTCTCTGTTTTGACAGAAAGGTTTGGAAAGTTGGAGATCTCTTGATTTTATGTAGAGCTGGTGTACATCTTTCATACACAATAATTTGATCAAGGTCATGTGTTTACATGGTTCTGTACACTTTCTTAAACCATTCATCTTCCAGTGCCATTTCAGAAGCTGGACTACTGGGTAATGAAAGAGTGTTTAAAAATCTGGGAGTGACAATGGTGAGGAGTAGAAACCAAATCCTTGTGGAATTTGGTTTTTGCTGTCAAAATGTTTTTGCCTGAATGGCATTTAAGGATGTTATGCCAAGCGTAATCCTTTTGTGGTCTGTCTTTTCATTCCATCAGGTTTTTGCATACATAGACAGACTACATTTTTCTCTTTACATTGAGACCAAAGTTAATATTAATGGCTTTCTTTTACCAACCGCAGGACTCCAAAATCTGCTTATGTGAAGCAAAGTAGAGGCTCGGATGGCTCCTGTGCAGTCTTGAGAGGGTACTGTGCCAGGAGATAGTGGCAAAGAGGAGCTCAAATCTGCACACTGTCTGGATATCCAGGCTAAGATGTAGGCATTCGACCGAGTGGATTAGTGGAGAGGCAAGCTTGAATTTTTTGGTTAGTTTTCGGTATCCAACATACCCTGTATCAAAGGATCAAAGTTATAAGGAGAGTGTAAAACTAAATGAAGGAATTACTGAAACTATTCACAAAGACTTTTGAAACATATTTCTGAACTTATTCACATGATATAACCGAGAGTTCTATTGTCTCACTTCTGTCAGTTGATGTCAGGTAAACCTGGTTGTTACGGAAAAACGTTATAATTTATCCATGGCCATAAAGGTGCTCTGTGTGGTTGCCAAGAACAGCTTTAAAATACTTTTTTTCTGGCAGGCCACATGTAAGCCTCAAATTTTTGTACTGTGTTTCAGCTGACCACAGAGGTCTGGTACCACTGGCCTTTGCCTTATGACCACTAACAGCAGCAACCACGATAACCACTGACGCTATTTATACTGATACAACTACTACTTTTGATACTTATCCTACTACTTTTACTACCATTACTAATACTACTACCGCTGCCGCTATATTTATTTTCACAACTGCTAGTTTTTGCCTTTCTGTGTTATAACAACTTCTTAAATTACTTTGCATTGAATCCTTACTAACTGAAAGCCTATTTATTCATAATACTCCAAAAGATCTGCTTTAATGGGGTAATGACTTTATTTTCTCAGCAGAACACAAAAGAAGATATTTTGAAAAATGTTGGTAACCGAACGACATTGGCTCTAATTGACTTCTATTGTAGGCCACAAAACCACAGAGACATTCCTCAAAATATCTTCTATTGTGTTCCCCATACGAAAGAGGCATATGCAGGTTTTAAAGGAGCCATTTTTTTGCTATTTTGAGTCTTTGATTATGTTTTGGGGTGTTGAAAAATTGATGTTCATGTTTTTTATTTAAAGAAACTCTTTATATTTCAAGTCTATTGTTCATGGCTGTCCCTCTTCTATCAAAACGACTTGATTTCTTCTTGTCTATAACGCTCTGATTGGTAAAGCTGACCAGGTCTGTCGTGTTTGGTTCCCCGCTCTGTGTGTGAAGATGTCCCACCCATACCATATCAGCAACTCCCCCAACTCAGGTTGTTGTGATTGGTCAGTGCCCCTCCCAGTGAATGTGTATTCATAAATGTTTACCAATAAACAGTAACAATTGCGTAATGGATGTCTGCTAGTGCATGTGCAAACGTCAATCTTTGTTAGAGATCGATTTTTTTTTCCTACTATGAAAAAGACACCGGACCGAATGACATCAGACCAGTAGTTTAATTAACACTTATAACAGAAGCATTCATTTTGCCTTTTTATATTGGACCCGAGTTGGATAATAAAACAAGCAGATTGACCAGGAGACATTTGCAAGCAAGACTTTAAAGGATGTTTCATTGAAGAGTTTTAGAGGTCATTTAAAGCACTCGGAATAGTGCTAATCCGTAGTACACAGAATACGACCATTACTGTTCATACAGCTGCTTATCTGATTTAAATTTTGACTTGTTCTAATGTTAACACTTCCTACTTCTCACACAAAATCTCTTACTTATTACTAGTAACTATTAAGTACCTAATGCACAGTGTTGAATAGCTTTCTCATTGTAGCAATGCCATGCCACAACCATCTTCTTATTTCATATTATACGACCACCACAGCATGCTGTGAAACAAAGTTTTATTTTCATTAGAAATTTACTAGAGCTGAGAGCACAGAAGATTTGTTTATTATCTAGTGATTCGCCCGGAGTGGAGATTGAAAACAGTCACTGGAATTTTGGAATCCTGCGGAGAGCCCCATCAGCTTATGCAGATCTGTGCAAACTCATTAAAATATTTCTCCTAAAATGAACTTGGTCCAGTTGTGAGCAGGAAATTTGAGTCTGACTCTGGCTTATATGTCAATTTCTGGTAAAAAAAATTTGAAAAGGGGAGGGAGAGGGGTTACCTGAGGTAGCGCCCAGCTGAGGTGGATTAGCTCAAGAACTGCACCCCCCTCTGCTTTGACGCTGATGAGAATTTTACAGAAATTTGGTAGCTTTTGGACTACAGTATCTGTTTATTTCAGGGGTAAAGAATGTTCCGTTAATCTCAGATCGTTTATGATGTGAGAAAGTTTAATGACGTTTTAGACGTGCATTGTAAATTTGTCCTGTGTTCATATTGACGTTATCTCCTTCAGCAAAGAAGCGTAAATGTGACAACATTTTTGTCCTCTGTCAGCCACTGTAGTGCTTAAAAAGGGCGGGGGTGGAGTGAGCCGTTGGTTTCAATTCACAATGTCATCACTAGATGGCGCTAAATTTCATACACTGGACCCGTGAACCGCAAGTTGCGATGATTTTTACTTTTGTATTCTGACAGATTTCCGAGTGAAAAGGAATTTCAAAGGAGAAAATTTGAGGGCACGGCTTGCGTTTTTCACTGCGAATTGTTTGGATGTGTTAAAACAGTGGGTGCATTGATTTCGAAATAAGACTTTCACCAGAATGAGAGTTGAAGGGGAGGAGTTAATGGATGCTCCAGCCAAGCCGTCTAATTTACATAATTTGTGATGAATAGTCATTTCAGGGCGTAAGTACATTTTCAGATTTTAACTGAAGATTATGAGGTTACATGAAATTTTAAAAGAAAACGACCCACGATAAGCTATTTACTATGAACGCTGCTATATTTCACGAAAACGATTAATAATGTGAAAAAAGAAGGTCGTCTTTGAGCATCATAGATATAATTTAAACTCGGTTTTTGGGTAAAAGACCCTCAGTGTTGTTTATTTTCTTTTGTGCCTCCCACAGGTGATGTACAGCACTGCTCTGTCTTTGTACCGGGCAGAGCAGATCACGACGATCCAGCTGGGAATGTTGCCGGTCTGTATAGGGAGGTGCTGAAACCCTGTAGAAATGGGACTGGTTTTTGTAAATTATCTATAAACACCAAAGAACAAATGAAGTACAGTGTAAAGCCTAATTTGGGGCCCTAAATCATTACCCCTCCATTTGACAACCCTGCCAGATGCTTGCCAGCGCTTTTAAAAAAAGTGGGTGTTCTGCTAACCCAAGAGCATTCGAAGCATCTGGCCAAACACACCACTGTCACTGTGCCGACCCGTTTGCTGGGCTGGCGTGCGCCCATATCCAGAGCAGCGCTGGTGAAGGGACCTGGCCTCACGGGCAAATTGGGAAAGCTTGCAGGTACTTCAGATCCACGGGCACTATAAAACCATCAAACATGACACACAGACAGTATTACATGCAGGCCTTTGATAAAAAAACCTAGCAGGAATCGAAAGATTGTATGCAGAACTAAAATAGATGTTTTTTAAATGATGACTGAATCAATTGTGACATTACTTTGGCATGTTATTGTTAGTCTGTCATTTTTAGTGGTAGCCCAGACTTATTTATAGTAACATGGACTTGATATGTGTGCATATATTGAGTTAAAGAATTTAATGACTTTTAAGCTATGCAATAAAACACATTCCGTTGTTATTTGATTTTGATCTTTACCGGCTCATGTCAGCATTGATGCTAAACGAACAGGACTGCAGTTATGCCACGATGCTAATGTCAGAAGAATATTAGCCGTGAAAATTCTTGTTTTGTTACATTTTGTACATCTGACATTAGAGAAAAAACAGCTGTGTCATTTCACATTTATTTTGCATGTAATTATGTTGTTTTGAGTCCTCGGTGGATGGTATTTTTAGCACCAAAACTTGGTGCTAAAAATACATTATGCAACACGCTAAGATGTTTGTGTTTGTGTTTCATGCATATTCAAAGCACACCTTTCTCCTGGTGCCCTTTACCACACTTGGACTAAGAAAAGCTTAAAAAAACCTCACTATTGGGCTCAGCAATAACTGCGTAGACAAATAGATCTGCCAGGACGACTGAGATCAGTGCTGTTTGTCGGAAACAAAGCTGATGGGTACACATGATCTTCGTGTTGTTTGGCACGTTCAAGGAAAACATACATAGGGCTTTACATTATGTAAGTGATGCTTGGAAGTGAATAAATTGTGATAATCCGGTTCTTTTAGAAATATCAGTAGTTGATTTATTAAGGACCACGTTGCATTTGGTGCTGGACATACCTCAATGAATGATTGTTTTTGGTTTGTATTCATTAAGGACTGTGCACTGATGAATGGTTCAGTGAGGCTATGCTAGGCAGAAACTTGAGACTAACGTGAAAACAGACTTGGCGAAATCTTCACAAATACCACATCAGGACTTTGAAAACCATAATTGTGGGGTCCATTCTTCAGCATTGTTTATTTCAAAGTCTGGGGTTACAATTAAGGGAATTTGCCTTGCAATTAGCATGTTAAAAATAATAAAACAATTTACCTAAAATACCTGCATTTTGTGTAATGATTTGGAGCAGCGAATTGAAATTACAATGTTTCGACAGCACTCGGTTCTGTTTAGATGTTTAAGTGAAGGTATTGGATTTTTGCAAATAAGAGGCAAATTGGAAAAGACAAGCCAATGCCATCAGCCAGAATTTTATTCTGACCACGCAAAAATCTGAATCTCTGGCACATTCAGTGACCTATTACTTTAAATTGCTCCTCCGGTCTGCAAGATGATGTAATTTTAAGATTGATGGTCAAGAAAGAGTAAGCAAAACGGCGGTCTTGAAAAGAATCTAAACTTAAATTTGCCGTTCGGGCTTACACCTCATATGTCCTTTAAAAAAAGTACTGCTCGGATTGTTCTGTTTCGATTCGGCGATAATGTGCTGTTGGAAAGGATGTCTTCATCTATTACCCGGGAGGGGAGACATTTTAATGATAGACAGGTCAACACTCCAGCAAACTCTCTTACTGAGCCTGAAACTTTGATATCACCATTAAACCATAAAAAGCTCCTGCTTAGTTTTACAGTTCTTCATGAAAGAATCTTATGAGACTCTAAAAATTCCCTGAAAGTTCTTTTGACTACACTGTGAGAAGAGAATGATAAACCCGAACTACGTTGAAACTGACAGACATCATATATATATTAAGGCGTTTTTCCTTATTACACTCCTTAGAATTTCCATGAGCCCTTCAAGATATATCTTGGGGTATTGGCTCCCTAAAGAATTTGTTCTAAAAAGTATACTTACCCATGTAATTACAAACCTGTAGGAACACAAAGGGAGGTGCATTGGCTGCCCTTTTCCAAGCAATATAAAAGAAACAAGATTGTTAAGTCCAAACATGAGGAAAACAACAACATAAAAATAACACTAGAACATTCTGTATTAGTTGCGTTTGTACAATTCCAAAATCGAGTAGATGTGAGGAAGCGTTAATGATCAGGTATTTAATTTATGAGATTGACAACTTCCTTTAGACTTAAATGCTTATCTGAAAAAAAAATGATGATTAGCTAAGCATATATGAAAACGGACCCCACAATTAAAACTGCAATCTGTAACTTGTACCCCTATTTCGGCAATAGTGTTTATAATTGCAGGTAACTTTATGTACTTGCGTGGGTTGAAGTCAAACTGATGTTCCCACAAAGTCGTACCTGACTGCTCCGCTTGTATACCATTATTATGTGCTAATGTGCTTGCAAATGTGAATCGGCGTAAGAAGATCATTCTTCTTTTTGAAGGCCAAATGAAGTGTTCAACTAAAACAGGAAGTTGAGGGCGGGACATAGGCCCATTAACTTTTTAAATAGCCAATAGACTTAAGTTTGTCCTCTCACAGGCTGGAATCTGATGGGTTCAAGTTACAGTGCAGGATCACAAAATTAATTGAGATGACAAGTTTTTGTTACACGGACAAGGTGAGGGGTTCTAAGGACCCAAAGCATTACTCAGTTAGGTGCTGTGTGGGATCTTTAGGTGGATCTATTGACAGAAATGTAATATAATATAACTATGTGTTCTGAGGTGTATAAAGACCTTACACAATGAAGCATTGTTTTATTAGGTTAGAATGAGCTTTTTCTATCTACATACACCACAGGTCCCCTGGAATACACAATGTTGTTTCTATAGTGGCCCTATACACACAAACTACTCAGAGCGCGTTTGGTCACTGTTTCTCCAACAAAGAAGCAAAAAACATGACAAAAACAAACATTTTAGGCATAATGTCAACTAGCTTTGTTCAATCACATGCATTATAAAGGTGCTATTTGTTAAAATACTTACAATATTTGGGACTTTAAGAACACATCGAAACAGATCTATCCCTCTTATTTCCATTAATTACTTAACATTTCTTTCTGACTGCTCCATTTGGTCAAGTGTCTGTTCATCTGTGTGTGTGTGTGTCCATAGAATCTTCTCTTTTTCCATTGAGCGTGACACATGTGCTTTGAGGAGAACAGAGTAAACCGTAAACAACTGCTGCTCGTCCCACGCAAGCCACTCGTGTTGGGGGGAACTGACTGAGGTCTGGACCTGTCGTGCAGGGCTGCAGCTCTCAGCTCACGGAAAGCTCTGTCTCTCATCGGGGCTTCTTCTTCTTCTGAAATCCCGTTGGCCGTAAGGAGATGTGATGTATCGAATCCAAAACGGCGTAATTACACACAGGCTTCAAACACTGGCAGATGTGCACGGGCGATGGGTTTGGACGGAGCCGGCTGGGATGGTCACCGGTTCCACAGTCACACTTGCTTAAGCCCCAGGCTCGGTGGAGAGCTTTTGAAATGACTGGGATTCATCAGGCAGCGCAGGACGGCGCTGTGCCAATGATGCCAGGCGCTCCTTACCTCCCACCATGCTGAATCCCCTGCACCTGGCATGACAGCTCAAATGTCCTCTGTCTCTCTTCTCTCTCTATCTTTCTCTCTATATCTTTCTCTCTCTCTCTCTCACTCTCTCTCTATCTCTCTCTCTCTCCAGCAGCTCTGAATTGCTGTAATAACGTTTGATTTCCCACATGCATGCGGTTGGCTCGCCATGAGAAATGCGCAGGCGAATTCCAGCATATATTTAACAAGCCCTAAAAATAGCAGACTAGAATTGAGATGACCTCGGAAATAAAATCACTTGTCACATTTTGTTTCTGCTATTCAACACGTTTCAGGATGGTATAATGTTACTTGACAGATGCCATTCGGTCACAATTAGGATTACGGCAATGGATATACATATCAGACAAGAATATCAGAGATTGATTTTAATGTACAACCTAGAGGCTCCAAAAAAAGGCCTACTGATGCAAAGTAGCCCCAATGGTTTCTTCGTGCATTTAAATTAAATATCATTTACTATCTCTGAATGAACCTGTCACCAATGAAATTGTCAACGGAACTGTTTTCAATGAGTGTTTGGCCTGGAGGTTTTGGTTGCCTGATACAATTCAAAGTGTCAAAGATTTTGGTTTAAAAGTTTGAAATATGTACAGTTGTTAATTCATAGTTTAATGATGAACGACAAACTTCATAACATAAAATGCCTTGTCTGGTCTTTTGGTTATACAGCAGAACATTGCGGATGTACAGACCACCCATCGTGAATGGAGACTGAAGCATGGCATGAAAAAGTTCCTAACTCTACTTTGTTTCACTTTGTTACTTTGAATGATCTTAAGATCGTATTAACACAATGTTCTTTCTGTTCCTACTAAAGCGCAGTAATAATTGTATTATTAGAGCTGCTTTTGAAGCACGATGTAATTAGAGATTATGGCAGTTGTACCAGTTATATGAAAGTAACATGGTGTTATACGTGTCCTGTGCTCAATTTGTGGTTTCTAGGATGGAGAGAAAAATCTTAGAATGTCTCAAACTGCAGTAAATCACCACCAGAACGAGCTGCCACAGTTTTTATTTAAAATTACAGTGCCTTGTGCTGGCAAAGGAAAAATGATTGAGTCATATAATATTGTAATGTCTTGCCGTTTAGATAACTAGTTCAACTAGTTCTTTTCCGGCAGTACACTAAGAGCTCGGTGTACATTTCCACAAGGACATTTCTTCTTATAGCACACTTTGATGTTAATCCTTTGTCGAATATTAAATTTTTGATTTTAGTCACATGTGAAGAAATGTAATCCAGCAGCATTTCCAGTTCCTATACTGAATTTTGATTGTTTTTGATGCATTCAATTTTAAGGTCAGGTAACAGTATCACATGTGACACAGTGAAGGTAGGTCGTATGGAAATGTTGAGTGTTGAGGCATGTGTGTAATAATGAGCGCATAAAATCTCAGTTTAAATATATATCAATAGTATGCACTTTTTCCATTTGACGTCTGGGTACTTCAATGCTAGGACAGGGATCAAAGCATTGTTTCGAGCTTAATCAGAGGGTCTGTTTTCTGCCACAGTCATAAGATGTGTTGATGTGCATGTAGCGAGTGTTGATTATCATATCTGTACATTCATTCCTAGCGGTGTGTGGTTCTTTCTTAGCAGACTGTGTCTTTGTTACAAGAACTGCACAGGCCTTTTTATTTGTCAAGGTTGTTTTTTTGTGTATAAACATTCAAATATTTTTTCCAAGTACAAATTTTTTATGTGTGTTCCTGTCTGGAAACATACTGGGGATAAAACAGTTATATTCTGGCAGTGGCAGAAAAAACATAAAATACAATTTATGGATTATGAAATTTCCATGTTTATCATGCACTGTAAAACGAGGGGTTACATAAGGTAACCTAGTTCTATGAATAAGGTCAACACGCCACACGGCGCGGTCACTCGGGGAGTACTTTTCGCTACTCGGCAAAAGAGAATGGGTGGTGGCTCACGCCCGTATTTATAGCCGGGGTAGCAAGCGGGGCGTGGCTTATTTGATATACCATCTCCTGACAGCTCATCCTTAGCTAGGCTGACCCATACTGTGGCTTGTTGACCTTATTCATAGAACTAGGTTACCTTATGTAACCCCTCGTTCTATTTCATTTCAGTCAACACGCCACAGTATGGGTCAACTGTATACCAGATGAGGTCAGGAGGGGAGAACCAACACAAGCGGGGCGATAAAAATCAAGGAACCTTTTAATGATGAATAGAACAATTATTAGTTACCTTGTTGTGTACACAGGTAAGCAGAGGGCAGTCAGCACCTCAACAATATTTACATGTACACACATAATTCAGAGGGTGCTCTGCACCTCGATAATATATATAACACAGTTAATCATAGGGTCTTCAGCCCCATGATAAAAATTATATAATCCAGTTAGTCAGAGGGTGTTCAGCACCATGACAACATAACTTTAACTCAGTTTATCAGAGGGTGTTCAGCACCATGATAATAATTATATAACACAGTTAGTCAGAGTGTGTCATCACCTTGACAACCTTACCTTTATACAGTGAAATCCAAATGGGCCACTACTCCCTGAGGGCCTTACAATCCATTTTGACAGCCTATGCTTGGACACTGCCTGGCCTTGTACCAAGTCTCCAAAACACACAAATAACTGATCGGTATGTCTGATCCGTTGTGTGCAAGATATGTATCTTCTCAGTGCCCTGACAGGACAGATTAGATGGAGTCTGGCCCCTTCCTCTGAATTGTGAGGAGGTGGATGGAATGGTTCTATCACCAATGGCCTGTAAACAAAAGAACGTGGCAGAACTTTTGGTAGAAATGAAGGGTTTTGAAGAAGTGACATGGATGAGCCTTCTTCTCCCAATCTCAAACATGCCGGATGCACAGAGAAGGCATGAATTTCACTCTTCATTGAAGAGATAGACAAGAGAAATGCCGTCTTCAACGTCAGAAATTCCATCCCTATTTCATCTAGAGGTTCAAAAGGAGGTTCTGCCATAGCCCTCAATACAACCCCCAGATCCCATGAGGGAATAAGTCGAGCTTGAGATGGGCAAAGTCTACGAGCCCCCTTGAGATAACGTCTGAGAAGAGGTAGTGACCCCACTGTGCAACCTCCATAGCCCTCATGACAGTCAGATATAGCTAGCACATAGCCTCTCAAGGTTGATTCTGTTACTCCTGTCTCCAGTACGAGCTGAAGAAGTGAGAGGATAGAATCCACTCCACATGACACTGGATTTATATCCAGTGAGTGACACCATCTGAAATACTTTTCCCATCTATAGGCATAAAGTCGCCTTGTGGACGGGGCTTTGGCTGCCTGTAATGTGGTCAGGACTGCTGATCCTAGAGTCCTGTCTGGCTCCCGTCTAGTGGCCAGACATGTAACCTGAACTTCCCTGGAGTCTGGTGGAAGATCTGACCCAGGGCCTGGGAAAGCATATTGTTTGTGACTGGGAGACGCCAAGGTGCCCCTATTAACAACACGATCAAATCGGCCATCCATGGCTGTTGAGGCCAATCCGGTGCCACCAGCAGGAGTCTGGCCTTCAGAGCTCTCACCTTGGCCAGGACTGCAGGCAGTAGTGGGAAAGGAGGAAATGCATATAGGAGCACTGAGGGCCAATCGTTCGCCAGAGCATCCACCCCTAGGGGTCCTCTGGGGCCCATCATCGAATACCACAGGAGAAAGTGTGTATTTTCCTGTGTGGCGAAAAGGTCTACCTTGGCTTTCCCGAAACTAAGCCAAATGGCCTCTACCACAGTGGTGTGAAGTCGCCATTCTCCTGGCTTGGGACCCCCTCTGGACAAGAGGTCGGCTGCTACATTGTCCTCTCCTGGCAAGTGTGCAGCCCTTAGGGACACTCCTCGAGAATATGCCCACAAAAGGAGATCCCGGGCCTTCCTGTGTAGGGGCATTGAACGTACTCCACCCTGGTGGTTTATGTATGACACAACCGTTGTGTTGTCGGAACGGACAAGTACTTGTCTCACCCGAAGCTGAGGCAGAAAGTGGATCAATGCTCGAAATATAGCTTCCAACTCCAAGAGGTTGATGTGTACTCCTTCCCACAAGGCTTCCCATTCCCCTTGTACTGGGTTGCATCGCCAGATAGCACCCCATTGATGCATTGGCGCTAGTGCAAGAGATGTTGGCTGGAAAAACGTGGAGTCAGAGGTTGATGACCGTCATGGACGGTTTTTTCCTACACGCTTATTGGAGAACTTTGTTTGTTGTGTCCTATGAAAGGACTGCCGGGCTCCTTGGCTTGGTCCCGTGGGCCCTCTTTGAGCAGCAGAGCGACGATGACCTACTAATGCACTTGATGATTCAGCTCGAGCCCAGCCGCTACTCCCGGTAAATGTACGCGGACCACGAGGAGCTGGTGCTCTAACCACTGAACGGGTTAGTTCTCTCGTTCTGCGAGACTGTTCCAAGGTAGCCTCTGCCAGGGGACCAAATACCTCTCCGGGCACCAGTGGGGCTGAAATGACTGCCATGCAGTCTTGGTCCAACAGATTAGCATGGGAAAGCCATACCTGACGACGTGCTTGGACCACTTTGGCCATGGATTGCCCCAAGGCTTGGGCATGTGCACTTGTTCCTCGGAGCAGCAAATCAACCACTCGTAAAGATTCTGGGATACTTTCCTCCTCTCTCGAGGAGGAGAATGAATCCTGTAACAGACTCTCCAAATACACCAATAATAGAGACGGTTCGGTACGCGCACACACACATACACGAACACTTCACTGATAAAGAACTGAGTTTTGAACGAACTGAGTGTTTCAACTTTCAATTTGAACTGTGTTTGTAATAACTGCATGTAAAGTTGATTCATGAGAATCATTTAAATGTTACTGTTACTTACTCAATTGAAAGTAATTCTTTGAAGTGAATCATCTGTGTTGATCTATAAGAGCCATCAATTCCCGTTGTATGTGAATGTTTGAGGTGTTAAGAGATTTGCTGTGAAATTGTTTTTCATTTGAAGCTTTTCCAAGAAAACAAGAAATCTTGAACTGTTTATTTTAATTCAACTTTTTTTTGTTATTTTGTTATTGAAATAGACCCTTCCAGCAGAAACGTAATTTACTAAGAGACAGAAAATAAATTACTAATTGTTAAGATTAAGACATTGGACAGTTATTTTCGAACTTACCTTGGGGTAGGGGCGTCTCACTTACACTGTTAGGATTAGGTGGGTGGGGATGTGAATTTAAATTTATTCTTCACCTCATGCACTTCAGGAAGCCACCGTATTGACATACTCACCTGAAGCCTACACTGCCTACTCCTGTAGTATATTTGAAAATAGTGTAAGGTAAAGCATATACACATAACGTGCATACTGAGGCTCAAAGCACCGGAACGGGGAATAAGATTCCTCCGCTCTTAAGTCTTCCAGGGTAGTGTTTTAATTTTCCCCTACGAGGCAAGACTTACAGTCCCGTTACATAAGCACAAAGACTAGCGGTAGCATACCTCCTCGTGGGTGCAGAGGCTCCGATATTCTTACAACGTGTATGTTTACCAAACAAATTCGAGCGAAAATGCGCTCGTTCCGATCTTATAATCACATATATTCCTGTTAAATACCATAAGGAAATCTTACCGTGAACAGCTTACCTCGATAGCTAGGAGGCAAAAAAGAGAATGGGTGGTGGCTCACGCCCGTATTTATAGCCGGGGTAGCAAGCGGGGCGTGGCTTATTTGATATATACCATCTCCTGACAGCTCATCCTTAGCTAGGCTGACCCATACTGTGGCGTGATGACTGAAATGAAATAGAACTTGTACTTTTATAGAATTTTACAGTTTTTTACCTCACTTTCCACGTTTTTTAGTTTTGTGTGTAATCATTCCAATATTTTTTCCATGTTCCCATTCTTGACATGTGGACCTGTCTGTATGGCACACTGGGGGAAAAAACGGTAATATTCTGGCAGCTGGGATGGCCGAAAAAACATAAAGTAACATTTAAATATATTGAAATATTTGTGCTATTCATGCACTGTAAAACTTTGTACTATGACAAAATTTGACTGTATTTTGTCAGATTTATGTGAAATCACAGTTTTTACAGTGGAGCTCAAGTTTTTTTTGTGACTTATTGTTTCTTATGTTAAATGCACTGTACTGTAAGTTGCTTTGGTTAAATGGTCTGACAAACTGCATAAATGTATGTTCTTGATGCTATTATCTCATTCAATTTTGCAATATAAGCCTGGATTTCACAGCAGGGCTCACAATAGACCAAACCACAGACCCCTCTTTTTTCGAGCAGTTCCATATCACACAGAAAAGTCTCGTCCAACATGTGCAATTTCTGTCCCAAATCCTGTAAATAAAGAAGAGATGGTGTTGAACTAAAGGCCTTTTAACTCCCTTTTCACTTATTATATTATCCAACAAAAGCCAGTCAAGACGTGATATCTACATAAATATCACTCAGTTTATTTACATTCCCTGTTCTTTTGTGCATATAAACACATGTGTACTTCCATGTACACATGACAAACACAACAATGATTTCCCATGAACGTCAAAAACACGGTATGGCATTCAACGTTAAATCTTTCTCACTCCGTAGACAGAGCCACTTTGCTGAAAAAGAGACTGAATTTCTGAGTAAAAGGAAAAAGGCAGCCAAAATAACAGCTTTGGGAATGTTTGGATTTTAAAACAAGAACATTAGTACAAACCATAATAGCTGGCCCGGAGAGCAGTCGGTACCTCCAGAGTTTCTCTCACACAGGCAGTGATGTAATGCCAAACATTTCTGATGAAGCATTTACTTGTTGTGCTTGGAGAGATCTATTTATATTTTGTTCATCCACTCCGAAAAGCACTCCGTGTTTTGTTAACGGCTTGTCATAACTCATTGGTGCCATCTTTCTCATTTCTAATAGTTTGGCATCCTCATCGGTGACGTTTACTTCCATCATCACATGTGATAGAATGGCCTTACAAAATAGCTAAGAAAAGAAAAGTAGTTTAATCATTAAAGAATTAGGAAATTGAATAAAATATATAAATAGTCAAAATATGTTGTTTTATTTAATAAACAGTCCACACTGTTTTGAGTCTATAAGGAAAACAGAAGAATACATTCTGAGATTAGAAAAAGGAACCGGTTACTTTAGATTTTACCTGGAGTATATTTTCAGGTTATTTGACAGAAAAGTATTTTATGTGTTTGGACATCTATAAAGGCTATAAAGCAATATGTATAAATATGAAAACAAATGGGAAAATGTAATTTATATATAGTGCACTTCATTGTTTAAAAAGGTAAACAGGGGAATCACATTGGTTGTGATAAGGATGTTTAGAATATTGTCCTTTATGTAACTGACATAATTTTGCCCCCTGGTGGCTATGCTTATATCATCTTCGTTTTCAAACGTTTTTCTCCATCAACTTGCCCTAAACTTTCATTGTCCAAATTTCACTAGTTATAACACATAATTCATGCATCTGCAAGAATAGAATAGAATAGAATAGAATAGAAAAAGAGCTAAAGAAATTAATTGAAAAAAATATTAGCTTGGCTATCTTTAAAGCCCAGTTTAGTTAAAATGTGATGTAATGATGCATTAGAGGTATGAAACCAATTTCTTACCTTCAAACATAAGCACTGGGAAAAGCATCCTGGGAAAGAAGAAAGCAAGGCATTGCATTTGGGTTTCAGTCTAATGACTTGTGCCCTTTTCATAACGAAAAAATAAAGTTTTCCAGGTTTGATTTACTTGCTCTCAATCCTCTTACCATTTCTGTTCGTCAACTTTGAAACTGAACAGACTATGCCACTTTCAACATTAAATGTTTCTGTAAAAATAACTCTGTCAAAGTCTCATCTGAGGGTATCTTCCTCAGTTAAGTCCTTGAGAAGTCTTTTTATTGGTGGTAGTGGACTGTGTTGGTCGCAATATGGAAGATATTGAGTCCTATAATGTATAGAGTACTATAGGTTCAGCTACTTTCTGGAACCATCGTGGGATGATTTCGTTGTAAAAAGCTGTGAAGGTCGATCAGCCGTGAGTGGCAGACTGGAGCGTGCTGGATTTTGGTTCCCATTCTGTACCAGTCAGACAGACAGATTTGGATGAGCCCCAAGGTGACAGGCCAGAACCACTTACCGTGAACGTGTTCGGTCCCACGCATTTCCCATGCTCTCTCACACCAAACAGTGAGGTTTACCACAACGCGCACTCTCTCCTTGCCAACTTCCTTCACCAGTCCGTGTACTCGCTTTGTGCCTAGCACAAAACACCTATTCTCAACCCCTTTAAACATGGGCAATCATTATCTACTCCTTTTTCCCTTTTTATGTTTCTATTATCATCTTTTTGCTTTCTTGCTTTATTCAGGACTTTTGGGGGAGGCCCTGGGAGGAGTGTATGCACGTTTATAATCCCCTGATTACAACTGTTGTCCCTGAAGCATGTTTTCACCTAAAATGGCAGGATCTCTCATACAGGGCAGATAGGAACTCACAAGCTCCTGCTTCTCGAACACAAGGACCTCTCTGTCATTGTGGTTACCACCTCTGACCTTCTTAATTGCAGCATCATAGAATCATGGATAAGTACTCAATCAGCCAGGGAACCACACTCCGCAGAGACCCCTGAGAATATAGTAAAGACTTTATGTGCCTTCCAATCCAAAGAATCCAAAGCAAAGTCTGTTATAATCTCATGATGAACAGACTGCTTGTCTGGTCAAAATGGCAACGTTTATATGCCTCTTTATGGTATCTCTCCTTCATACAGTATGACAATAATATGTTAAGCCTTTTTGGTGCTTGCTCATTCAAGACTCACTACACCACTAGTTTTTGTGGTTGGTTGTCATGGGTTGCACTTTATTTTGATAGTCCCCCGTAGACATTCTACTGACTATAAGTAACTTTGCAACTACATGTCCACAAACTCTGAACAATTTGCATTTTAGCTGCATCTAGCGGAGAGGTTGCGAATTGCAACCAACGGCTCACTCCACCCCTCCCTTATGATGCATTATGTTGGCTGACACAGAGCTAAGATGTCGTTGTGTTTTCCCTTCTTTTCCAAATATAGGAAATGTATTTACGAAATGCGCTCTGTAGAGCATTTTGCCATTTTGGGCTACTGTAGAAACAAGTGATGAATTGCAGGCAAACAGAAATGCGGTTTATGTAAATAGAAATAGCTAATTCTAAGGTTATAAAAACATAATGCATCAAAATGTGAGGTCTTTTTACACCTCTGAACACATTGTTATGTATTATATTGCATTTTTGTCAATAAATCCTGCAAAAAATTACACACCAGACCTTTAAGTATGGTGTTAGGATAAATAAAAGTTGACACATAGTTGAAAAGCTACTTATAGTAGGAACAGCTTCTTTGAGGGATTAACATAATAAAGCACATATTAGACCAACAGTCTACTAATACCGTACGGACTTGTAGTTGACAAGAAGTTGTAAAGCTACTTATAATTTGTAAAATATTAAAATAAAGTGTTACCTCGTGTATTTACGTTTAATATTCAGGACTGTTAATTCTGAAAAGGTACAATATTTAACTTTTAGAGATTACATAACATGTAACCTGTACCTGTAGCTTATTGACGTTGTGAAGGAGCGAAGTGAAATGATGGGAGTCTTCAACTCACCTGCCGATAGCAATCAATCCAATAGGACTCATTTTCATGAATGATGAAGTGAAATTAAGTTTAAAACCGTTACATAATAATGAAAACAGAGTGGCTTAATAGAAACAACAATAGAATAAAGTGCTAGACATTAAAACTATTACTTCATAATTTTTCATAAGACTCATTGTTTTGTCATGAGGTGTGTTCCAGTGCATGAAGTGCTGAACAGATCGATCGCTGTATGACTTGTGAGAAAGTACTGCTTTTAAATCGCTTTAATATCCTTTGCACAGCGCCACATAAAGTTAAATATATGCACGAATGCAAGTGGATATCAACACGGTTAAAAAACGGTAATACTCCAGCACCAAAAAACTTTGTAAAATTACATGTATTCTATGTTATTCTACACCCTTTGATGTAAATTGACATTTTTTACCATATTTCACATTTTTTTTATTTCTAAACATAAAAAATCATGTTTATTTAAGTATGTTTAGCAGTAAGGGGAAAATATAATGCAAAGTTTGTACAGTAAAATTCATTTGTCTAAGGAAAGTCCCCAGAATGTATAGAAACCTAACATTTGTGTGTGTGTGACTTAGCGCATGAACAACTGGTCACTCTGAGGCCAGTACAAAATCAGCCCTGTCAAACACAGTGCTGGTATTTCACTCGCCCGGCTGCGGAGAATGTTGTGTATGACGGAAAGGTGAGGATCCAAGACCCTTCGGCCCGCACCAATCAATCCTTGTCCCCGCTGGGCATATTTCACATAGCTGAGCTTGATTCTCTCCTCGCTGAAGAGAGTCTACACTATGCCTTTGGAAGCAAAACGGCTCTTAAGTAGGTGTACGTGTTCAGTGGCCACTCACAGAAATGAGGCATATATGTGCAAAAACGCAAGCTCGTCTCCAAACACCGGGGTGGCGTGCGGCTCAGGCCAGAGGAATGCGTTGTCCATCTGTCAACAGGAGTGTTTTTACTCCCTGGCAGTAGCGGAGGATTTCATAACCTGGAGACTCTGTGGATTTTATAATGCTTTCCTTTTGCCATGAGCTCAGAACTCTGTTCCCATCCACACTGGAACATAAGGATCAGTATGCAAAAGACACACGCACACACAGCTGTGGCCTGCCCTCACTAGGGCCCTGTATAAACTTGGTATTAAGAGCTGTCTTGGGTGATCTGATCACGAGAGGGAAGGCAAGGCGCATTGCGGTTTACACCTGGTTAAAGCATGCATCTCACTTACTGGATCTGACTGGATTGCATAAGAGAGTGAGGCTAATATTATGACTGCATACTGAACACTACTCAACACACCAGTGTGTTACTTCATGATGATAAAATAAAAATGAAAAAATATTAAAATCTTAATATTTTGAGAATAATGTTAAAATTACAGGAATGAAGCCCAGAATTTGAATGCAAATGGTGGTGTTCCAAAATGTCAGAGAGATTTCTGTTTGTTTTCCTAAATTCTAACCAAATATCATCTCTTGTGTTTAACAGAACAAAGAAATGCTATTTATTTCTACTATGGTAGTCAATGGTGCCCCAGAAATCTCAGTTGATAACATTAATCCACATAATTTTCTTTGTGTTTAACAGAACAAAGACTTTTTTACAGGTTTGGAACAACTTGAGAATGGGTATTCATGATAGAATTATTATTTTTGGGTTGGCTATCCCTTGGTTTTTGTATTAAGGTTTTTGTATTATTGATAGAAGGAGTGGGCACATCTGCTTGCCTTAGTTCTTTATTCATAATGTATGAATTTGTTATCTGAGAAATCATGTCAAAATTTTGACCCTGGTTATAACTTGCAACTTGTAATGCTTTTGTCAGGAAGGGTGGACAGAACCCAAGCGCAGGAAGTGCAGGGTTTACAGAAAGATTTTATTATGCAACAAGAAAACAAATACTGAAATATGGAAAAGCACGATAAAAAATACAAGACTTAAATAATAATAAATCCAAGATGTAAAAGGGAAAGTCCATAGAAACACATAATCCACAATGACACGATCGGGAAGCACAAAGGAATGTAACAAGTGAAATGAACCGGCAAGGACTGGGGTAAGAACAGGATTATATAAAGGGAAGAACTGATGAGGGATAAGACTGCCGGGAAGAAGAATGGACAGGTGAGGGAGATGAAACACTAATGTGGCGCTATAGGAGAATCAAGGGGGCGGAGCTGAACGAAATGTCAAAACAAACCGCCACGTGTCTCAACAGAAGACGAAACACACACACAAGACATTGTATTGTCACGGCCTTGTCCCCAAGGCACGAAAACTCAACACAGGAAGGACAGGACCCTGACAGTACCTCTGCTCCAAGGGCCGTTCAACGAACTGACCAAGTGGGAAAAAAATCAGCAGGAAAGATAGATAAGAACGAAGACAGACACCACACAGACAGAACAGAACATACTAGCGTCAGGGCTGACACAATGAAGGGATTGGTGTTGGACGATAAGAAAAACATCAACGGGAAGGGTGGGGAACAGGCTGGAAGAAACTGGGAGTGCTACACTGAGGTGGGACAAGAGGTGGGGACTTAGGAGGGACATGAGTCTGTTTCCTACAGCGGGACTGTTATGACTCTCACGGTAGAACCCAAGTGCAGGCAAGCACGAGACAAGATGGTAGGGGTAACAGGAATTTTAATATACAAAAAACAGGAACAAAACAAAAACCCACAATGGGGAAAACATGACAGGGTACTATAAACAAAAACAAGAACACGGACTGACTAGACTAATAAAACAAACACTTTTGTTTTGCATGTGAAAGCTGATTGGATGTTAATTAGAAGACTACTAAGAGTTTGATAAAAACTAATAAGAAAAGAGTTACCAAAACACAACAAACATCAACGCGAAGGACATCACAAATGTAGCTCATAGACACCAAACATGATCTAAATATCATCTTGGTCAAATGAGTTACTACAAATCTAATAATTCCAGTAGTTAAACACACATTCATGGATACGTTGGATTAATGTTAAAACAGACATAACAACATGAACATTAATACATGGAAATGTTATAAATGAATGTGTACATTTCCATATAAATGCATTTATAATTGTAGGTCTATCCCCAAAGTGAGTAAAGAGAGTTCAGCTCCTTACATTCCAATGGGTCGTAAAATACTCTATCTTGATGAATTGGTGTGAGTTGCTATGGTCACCAGAGATCTTGTCCTGCCCTTGGTGTAAGTTGCAGATTGGGGGTTGACCCCCAAGCGACTAGCTTGCTGGTGGGGTGAGGGGTGTTGTTGTAATATTTAAGAAATTTAAGTAGTTATGCGTGTCTGATCGGTCTCAGGTACTACATATCCCCCTTTCGCACGTTTTTGTCTAACCTAATAGACAACAACGAGCGACAAATAAGATGTACATGATGATCAGACGTGTTCCGCACTGCAGGTAGCTCGGGTGGACTCCTTGGCCATCGGTGCTTCCTGGAGAGGTGGGACAGCAGGTGTCAAGACATCATCAGATATTGGGTGAGAGCTGTGTGAAGAGCTCTCTTACTAGTTTCAGCAGCTCCTGTGACTCAGGCGTAGGTAAGTCCGGCTCTCTTTGTGAGGACCCAGATCGGCACCTGTGTGTTGCATCGGATGATGCTGTCAGTGGCTGTTGGACAGCCAGTGGTGTTTCCAAAGAAGAATTTAGCCGTCTCCATGGTTTCTTCCAGTGGTTGGTCTGGTATCTGGGCCTAGTACGATGGTGACGGTTTTGTCTTCTGGCTGGAAGCTTTCCTGGCATATCGTTGAAGGACATTGTATTGTAGTGACAAAGTCTGCCTTCTGGTGCAAACTTTTGAATGTTACAGTTCAGACTCTAGGGTGCCGTAGAGGCCTTTCTTTCAGATGTGGCCTTATGTTTATTAAAGGCCTTCTGTGCCAGGTCCCGCAGCTGATGAATGGTCATCGTATGAGGGCAGGCCATGATGCCTAAATGGTGGCTAACAATTGGATGTAGATTTCTGAGGAACAGGCTCTTGAAGCTGATATCCTCCTCCATCTCGGATTCATTGCGAGCTCCAAAATCAGCTTGTCTGAGTCTGTTAAGGTAAACTCGGGGAGGTCCAGGGCAGCGACCAGTCCATATTCTGTTTCTGGGTCTGAGAATTCTTGTATAAGAGCTTGTTTCAGCCGGTGGTAGTCGGATTTGACAGCTTCAGGCTGCCGTTCTAGAAAGCTCTTTACCTCTGTACCAGAAGTTATCCAAAGCAGGCGGAGTCTCTCTCGTGTGGTCACATTTGGCATAATTTGCAGTTGAAAGTCTATATCCCGCAGGAAGGCATGGACATCGAGGTCTCCTGCAGAATTTGGAATGAAGCACTTGATGACTCTAGCCAGTTTGTTGAGGTCTTTAAGGGTCGCTCCATGTACCGTTTCAGGGATTATCTGGAGAAGTCCCTTCCCTTCTGTGGCTTCAGATGTTTTTAGGATGCTGGTTGGTGAGGTGTTAAGCAGAGAGGTCAGCCCCCCCCCCTTTGTATCTTTGTACTGGGCTGAGGGAGTTTGCTCTGCTTACCTGCTGTGACAGTGGGGGATGTGTCTTCCCCTGTGGTTCCCCTTGCAGCTTGTATGAGTGTTCGAGTTCTCTTTGGACCCTGTCAAGCTTGTCTCTTGTGTTGTCCAGCTGCTGTGTCAGAGATTCAATTTTGGCATCTCTATCTGATAGTTCAAAATGGGCTGTTACTAATAATGACTTTGCATCAAACAGTTCTTTTTCCAGCTCTTCTTTGGCTGCTTTTTCCAGTAGTTTTCTTTGCTCAGCAGCTGACAGAGCTATCGGAAGTCTGTTAACCTCCTCCTGTTGTTCCATCTTACCAGACTTATTTTGTGTGGTCTGGGTCTCACCTTCCAGTTGGGCTACGCGGCTTTGAGCATGCTTAAGTTCCTCTTGGAACTCTGTTGCGTGCAGCTTTAGGTCGTTCACCTCGTTTCTCAGGTCTGTGAGGTCGTGGGCTAAGGAGAGGATGATGCTGGTCAGCTCCTTGTGGTCATAACTCTGGCTTGGACCATGTGTCATTTGTCTTCTTCCCTCTTTGTCCAGTTGCACCCGTTTCTGGTGTGGGAGGTCATCAGCAGTTCTAGGTGGTAGGGCGTCCATCACCATGCCTTGCCAGGCCATTAGATCTTCCATCTGAGACATTGGGGCAAACTTGTTCTGAGAGTTAGGGCAAGAGACTAATGCAAGACCATATAAAAGATTTAAAAATAAAGCTAGGTGTATATTGTGCAGCTAGGTTTTACCACGTGTGGTTAACTGCTTTAGGTAGCTAGTGAAGTGTGTACACTATTATTATCTTAACTGCCTATGGCAGGAAGCCAAGATTTGTATGCAACCAGAGATTTAACATGATGTAAGACTTGTCTAAATCATTTAATCAAAACTCAAAACATACTGATGGTTCTTAACAGGCTTGATCTCTGAATAGTGAAGAACAGGAAGTAGGGAGAGAGAGAAGAGAGCCTTCCCGATTCTGATTGTCAATTAGTGGTGCTCAGAATTATACTTATGCCTTATTAATCATCTAGATTGTGTAGCAATAGGAGTCATATTTCTGGAGCACATATTTAACATTTTATTTAAAAGAAGCAAAATCAAGAAAAAGAGATTGGACATAGATAAATAAAATAAAAAAAATAGATGACTGCTAATAGTAAAATTAACCAGTAAAAAATAAAATAGAAGGGAAGTGATCTAGTACTGGGAATAATTAATAGTACTGACATTTAACCATATAGGTCAGTGTTGGGCGTCACTCCCCTGTTGGCTAAGGCTGCTGCGTGTTCAGCTCCCATGCCTATGCCATTACATGTGTGTGCACTTGAGGGTCAATGTTCTATTCAAAATCCCCAATACCTATAAGAATTCTTCTCTGGGTAGGCAGTTAAAATGTAATTAAGTTTGGTTCAATTAAATTAGTAACTGAGCAACAATGTTCAGGAAGGAATTCACCTGAAGTTAGTTAAAGTGTGTCTGAGAAGAATTAAGGAAAGAGAGTGGAAATCAGAAAAATAGAGATCTTGTTAAGAGGGAATAGTTACAATCACTTTACACTGCAATACACGCAAGCACTACTTAATGACTTCAATTATATATGCTATGCTAACCACTAACTATTGAAGTTAGGTATTAGTAAGCTCATCTAAGGCCGTTAGGCCGCTAGGTCACGTTAGCTTAGCGTAGCAAACAAATATAGATTGTTTACAATATGGCACCAGTCAATGACACCTATGGTAGGTGGAGTCAAACTGGTTGACAAGTCGTTGTCATGGGAACCAGTGCACCCCAGGGCACTTTAGTTCTCAAAGAGTGTCTGCACAGTTCAAACAATCTCAAATAATAAAAGCGGTACACAGTTGGTTACAACATGGCGCTTACACTTAAATCAATTCAACGCTTTTCTTTAGCAAGCCTAAATGCAAATATAGATGCATTCACTAATTCTTATTATGTATGCTTTCGCTTCTCTGTAAACAAGTACTTTAAACAGGTTTCCTGTCCTTCTTTAAGGAGTACTTACACATTCACTGTAGGTTTACACTCATTTACATACATACAGCTGTTTGTGCCTTACACACAAATACTGAAGAATTGAGAAACACACTATTTTCATTCGGCAATTGTAACACAGTACTGATCACCATTTAGCTAAACTTGTATATGCAGAGTCAAAGTTTAGATGACTGGCATAGTTCTGACTATAATTTAAAGGTCCTTACAACGCAGAAAGAGGAGCATCACTCAAATCTACCTTTACATAACACTGTACTGAGATTCCTTCATCAGAAAACAGGTTAAACGATATTGCAATTGGGATTTCTTCGCCAAAGCATATTGATTCTGGAACAGTTTCACATGCAGCTTATCTGAGATTCCTTCGTCAGAATAGACTTATGCATTGATTAAATACAAATATCAAATATCAATCCAAATATCAATCCAAATTGGGATGAATTTAATTAATAATGATCAATTATAATTATCTGGATCAAATTCATGATTTGGGGAAATCACTTAGCATTACGAGCAGGTAGCAAGAATCGGCATGTTTAGGGACTCCGGATTATGAGCATGAACTACAAACAACATCACGTGTGAAATAAAACAGGACTTTAATATCTAGACTAGACACATACTAATCTAACATACACACACATACAGTTAAGCATTAGAAGATGGTTGAAGTTGAAGCAGAGAGAAGAACAGAGCATGGATTATGGCAGTATATGATATTCAGAAGATCAATAGCCTGAACTAAACATCAGTTTCTTCTGGTAAAGGACCTTTGTTAAAAGGAATAATGATGCCCTATGCATCCATTAATAAGACTAAGTTTGATACTTGCACGTCTTGCCCATCAAAGAAAGAAAGAGTCCTGATGCAGTTTGTTAAGGCTCCAGTTGATCTTGGCTGAAAGTGATCAGAGAGAACCAGTTTTATGCAAAAGGATCTGTATCTTGAAAGACGAGGCCGCAGCCTGGCACAAACTTATGGGTTAAAGGTGAAGTCTTCTTCTAGTCCATCCTTTGGAGATGCAGAACGCAAAGAAGAGCACACCAAGAGAGAAAAAAAGGAAGCGCGAGGAAGAGAGAGAAAGAATCTTCTTGTTGTCTCTTTTAAACTGTGAGGATGTCACATCCTACAGACGTGACTGGTCCAATCAGGAGATGGCAACTTTGGAGGGAAAGTTAACTGTTTTTGTCTTTCAGATGGTGTTTTGCATGTGAAAGCTGATTGGATGTTCACTAGAAGACTACTAAGAGTTTGATAAAAACTAATAAGAAAAGAGTTACCAAAACACAACAAACATCAACGCGAAGGACATCACAAATGTAGCTCATAGACACCAAACATGATCTAAATATCATCTTGGTTAAATGAGTTACTACAAATCTAATAATTCCAGTAGTTAAACACACATTCATGGATACGTTGGATTGATGTTAAAACAGACATAACAACGTGAACATTAATACATGGAAATGTTATAAATGAATGTGTACATTTCCATATAAATGCATTTATAATTGTAGGTCTATCCCCAAAGTGAGTAAAGAGAGTTCAGCTCCTTACATTCCAATGGGTCGTAAAATACTCTATCTTGATGAATTGGTGTGAGTTGCTATGGTCACCAGAGATCTTGTCCTGCCCTTGGTGTAAGTTGCAGATTGGGGGTTGACCCCCAAGCGACTAGCTTGCTGGTGGGGTGAGGGGTGTTGTTGTAATATTTAAGAAATTTAAGTAGTTATGCGTGTCTGATCGGTCTCAGGTACTACACAGTGACTAGGAAACATCCACGTTAAACAAGGTATGGTATACAGCTTCAAGCATACAAACACAAGTAACGAACCAGCACAGGACAAAGAAACAAGAGGATGTTTTATAGGGAGACAAACACAGGATAATAGAATAGGGACCAGGTGACACAGATCAAACACTAAGGGGAAGCTAATTAACACAAACTAGGAAACAGGAGGGTAAGAACGATGACGCGACTCGGGGAGAGTAAGGAAGGCCACAAGGTCAAAAACATCTCTCCCCACATGAAACAAAGGATTCTGTATGATTCCACCTCTAAACCAAGAAATACCTGACAAGGAGAGGTGAAACCATGACACGGGACGGTGTGGGAAGGTCAGGACTAAGGGGAACTGACCTGACTGGGGTACTCTTCTTGGGACGGGGAGGAATGGGACTAGCAGGACAGGAAGGGCTCAACAAGATAGAAACAGACTGGAATAATAATGGCTGGACAAGACTAGGTGCCGATTGGAAGGCCGGAGGGACAAGGCTTGACACTGGCTGGAATGCCGGCAGGAAAACTTGCAAAGTCTCCGGCTTTGATGCCTGTTGCGCCGGCTGGGATGCCGGCTGTTGCAACGACGGCTGCGGCGGCTGGACTGCTTGGCTGGAAACCATTGCTGCCTCGGAAATCGCATACTGTGACAGTACGTACTGATTTTGATTAAGTTTCTACCCATCAGCTGTTAAAATAGTAAGTTCTATATAATATAAGTGGGAGTAGTATGAATTGAAGATATGCATTGATGTCACTTTCCCATCTGAACATGTCGGGACACGCCGTGGGACACGTTCCCCTGTGTGGCAAAGCAACCATTAAAATCTCCTAATAGGAGAATAGGAGAAACAAAGAAATCGGGACTAAAACAGGAAATTATTTGCTGAAATTACAAGCAGCTGGACTCAACAGTGATCCTTATCACTTCCCTGTGACTTTTTAAGTAATCAAAGTGTTCCTTGACACTGAAATGTTGTGTGGAATTACGTTTCCTGAAATTGCAAGTAGTTAAGTGCTCAAGTGGTGTTCACGACATACTGCGTCTGCCATGCTTTATGGTCATGTAAGCTTTTTGACCTATGATGTTTAAACCACTTATACGTGAATGTGTTAAAAACATAATTTAGTCGCGAGATATTCAAAGTTTTCCACTTTTAAGTTTTCCGCTATATTTATTTGATTTACTTTTAAAATTTGACCGTTGCACTGCTCCCATGGCATCATGGGATAAAGAAGTGTCCATCCGAATTTCGGCGGAACTAGTAGACCATCTGGGTATTTCTCGCCAATAGTTTTTTGCATATTGAGGTTTTGGACATACTATCTATGACTCATAATCATTTTCGCCTAGTATATAGAATGGAACTAGGGGATTTTGGATGCAGCGCTTTTCTCAATAGCAAGAACGCAAAGAACGGACTTGTTTTCTCGTGGAGACCAGTCTCAGATGCAACTTCTCTCAGAAAATTAAGTTGGATGGAGGCTCTGCATTAACTTCTGGGACTTCAAGGGGGTTCTGTACGCACGCAAGGCTGTATTCGATGGATCCTTGATATCTAGAAAACATCCGTGTACATTATGTTCTTGAGTATTGGGCCCTTTTCCAAATGCCGCATTTCATGTGGACTTGCGGTCTCGTGGACTTAAATTGTGCGTACTCGCTAAGTCTAAGTATGCTGTCAGATTCGCCGCCTTTGTGGCCTGTTCAGCAAAGCCCGTATCTTTGGAGACTCGTTATCGAACCAGGAATCCTCCATACGACCAACCACAGTACAAATGGAAGGAGTGTGGTGGATATCAGAAATATATGAAAACATGATTTGTGTCAAGATTGGCTGCGCTGTGGGCCTGCAGCTGCAGCAAGTTACTCTTGCGATAGAGAGAGAAGTCGAGGTGTGTTTGTTTGTTCACGGCATTTCAGTTATGGATGTTGTATAAACGGTTGATATACACTAGATTTGGAGATCGTTTGAAACTGATAGATGGAGCAGCAATAATGTTAAATGTAAACAACAAGAATCCTTGTTCGTATTTTTTTTTTACAGATGATCTTTTAATAACCACAAAGGAGATGTTTTGAGCAGAATTGTCAATTTACAATTGGATGAATTAACCTCAATGGAGTACTTGAATATTAAAATATTATTAAATTTCACTTAAATGTTCTGCCTTGTCATATTCTTATGATTATTCTTATGTTAATTTTTAGTTACTTAACACTTAAAATGTGACCCTGAACCACAAAACCAGTCATAAATAGCAATAGCCAACAATGCATTGTATGGGACATAATCATAATCTTTTCTTTTATGCAAAAAAACCGTACATCAATCTTATTTTTTCAGCTTTCACATGATGTATAAATCTGGTATTGTCCTGTTGTAAACGGAGCATCCAAAATGGATCTTAAATGGTTAGTCCAAATGGAAATTGGATGTTAGCTTCCTCATGCCATCCAATGTGATATTGTTTCTTCAGTACCATGACGATTTTTTCAAATGTCTTCGGTGCTTCATAAAACAGTTCTTTCAGAATCAAAAAAGTTCAGGCAATTGTATCTAAGTGCTTTTACCTATACATCACCTGAGGACGATTGAACCTGAGGACGCTCAGAAGTCCGTCTTGTGATTCTGTCGTGTCCTCTTTCGGGATCACACTTGGTCCAGCCCTCCATCTCCTCCTCCTTAGAAGCCAAAGGCTGATGAATGCTGTGCTCTATATGGGGCCGGTAATGCGGCCTGGGTCCGGACCGCACCACCTGAGTGATGATTTTGTCTTCAACACAGCGTCTCCAGCATGCCTGACCTGTTGAGAACACAGACGCACTCTGTGCTGGTCCTTCTGTCACAGTGGCAATTAGAAAGTTCGGCACAGGGAGCACAAGCTCGGCTCTCATGCTGTCAGGCTGCATTAGGGAGAAGTTCTGGATCCACGGACACTAGCTCCCCTGTGGAGCAACACTTTACTGTACTGGACGTCCTACTCCAAAAAACCCCCAGTGACTCTACAACACAACGGTTACTCTCAGCCTCCATGTTTATTATTAGCCAAGTGCATTTAGCAAGCTAATTCTTAACTAGCTGGATTAGGAAGGTTACAATACAATTTATACTTCATGTATTCCAACCTTGGAAAAAACACTCACATTTTTATTAAAAAAATGTTTAAACAAGTTTTTCACATATTCCTAAAATGTTTGTGCTTTATGACTGGTGGTCTATTAAATTTGTTACGCCCTACACCTATTAATGCTTTATGCATTTTTAAGCATCACGTTAAGAAAATTAGACAACATTAAAACCATCCTACATTCTTAAAGCCTTGTGTGATGTAACACACACATTTAATGAAATGTGAAATCATTTGTGAAATTTAGAAAATTGTCTTTATTTGGAGTTTAGTACGCAGTATATTACGCAGTATAGTCTCTATTCATTTCTGAATGACATGAATGTTAGATTTGTCAGTATTTGCTTCAAATATTTGACAGGTTGTTAATGCATTTAATGGCGTTGATGCGTTTTGAGTGATTGGTTGGAAAATACACTTTTTTCAAATAAAATGAGCCCACTGTTGCTTTCAATGTATGCAAAAATTATCCAATACATTTTTTTCCGCACTGAAATTAAAGGAGCGTCCGCAAGATCGAGGCAAGACTGGCGTAGCCCACAGTGCTAAAACTTTGGACAGGAACTCAAATCAAATTGCCAAGGACTTGACGTTCACACACGCAGAGAGGATTGTAAACAATGCCCCGTGTGACGCTGAAGGTCAGTTAGCGACCCAAAACAGAGACGTGCTCAATCTCCACTGCTCCCTCCAACACTTCTTTTGTCTCCTTATGAATAACCTGTAGTCAAATGTGGTCATCAGGCCATGGAGGCAGGCCTAGTCACAATACTCATCATTTACCCCTATTAGCAATGCTGTTACCTCATTTCTTGGTTAACTCGAATTGCATGGAAACATGTCATCATGGTAAATGGCCCGCCAGCAGTCTGAGGTAGGTCTATAGCAGGACGGAGGTAATTACTGCTGGATAGGTGAACTTTGCAATTGTCTGCCTCCTGCATGGTCTGTGTGGCAATGATAAGCTCAAGAAGAGGATGGAGAGGTCATCATTATGCAAATCCACATTAAGTGGATATGACATAAAGGGCAAAACGATGCTCCGCGTTCACACATAATTACTCTGGCTTACACAGGCAGTCAGACAAAACCAAGGACACACACATAGACAGACACACATACTGTATAAAATCAATTAGACCTCATTAGAAGGGTTTACTGTTTGGTTTACCACAAGTATTACATTTCAGAGTTACTAAATCACTTACCCTTGAGCTCACAGTTTTCCGATATTTTTAATTCATCAACTTTTCAGATTGTTGGCTCCTCAGCTCTCGTTATTTACTACTTGCTAACACATGTAAGAAAATGTCCCATTGAGGTGAGGGGTCTTTACAATCCAGACCTATTAGACCCATGTAACTGTAAAAAAAAGTTAATAAAATATCTGTGCTAAAACACCAATTCAAAACTTCACGATTTTTATAGTGTAAACATAATAAGGCTATGTTATACCTTTACTTACACATACCATAGGCTTCATTTCTTGAAATATGAAAATTTTCAACCAATCCATAATTTGCCGGACTATTGTTTTGTTCTAATTTATTGTTTTAATGAACTAGGCATATTAACACTTATAATATGGTGTTTGCAGGCTAGGAAGTTAAACTGAACAGTTGAAAGCAAACTAAAAGTCTAGTCGACAACGAACCAAGTGTAGTAATCATGTGTACCACTAGAGAGTGCTGTCTTATTTTATAGACCTTGAAAATTCATATCTGTGTACAGCCAAAAGTATCTGGACCATTTTAAGCTGAAACTTTTAAATGATGATATAGCTTGTGTAATCAAATACAATTATATACATTGTCAAATTTGTTGTCAATGTTATGGCAAGAATGTTCTAGATTATGTAGTGTTTTCTGTCATACAAATTAAATTCAGTCTCTCAATCGGTAAAAAGAGAAACTGTATTGTATTGCAGTTAAATGCAGAGTACATGACTCTATATTACTGTCTATTGATTATGTGCTTTAATGTTGATATCCTTTACAGAAAACATGCTAACAGGGGCAATTTAGTAAACCCATAGTTATTTATAAATTATATATAAATATATATATATATATAATATTTAAGGTTATATACAGCCACATATTATAGAATTCTTTTCTAACAGTGTTTCTCTCAAATTTCAAATAGAAATACTGTTTCTATTTGCATTTATTCGCATAAAATAAAAGCTGGAGAAACAGGTCAAAATAACAAATATCACAAAATAAATGCTGTTTATATTTTTTTCAAACCTCAAATACTGCAAATTAATATGAAATGTTAAAAAAACATGTTTAGCACAGTTTTCATGCTGTCAGTCTTACACAATGCTGTTGGATGACTTTGTGTCACTCCTTATGTTTGATTTTGTTGAAATTCAACAGACACTGGACAGGAATGGCCACAACGTCCAAACCTGATTTTGCCAAGTGGTTGATGTCCTCAGGACAACATATTTTGTTTGGGACAACGTCTTTATAAATAAAACCTAAACCCACACCAAAGCCCAACCATAAATTACCCCTAAAATCAGAGGATAATGATAAACGAAAAACAATGGTCTAGAAGCACCTAATCCTGGTTGGAAGATTTTATTTCTGAAATCTGATTGGTTGATTTAAATGTTGTTCCAGGTTCAACATGATGTTGTCCTAAGGATATCAACCACTTGACAAAAAGAGGAGAGCAGCCACAACCCATTTAGAAATGAAATGAAAACGGAAAGGTAATTTTCCCCTACACACACTTTAATTTATGTAATATAAAGAAATACTTATAGTAACTACAATGTGTCAAACATCATTTTATGTCTGCTGTCCATAAAGAAGTTCACATTACACTGAAACCTGGACCTGCATCTTCTTGCCATTTCCTGGTACTGTATATCAGTTTTGTGTCAAAACAGATAAAAGTGACAGAGGCTCCACGCCAACACTAAGGCTTTAGTTAGGGGATGTGGGTTGCATGGGTTGGCAGATGTCTGGCTGCTTTTCAAACTTGGTCTCCTGTCGCCCTGCTGGATAAGATATGGGACTCTGTTGCTATAGCAGCCATGGTCCGATCACAGTGTGAGTTAATAGTAAAATTTTTAATGAAATATGGTTGTGATTTATTAAAGGTGACATGGATATCTAAAAACTGAAGTAAGAATCAAACAAGTGACAAATGATGCTTTATAATAGAAATTTAATTTTCCAGCTACTATTGTTAAGTGTTTTTAAAGTGCTATCTCAGTCAAATAAAGTGAATTATAATTTATCGTATATATATATAGTGTATGTATGTATAAACATACATATTATATATATATTTTATTATATTTAAAAAGTATACCACCAAATAAATAATACATACACACTAATTCCCCCTAAAAGCCTTCAACTTGACTAATTCTCTCAGCAACTGTGCTTTGAGCGGTTGCGAAATCAAACATGCTTCCAATGCTACCCCGTCCTTTCCTTGTGTACATCTGTAAAAAGATGTACACAGGGGATACTATTTTAGAATACAGATGTTCCTTACAAGAGAGCGAGCAGCTTGATACTTGCCCTGGTTTGCTTAAAATACCCCTACAAACCAGGCATCTGTGTCATTTTAAATACAATCTATTAAATTATCCTCCAAGATTACTGAGCTCAGAGGTGCTATAGCAGCAGGCTCACAATAATAAACATGGTTTCCAAGGAAACTGTTTCATCTAGCTCCAGACAAGTCTCTCTTTTGCTCTTTCCCCCTTTGTTCTCTTTAATTCTTAAAACTATGGGTGCCTTAAGTAATGTGATGGTACCATGGTAAATTTGACCAAAGAAAGGTAAAAGAAATTATAACTTTCAAAGAGGCACAGCTCCTGTGTACTCTTGTTATGTCATAGTATTTTAGTGTGGTAAGAAAGTGTGTATCATTGTCCATTCAGGGAACACAATCATCATGACACAGCAAAACTGTATTTTGTTAAGTGACAGATACAGCAGAGACCTCTAAAATGGACACAAACTAAAATAATCAAAGGCCTTTCAGAGAAAGAGAAACCAAACCTCCCAGGATCTACGTGGGCCATGAATAAGTGATTACGAAAGTATGATGAATAATGAAGGTGGTTTAGAAATGAAACATGCAGCATCCCACTGTTCTCAAAACTGAAAGGTCAAAAGTTTAGTATTTCGTGCTCACTTCAACACATTCAGGATGTGTTTGTTTTTTTGTTGTGCATGTCAAACCAGAATTCAACCACCTCAATAGCCAATGCTCTTAAAGGTGCTGTGTGTATTTTTTTGGAGGATCTATTTACAGAAATGCGATATAATATACGTAACTACAGTATGTCTTCAGAGGTTTATAAAGACCTTACATAAGCATTGTGTTTTTATTACCTTAGAATGAGCTATTTCTATACTATCTAAATACACGGTGGGTCCCCTGACATGGAATTTAACATGTTGTTTCTACAGTAGCCCTAAACGGACAACAGCTTGATAGAGGACATTTTGTAACTATGTTTTCTCCTTTGGCAAATAAACAAAAACATGATGACATCTTAGTCCATGCAGTGTCAGCCACCGTTGTGCTTCGAAAGGGAGGGGTGCAGTGAGCTGTTGCAATTCGCAACCTCACCACTAGATGCTTCAAGATTTCATACACTGGGCCTTTAAAGATCCTATGCAGCCTAGACCAGTCAAAACCAGTTCCTGACATGATCAAAACCAAGATCTTTGACCAAGACCACTATTAAAACACAGCAGATTTTGCATAAACATAAAATCCAGTGTTGTCACCTTTAATTTTGCACGTTTACTTTATGCATTTAGCAAGTAAGTTCATCCAAAGAGTCTTACTACTTATTGAAAATAAACATTTTATTAATCCATGCATTTCCTAATAATCAAACCCATGGGTCTGCCATTGCCATTAAGCCGTTGAGTGACATGAACAAATCATCTTCATGTGCATCTTCAGTGCACATACAGTATTTCATGCAGGGTATGTCGCATCTCAATCAATAATTTGCTGAGTGTGCTCCATAACAAGGTCTTTTTTGCTCCTTCCTCCACTATTTCTCATTAACAGCGCACATAGGCCACAAGTACACGCTAGTCTTAGCAAGACTGGAAAAACAGAAAAACCCAGGCCAGTTTGAGAGCCCCGGGCGTAGGTGTGTGGATATGAGAGCACTCGTTGCATTCCATATGAATGAAATTAGACAACATCAGCACTTTCTGAAGCAGGCTGAAACATTACAACACAAATCTCGCTTTCTTTTTCACTTCCAAAAATATTTAAAGAAACAGAGGCTACTCGCATTTTCTCGATTTTCAGTCTAACCTGGATTCTAACCAGAGAGTTGAAAAGGTTGCTAATCCCAGGTTAACACAGGTTAACACAGAAGTCTGAGAAATCCACACAGGTGTAAGAATGGGAAAATGGCCTGTCTCCTCTGATTAGAGGTATAGATTGAGAAAATATGGGCGCACGTTTAACTAAACATCCAGGACAGAAATACTTTTTTGATTCAAATAATATATGCTGTGTATCCTTAAGGTTTCTCTGTTGGAAAAAAACAGCATATGCTGGTTTGGTATGTTAATACTGGTTTGTGCTGGTTTAAGCTGGTCATGTGCTGGTAATGTGGCAGTCTTAACTGGTTTAAGCTGGTCAGACCAGCATCAAAACATACCTAGCCCAACATATGCTGTTTTTTTCAACAGGGTTTAAAATTCGAAACCTACATCATTCTGGATTCAAATTATCACATTCAGACAATATTGTGCGTATCCAGAATATATTTTAAGCAAAAGTCACCACATTGTTTTTGGTTGGATTTTTTTTGTTGCTCTGTGCATGACTTGTGGAGTGGATATTCAATCCCAGAACAAAACGGTCATTGTACTGTGCGTGTCTTGATGCATTGCACTCAGTTTGTGCGTTTGCGTTTGCGCTTGTGTGTGTGTGTGTGTGTGTGTGATTGTTCATCCTCTTGCACTGTGACTCTGTACTGACAGCCCAAATAAGAGGTTCTCACGTGGCCAAAGCCACTAGTCACATGGCCTGGGCATGTGCCACATAACACTAGCAGTCGACACACACCGACACTAAACCTTCTCCCTTCAACACAGTTAAAGGCCAGTTTAAAAAAGAGCAGGAGAGAGAGAAGGAGAACTGAGGCCAGAGCTTGAAGATTTTAATTGAAACCGAGAACATGGGAAAAGGACTGCAGGGGAATCGATGTGAGAAACCAAGGAAGGTCAGAGTAAGAGAGAGGCAGAACCTCGCTTGTCACATCAGCTGCTGATTTGCATGGTCATCTCTCCAGCTGTCCCTCATACATTGACATCGACTTAGCTGTAAGCCACACGTCAAACCAGACAGAAAGGAGGGCGAGGAACATGCGTGTGTGTTATGTTAGTGAACAGAACAGAGGAGCAGGAGGGAGGGGTCCATTCCCAGCTGTTGCAGTGTTTGCAAATGGTTTATGACACTGCAGTACTTGTAGCTTGTGCTAACACTCCTCATCGTCCACCCAACACCGATCAGCCATTGAGGGTCAAAAGGGAGATGTAGGATCAAGGTAGAATAGTTTCTGAGACTGCCCTACGATGGTTCTTAAACCTGCAACATTTTAGAGCATCATTTTGTGTGTTTTTTTAATGTGATGAACGTGTTATTCAGGATCTGATTGTGGAAATGACGTCCTTCACATGTTTAACCTTGAGAGCCATTGCATACAGTGTGATATTCTCTGTAGCCCTCCATACAAAGCAACAGTAGTGTCAGTCAGTTGTTCTCCAACCATGGAGCAATGATACTTATTTTCTTTATTTCAAAAATGTATGCTAGCAGGAATTCAGATACATATCTGTTGACTTGTGAACTGAAACTGAGGTCACCATCGTCTCTCTAAATCCTTAAACAGCGTGCACAGTTAAGCAAAATGGATCTCATAACCTAAGGTGATTTCTTGCAACCAATGTCAACAATGTGGGCTACAAGTGAAGATGGTTGTCTTTTCAATCCTCAGAGCAGCCCCCACGCTGTCCTCGTCCTTCTGTAAGATGACCTTGCGCTTGGGATCTTGTGACGGACCCACACACAAACCGATGAATGCGAAGACCACAGATGGGTATTCAGGTCCCAGCCCTGCCTGGTTTCTGGGAAATAGAAAGTGAGCGATGTCAGTGATGGATGCATTTTGAACACAGGCTGATTCATGTGACAGATTAAGGCTGCTATGATTTGCATTTGAATGCATGAAAAACAGGAGAATTGCATGCAAGAAGAATTATTACGTTGAGGGTGATTTAGAGACAAGAATCGATTTTATGTTGCAAGTTATCTTGATTTAAAGGCAGGGTGTCCGAATTCTCTTAGCCGTTGTTGATGTTCAAATCACCAAAACAAACACACCCCTACCCCCATCCTTCGCTTTCGACAGCATTCGGATCGGCTAATGTACATCCTTGTGCATTGTGCAATTTACTGCTGATTTGCTACAAGTGTGTTTTGGTACTCGACCCGAATCAGTTTTCTAAAGCATAATTCGGAAATCGATTACCCCGCCTTTAATATATGCCCTTAAAAACAAGCTATTATATTTAGTGAAATATTATACATGACCTGACATTTATTCATAGATTATAAAAGTACACATTTAATAAAACTAACTGTACTACAATAGTGACTCTGAACCTAACATAGGCACATACACAAAAATAACATTCTTCCCAGGATTTTGTTCGTTTTATAATCCAGAGCTGCAGAGAAATTGATTGGTTCTGATCTGGTCCAGGCATGAATAATCAAGCACTAAAGCTCGATTACAGGCTGAAAATAGCAGCAGCTTACTTTAATGGGATTGCAGGCTGCAGTGAGCACTAGAATTGGCCCACTGGAGGCTTCCCCGGGCTAACCTACCATTAAAAAGATATAGTCAGCCCATGAGTATTTGGAACAAGCAGACTGGAAGAATGTGAAATAGGATATTCTCTTAAATCTCTGAATAATGTTTCTTTTGCAACCTGTCAAGGGAAGATGTGAAGCATGAGCATTTTAAAAACAGAGAACATGCTTAACCATCTCAAATTTCTCTATTTTGTTTACTTAGCCTATACATTTATAGCTGCAGTTCAGACATGAGACAACCTGTCCTAAAGGATGCTTTTTCACTTATACCAAATGTATAAGTGTTTTTGAATTATTTGCAAATAGAACTATTAGAGTTTATTACTTAAGTAGTTGATTTAGCTAGTCCTCTAAAAGACAGTTGATACAGAAAATATTTCACATTTCAGAACCGGTCTGTAATGTATTTACATTCTGTGCATGTACTGCTCGCTCATCTCTCAGGAAAAGAAAGTGAATGGTTGAGACGAGGGTGTGATCTGGTATCTCGGGTCCAGTCAAACGGCGAGTTTACTCAAGCCTGGGCGGAGATTCTACTATACAAGGGCGGGGTTAAAGGCGGAAGTTCAACTGGATTGGTCGGTCTGTCGCAACACTCCAAACCATGGTCATATGCAGCCCTGTCCTTGCAACTTGGAAACGTAAGAAAACCAGTATCATGTCTCAGATTAGATTTCGATAAACCTTTAACAACGACAGCTGAAGCGTGTTGAGTGTACGTTATTTTCGCGTTTTGTCCGACGATGACGCGTGATCGTTGCCAACAGCTGTCTTGCTTATAACGTCGAATGCGATACACTGTCATTAAGCAACCTGAACACGAACGCTGTCGTTTTTACTGTCAATGTGGCTTAAGCGTCGGATCTGACATGTTCTGGCGTCGCATATGAGACCGATGTTTTGCAAATTTGCAGCGTTTGGCATTCGGCCTCTCGAGCGTAGGATTTAACCGACACGTCAGTAAAAATCGAAGAATTTATAAACGATTTTAAAACCGATAGGAGACACAACCCCAATCGCACATAGACTGAAACGTCATCAACATTTCCATGTATTTAAATGGTCGAGAGGGAGGGGGTCATTGCTGAAATAAGGAAGAACGCCGGTAGGTCAATTACATTTTCTTAAAAGATATGTCCGAGTTCTTTGATAACGCTTTAATATCGTCAGCGCTGGTGGTGGATTATAATATGGGGTGGCCTGTGTCACATTGACTTGTCGTGATGTGTTGAAAGACTGATGTTGTTGGTGAAATGTCGTTCAAAACGGTGCACTCCCTTTGGCTTATCATGGCGTTGCAGCGTTTTCCCATCACGATTTCATTAGAGATAAAGTGCAAAGTGCATAAACCCACGTTGTAACATCCTTGTGAGAGATGGATAGATTTGTGTATAAATGCAAAGAGAATATCATTGATTGCTTTACGTGAATAAGTCTATAACAGTTTCATTATTTTAATATCCAAGTTTTTTCCTCTCTCCTCCACAAGGGTATTAGGAGAATCTGAGGGAATAACACACAAGTGAAGATTTGCTACATTAGGCTACATAAATGGGGGATTACGGATTTGGAGTGTTGGTTAAAAACAACGCTGCAAGCAAATCGGTTTTCCCCGTAAGAATTCATCCACACCTGCAGCATACAGTCCACCACCAGTCGACCCCTCCGAGCCCACCATCCTTCATCGGGAACAACAACGCCACAAATGGTGGAAGTGTGGGGTCTGCTTGGCTTTTTCCGGCTGTGACGACTCACTCTAACATGCAAGATGAGATTTTGGAGTCTGGGACGTCTAAAGCTCAGAAACAGCAGCAGGAGAGTCAAGATGGACAAGACAAACAGATGCACTCTTCACCGGGTCACCAAGAAACACCCGGGATTATTTCCGATTTGGACAACGCCTTGGCAGAGGAGAATCAGCTTGAGAAAGGGACCATGGAGAACGGCAATGGAAAGGAGGGCCTGCGACTTGAATCACCAGTGTTATCAGGGTTTGACTATCAAGAGACGTCTGGGATCGGTACTTTAGCACAGTCCAGCAGCTCTTCGTCATCATCCCTTACTGGCTTCAGCAGCTGGTCCACTGCTATCCCACCCAACCCCTCCACCTTGATCGAAGAGGTCGGCTTTTTCAATCCGTCTGCTACTACTAATAATGCTCCTCCTCCGCTGCTATTTCAAGGTTTCTCCCATCACGCCAGTACAGGATTTGGGGGTAATTTCTCCCACCAGATGGGGCCTCTATCTCAGCACCACCCTTCTCCTCACCCCCATTTCCAGCACCCTCACAATCAGCATCACAGGTCCTCGGCCAGCCCCCACCAGCCTCCCTTTTCCCATCGTAGTGCTGCTTTCAACCAGCTGCCACATTTGGGGAATAACCTAAGCAAGCCTCCCTCCCCTTGGGGAAGCTATCAGAGCCCCTCCTCCACCCCATCTTCAACTTCCTGGAGCCCAGGTGGAGGATATGGAGGCTGGGGAGGCTCTCAAGGCCGTGAGTATCGCCGGGGCCTGAACGGAGGCGTGACGGCCCTCAACTCTATCTCGCCTTTAAAGAAACCTTTCCCCAACAACCAGACCCCTACGCAGAAATATTCCCGCAACAACTCAGCTTTCAACTCGAAGCCGTGGATGGAGGATACCATAAACCGCAATGACAGCATCTTTCCATTCCAGGTAATAAAATCTATCGCTTAATAGTTTGTTGTTTTCATAGGGGGTGAAAACAAATCTGTTGGGCTTGTTTCTTAGTTTGGTCTCGTTGGCCGAACCTGATCCGATAGTGGCAAAGCATTCACGTGGCCTGTTTGTTAGAAAAATTGTGTTTGATCAAAGCTCAGATGAGTAATGTGGTGCTGTTGCTCCAGTTCTGCAAGCTTCGAATGTCACCGATATAAAAAAACATACATGAATGAGTCAAAAGCAGGGCATCGCTATGCAGCACAGGCAACGAGAGGGGAATCGGAAAGTTTAATCACTGGTGACAATACAATTATCAATTGTTCCAGGGTGAAATAAATAAAAGGGACTTTTCCAAATTTAGTCAAACACTTTTGTTTAGTTCTTTGTTTATTATTCAATCAACACTAACTATCGACACCGAAACCTATACTGAACATTTTTAATTGTACAGCGTATCATCTCTGAAAGTTATTAGTATAATATAATTTCAGAATAAATACATTTGTGTGTAATTACTTTACAGTCATAGATGGAGAGGTCATGTTCCTGTTTGAATTATAATGTCAACAGTGGTAACTGTGAAAACACTCACTGTTGCTTCACATGTGTCCTCCCCTGTTCAGTATGTAGCCTAATACAAAGAACAAACCTCGTATTGTTCCCAAGGCTTTTTCTGGCTTGTTGTGCCACAACACCACCCTGGGTCATATGCAAAAGTGCATTGCATCAAAACAAAATATTTGGTCACTGCAGGGTATGAAGGATACTAAAGTACGCTTGGTGCTCATTTATGAATTCAGAGGGCGATGTTGTTTTAAAAGCATACTGATTTTCTTACATTATAACAACCTTTTCATTCCTGGAATGGATAGTTCACCCAAAAATGTTTATTTTTAATCATTTACCCACCCCGGAGTTGTTCCAAATATGTATACATTTCTTTGTTCTGATGAACACCTAGAAAGATATGTGGGAGAATGCTTGTAACCAAACAGTTCTTTGACCCCATTGACCAGTATAGTAGGAAAATTTACTTTACTTGTTCATCACAAAAAAAAGGTATTTTGAAGAATGTAGGACAGCAAATAGTGCTGGGGCAAGTTTGACTATGACTCATTTTTCCTACTATGGTAGTCAATAGGGTCCAAGAATTGTTTCTGGAACTTTGTGTTAAACCAAACAAAGAAATACATGCAGGTTTGGAACAATTAGAGACTGTGCATTTCATGGCAGAATTTCCATTTTTGGGTGAATTAACCCTTTAATTGATTTGTGTAGGAGTACTATCAATGTACATTATATTGTGGTATATCCATTGAAGAACTGGTTTTCCAGGAAATGCTTGTTTTTTTCCAAGGTTACAACCTTCTGGAGTTTTGGTTTCTCACCACAGTTGCCTGAGGTTCTATAGACATCTATTCAGCCATGTTTTCTTAATGTTTTTTTTAATGTGATTGTTCAACTAAAACTCTATAGATGCTTTTTTTACAGGTTTAATTATACCATACTGTATTATACAATCCATAATCGACATCCTTCAAGGTTATGTTATGTCATCATTTTATTTATTAAATAAGAATTTTCATACACAATTCTATTTGACTTCTATAGAGCTTTTTGACAGCTTTACAAAGCAGCTTCACAAAAAAATATTTTGGCACAAAACTGTAGAGACGTAAGAGAGAGAACCACTGGCCTGACGAACAAAGCCTGGTTTCATCAAATGTGCGTTTGGATCATTACAGTTTTGGAGTGGAGGGAGTGGCATATCTCTTGTTTTTTTTTCCTTGCTCGTATAAAAGGATGGGTAGGCGATTTCAGAGAGGCTAACAATATAGCTTGATAGCATTGAGCACAAGATTGCTCCTTCCCTTCAGAGCGCTCTCCAAAGCAACGGCTCCTCCAAAACGCATGAGCGTGACGATGACCGAAGATTCCCTGTGCGGCGGTATGGAAATAGGTAGTTTGAGAGACAAGCGGGACATTCTGTCATTGAATTCAGACCGAATGCAATGATTGGAAGAACATTTTATGTTCCTGCGGCTCCCACAGATGAAATTTATTTATGTAACTACATTTTAAGCACTTTAATTCTCAAAATGATTTGTCATTGCAAAGCATGATGGGTTCCAGAAACTGAAATGGAGCATACAGAAATTTCACCATCTTTTTGTAAATTCTTTTAGCTTTTAGGAATGGATGACAGGGTCTAATCACAGGTCTTCCCTGTCACTTTTGCAGGAGCGAAGTCGGTCTTTTGACGGTTTCAGCATGCATTCTCTAGAGAACTCACTGATTGACATCATGAGAGCCGAGCAGGATTCATTGAAAGGTACATTACTCACTGCCATTCTTACAGATCCATTATCACATGAATGCCTGGATGAAAAAAGTTTAATATTTTTTTAATACCGAACGCAAAATGAACCAAATGTGTTTTACCCCCAAAAAATTGTCATTTTGGCTATAGCACAGAGAAGAACGTTTATCAATACGTTTTTATTGGATGCACATGCCTGGACAGAAGATAACTTCCGATGTGTGTTTATTTATCGGGCTGGCTAGTGGCTAAAAATATCACTATATATATTTAATTTATATTATATTGTATAATAATTGTATTAAATAAAAGATTTGTTGAATTTTTTTGTATGTTAATTTGATTAAATAAAAAATTGTTGAATTGGTCGTGTAACTTTAATATCTTAGCCAAACACATTAAAAGTTACTATGTCTAAGAGCCATGTTCGTCTCGAGACTGGTCTCAAGACCATTTTTTGATGGTCTTTGTCTTGTCTCTGTCTCGACTGTCTTTGGTCTCATTCTTGTCTTGGTCTCGGGAATTTATTTCAAGACTGGTCTAGACCACAACTGTGGGAACTTCTAAATTCCTGTTGCAGTGTCTGATTTGTGTTCACATCATTCATGCGATTGGATGTAAAACTTCTGGCTTTAGAGGCATTTACCACTTGTTCCTTATTTGATTATTCTCTTACTTTTGTCACTCTTACTGCTGGTAAGAGAAGAAGGGGGGGATGTCTTAAAAAAATCTGTCAACAATATGAATACACTCATGGGCCCACAATATCCGCAATGTGATTGCAAAAAAAGTACTTGTATGAGATCTTGTTTTTTATAACATCTGATGTGATGAGGTTTATTGAATAATTATACAAAATCAATGAGTAAATAAGTGACTTAACTTTTAGACCTAATTAAAAACATGTTTTTGTTCTATTTGGCTAGGCCCAAACAGAACAAGAACGAATTTGAACGCTTGTGCATTTCTGGGCACACACAGCTATTTTGATATTGATTGCATGAAAAAACAATGAAATTAATTAAGTTATTGAATGTTTTTTTGAAGGTTACAGACTTACATTTATGTTGGGTATTTACCGTTTTTATGTTTAGATGTTGGAATTTTTAACTGCCCAAAAATGTTAATATGTAACTGTAGGTGGGTGATAAAACATGGAAAATAAAAGATCCTACACATACATTTCTGCACAATAAATCATCTTTTGAATGAATATTCTGGGAGTGCTGGTCTTGGTCACAATTTGGCCTGCCTTGGTCTTGGTCATGGTCTTGGTCTTGACACCCTCTGGTCTCGGTCTTGTCTTGGTGGTCTCGACTACAACACTAGTTATTTCATATGATTAGAAATCCAAAACATTGTTAAGCCTGATTTTACTTCTGCATTGGACCTACGCCATAGCCTTTACGCCATAGGCTATGTGTTGGTTTTCATTTATACTTTAACCTCGTTTTACGCGTCAACAGGCAATGACCACTTGGCGTCAGTGTCTACGTGAGTGTCGCTTGTGTAAAAAAGACACGAGTCAAAGGAGAAGCAGCGGGTTTAGGATGAGTAAGCAGTGATGGTGACAAGTAAACAGTCACTTTTGTTGCAGATTTAAGATGTTAAATACAGAAGCAGAAATAATTAGCATGGATAAATCATTCGGAAATGTGTTTGAGTAAACATGACTCTATCGCAGAGTTTCTTAACCTGAGGGAAGGTTTCAAACCGACCAATTACAGGTCTTGTGATCCGCGTAGGGTCCAGGTTGAGTTGACGTATTGTTATATTTTTGAAGAGGTGTGTGTCAGGCTATGGCGTAGGGTACGCGGCTATGCTTAAACAACGGTGTAGGTCTGACGCAGAAGCATATATTGGGCTTTAGGCTCAACTGATTCTATTTTCAGTCTCATCATAAGATATTTCACACAAATAACATTTGTCTAAACTTCTACACTGTTCAACTAATTCACCAACAATCCCCAATATAGTTACTGTAGACTACTGTTTTGATGACTTTGTGCTTTATTATTTATGTTTTCATAATGGATGTGTACAGAAGGTTGGGAGTTGAAGCATGTAGATGCTCTCCCAATATATCACCTAAAATTCCTTTGGGATTTGAAGTCTTATCTTAGCCAGATGTGCAGTTTTTTTCCAGATCTAGTTTGGTTATTTTCACATGGTCATAATATACAATACCCTTCTAGCTTATTGATGAGATGCATAGCAAAGAACACATTATATACTGTACGTTTTATAATATATAAATTACAGTTGAAGCAGCATTAACCTTTTAAACCCTTTTTGTTTTTCCAGACAAACAAATATGGTTTTCCAGCACTTGTAGATTTTAATCTGGCAAAATAGTATGTGATATTTCGAGGTTACTGCAAATATATTTTTACCAAGACTGCTTTAGACTGTAGGATGGTGTTTTATAATTGCTGAAGTATATTCTGTCTCATTTCAAAGCAGCGAGGAATTACGGAAGACGACGAGGTAAAGATCTTAGAAGTGTGTTCATACTTTGTCCTTTTGGTTCATGTTATTTCTTTTCAAATTACAGCATGCCTTTGTGTTGGTTGTCAGGCAACGTTTTTGTACTCTGTTTTTAGAAACTTAGCTCGTTCTCGACTGAACTCATTGTGTTCAAATGAACAGGGATGTTAATTGCTACTTCACAAGATGAAAGCAGACTGTCTAGGGCTCTCAAATCTGAAAATTAATAACAGTTACCTGCTGTAGTGAGTTTTATTAAATGGCTTTTGATGTTTTTGCGTGATAGGTCACTCATCCTTGTTTCCCATGGAGGATGAGCGTAACTTTGGAGAGGACGAGCGGTCTGATCAGAGCTTGAGTGGATTGGGTTCACCACATGGTTTCCCTCACCAGAACGGCGAACGCATTGAGCGCTATTCACGCAAAGTCTTTGTCGGTGGTCTACCCCCGGATATAGATGAAGGTACTAGATGATGGGGATAGTACAGCCCAAAATAAAGATTCTGTCATAATTTATTCACCCTAATGTCGTTGTCGTTCAACACTTGTATGACTCTATCCTCTGAAACACAAATTAAGATATTTGGAGAAATGAGAAGTGATGTTGTGTGCACAAAATGGAAGTTAATGGGGACAATGTTGTTTGGTTTCCACCGTACGTCAAAATATCATATTTTGTGTTCTGCACAAGAAAGCAAGTCATAGAGGTTTGGAATGACATGATTGGATGAGTAAATGATGAAAGAATTTTCATATTTGGATGAACTGGATATGATTGAACTTAAGTTCTGCTCTTTTCATTTAGGCCTATACATCATTATTTATGCATTTGTCATATTTCAGATGAAATTACTGCCAGTTTTCGACGTTTTGGACATTTGTTTGTAGACTGGCCACATAAAGCAGAAAGTAAATCTTACTTTCCCCCAAAAGGTGAGTTTGAGAGCCATTTGCATGGACTGTGCAAATATAAACGTGAAGGTGCACACATCAGCTTTTCTATTTCAATAACAGGATTTCTTTATACTTTGGTTAAAGCTGAACTGATGTACCACTCTATCTTTATTAAACCTTCATGTTAAGGTGTTCTTGCATGTGTGTTTTTTTATTCTGCAGGGTATGCTTTCCTTTTGTTTCAAGACGAGAGCTCTGTCCAGGCCCTGATTGATGCCTGTATGGAGGAGGATGGGAAGCTCTATCTCTGTGTATCCAGCCCTACAATCAAAGACAAGCCAGTAAGATGTACCTGTGTTTTATTTTTAACCTCCTGTGAAAATCATAAAAGAGCAAATAGAGCACTTCAAAAGTAGGTGCTGTTATACCGTACATAACCTGAAAGTTGAATTTGCTATATCTGCCCACATGGATATAGAAATGCAAACTGGCATTTTGTTTTTTCATGTTCAAAAACGAAGAACTGTTGGTTTTGTTCTGTTCTTAATACATCTCTAGGTCCAGATACGACCTTGGAATCTAAATGACAGTGACTTTGTGATGGATGGCTCTCAGCCACTTGACCCCAGGAAGACCATTTTTGTTGGGGGTGTCCCGCGACCTTTGAGAGCTGGTTGGTTTGGGTTTCAGATGTTACTTTGGTCTCAATGCATAAATAAAACCATTTAAAAACACTATTTTTATCCCATGACAGTGGAGCTGGCAATGATTATGGATAGACTCTATGGTGGGGTGTGCTATGCTGGCATTGACACTGACCCTGAGCTAAAATATCCTAAAGGGGCTGGACGGGTGGCCTTCTCCAATCAGCAGAGCTACATTGCCGCTATCAGCGCTCGCTTTGTGCAACTGCAACATGGAGAGATCGATAAACGGGTATGAGTAATGTGATCTAGACAAACACTATTCAGCCTAATATGCTTGAGTTTTTCTTGGTATTAAAGGTATTTTGTACTAGTTAAGAACCTCGGTAACTGTTTTGTTCCAGGTGGAAGTGAAGCCATATGTACTGGACGACCAGCTGTGTGATGAGTGTCAAGGTACACGATGTGGAGGCAAGTTCGCTCCTTTCTTCTGTGCCAACGTGACCTGTCTCCAGTACTACTGTGAATACTGCTGGGCAGCCATTCACTCGCGTGCAGGACGGGAGTTTCACAAGCCTCTGGTGAAGGAGGGAGGAGATCGGCCTCGGCACATCTCCTTCCGCTGGAATTGATCCGGGAGGTCAAAGCCGTACTTTTCGGATCGGATAAATGCACTTTTCATTTTGCTTAGTCCTTTTTATTTAGAGTTCTTTTTTAAGTCTAAAATTGTATTTATTCTTAAGTTTTTAATTTTTTTTGCAGAAGAGAATGCTAAAAGAAAATGGTGTAATCTTGATTTTTGTTTAAAAGCTACATTGGTGCGCATGAAGACTTGAATGCATTAGATTTAAATATAGATGTCTAGCCTGACTTGACTCTGAATTACTGTTCTATCTTTATTGTCCTGAACTTCTGTTCGTAATGGGTCACATTTTCTCGTGAATCTTTCGAAGTCCATACGCAAGGAGAAGGCTGAACATGTAACAGCCAAGCCTCATTCATATGACTTCAAAGTCAAGGTTCACTGACTTACAAAATGGTTGCATGACAACAGAATACATCGACACATGACTTATACCAGAAAACATCGACACATGACTTATACCAGAAAACCACAGAGCATTTTATGAATGAACCATTCATTCTGAGAATCCTTATCTCTGTGAATTACATAAAATGGTTCTAACATGAAACAAATATTTGTGAATAGAGAAAAAACCTCTGTAACTTAATCGAGGTTATAACGCTAACAATATTCAGGCGCTTTAAGATGTAGTCTTTCAAATCTTAAAGCATTATTTATAGATTATACACTATAAAGCAAAGTAATAGCTAACTTTGATGTAACAAAGCATATCCACCGCAAAGACCTGAGGGGCAACGACAAAAAAGAGTAGAGGCCCGGTAAATGCAGTTTTAATTATTTGTCTTGCCCGATACACAGGTTTTAGTCAGGCAAACCAAAGATGTTCCTTTGAGATGTCTTGCTGTCCTATCAATGAGAATGAGAATATATAGAAGGCAAACAAGCTTCGCTGGCTTGGTTGACGGGGAGAATTATTTGAATATGTTCCGGTAATGGTTATGGCTGTAACCTGGGCTCATTTGTCAGGGATTTTGTGCTAAAAAGCTAACTCGATATTGTAGTATTTACTAATGAGAACATAATGTGTTGCATTGATAGTGTTTTACTGCATGGGTTTTTGCCATGGGTTTATTGGTGTTCTAACTGAGCATTGCAGTAGCTGAGCACATTTCAGAGAATTTGAAAAATATTATTTTATACATGGTCTGCTGATTTTTGTACTGTGTTTTATAGCTGATTATTTTGTCATGGACGTAAAAACCATTATGCACTACTTTTCTAAATATTGTTTTTCAAATCACTTTGTTTTCCACAATCGGAAAATCCTTTTGTGATAACTTGTTTTGTTTTCCACTTGTTGGATATAGATTTTGTACCTTTTGTTACTAAGAGATCTGGTTATGACGTGAACATACCTAAAGGAAACGAAAAATATATCATTTTGTTGAGGCTTTTACATGCTAAAATCCCTAAATTATCACATATATATTTAGGTGACTGTATTGTTGAGACAAATATCTAATATTTGCTAAATACAAACAGTGTTCTTTTCTGTCTTAATAGAAAACGTTACTATTGAATCTAGCATGACAAAAAAAATCCTTAAAATGTGTGGCACATGTGGAAATATATACCTATCCAGTACGTACCTATCGGTTATGAGAATGATAATACCTCCCTCATTATTGGCTGTAGATCATAAAATAATGAACAATGTAAATTAGTTAATGTTAGGAAGCACCTTGTATCACAGTGATGAATGTTCCATGTTCAAATATCAATGTTTATAGGTAATCCTGAGGGGCTCCAAGGGTTATTTTAAGTATGTATGAGCTTAATTAAGTTTCAAAGGTTTTATTATTTTGATTTGGTTTCAGAGTAGTTTTGTCCAGCCCTCTGTCCCATGTTGTGGTCTGTGGAACATTTTGCCACGCTTTTTGTTGCGGACCTTACCCATGCACAAGCTTTGCATACTTCACTTTCTGTACTACAATAATGAAGCAATCACAACTTGGGTGGTTGATCATATATTTATTCAGGGTTTACTTGAACACACAATTTATAAACACACAGTGAGATTTGTGCAATATTTTTTTTCCGGAGACATTATATGTGTAATGTATAAACAAAAGTGCAAATCCATGAATTCCAACCTTTGTCACCTCACAAATTTCTTTAGTCATTATAAACTTTGTCAGTCTCTAATTTATACATATGTTTAAAAATGCCACTGCAATTACAGGTGTTTTTACTTTGATGTACTCACATATTTTCCTACTTGATTTCATGCTACTGTGATTACAACCAATGTAAATATTAAGTGAATAATGTTTTAACCATTTACTGATATATTTTTAATTGGAATGTAATGTCATTTTGATTATAGTTTTTGATCAGTAAATCGGTACACTTGTTAGATTTTCTAGTTTTAATAATCTCTATATTGTGCTTCATGTCTACAGAAGGATAAGAAAAATATCTAAATATTCTCTATGTAACTGCTTATTCAAATTTACATAGTTTATAACTGTGTATGGGAAGGTGTAGCCTATTTATCAATAGATTTTTATAAAAAGAATTTTTTTGCTAAATGTCATTTATAAGTTTTAATTTTTATATTTTAAATCCATATGGAGTTATATGTAAAGATAAAATATTATTTTATAGTTGGGTTAGTCATACATGTGCTTTGGTGGTTGAGTCTTAATTATTTGCAGCTGAATATTTATAACAGAATGCTTAATTTTAAAGTATTTGTAAAGTGAAATGTTGAATGAATAAACTTTATTGCAGGATATGACTTGGTTCTTTTGATGTCTGAACAATTAAATTAAAGTTATTACAATTAAGTCTTTGATGTGGGATAAATGTTTCATTTTGAATTGAATAAACCTTCATATTAATAAAGTATATCATACATCTAGACCAGCACAAAAGAAAAATGCAGTATATCTGGCACCTTGACTGAGAATGGGGTCAAATCTATTTTTAGCTTGTCTGATACAGAACATGCTCCCTAAAAGAAGGATTATGATTGCAAGCAGGACATCATGTGATTTATTGTTTTGAGATTACAAAATTATTGAATGCTCATTTTCTTGAGCTTGTTAAAAAATACCTGTAATATTTCATGCTCAGAAGTGCATCCAAGCTGTGTGTGCAATTCATTCACATTACTCAAGAGTGCCTCATGCTGCAATGCAGATAACAACCTATAAATCATCAGTTGATGACTATGTCAGTTGTTTAGGTCTGATACATGTAGTAAAACACAATGTGTGGTCGACAATCCGCCTTTGTGTGAATACTGCAGCAAACTACAAATAGCACACTCTGCTGGTAGCGTTATATATTTTTTAGAGTAGCCTACAATGCAAACATTTACATTCTATTAACGAACTGTGTTTCATTTCTAATAATGTATTATTTCCGTTACTGGCTAAACACTTTAATAAGAATAAATTCTGCATATAAAATGCAGAACCTTTTCACTTTTAACTATTTTGGGTTACTCTCTATGAATGTTTTGCTTTCAGAATATCAAAGGAAAAACAAACAGGAAATTCACACACACACATAGATATATATGCATATAGGCCTATATATAATTTTAAATAAATATAAATGTTCTTAAGTATTTAATATTAATATTGTTTAATATTTTATGAAATGAACAAGATTCAAGGACTCATCGGATGAGCACTTTTAACAAGTTGGTATGATTTATTAGGGTCTTCATGAATATATATTTTGATGAAAACACTCAATGGCTGTTTAAACAAAACCCTTTTTGCCTCGTCAAAAACAGCTATGCTCACAACAACCGTTTTGGTGCATGTCTCTTCAAATGATAATGAGTTACAGTGTACCCCTTCTTCTTCCGTCCGGCGTGTCAACACAACACACGTGTAGTACTGCAATGGCAATGGTTTAGCTAACTTACATTTCCTGAACACCTTTACAGTTAGTTTCATTTTAAATCTCTCAAATAAGTTATATGCTAACCTGCAAATCTCAGTGGATTTTTTCAAATTTTTTCAGCCTAAGGACGAATGATTTGAGACGTTTAAGACCAATCCAACCGCACTGTACGCCCCAGTTCATTAGGGGAATAAACAGCTTTCCGCCGCTGAACATACTAAAGCACATAATGAATTAACCTACATACAGCTAAACTCCAAGTGCCCATTACCAAATAACACATAAATATAGAGTAAGTTTAACACTGGCTTTGAATGTTTTATTTAGCCCATCACTGACTTAGCTCCCTTCGCTATCATATGCTAATGATATCCTCCTATATATACAGTACATGTTCATCAATTCATAATGTTGAAACATATTATTTACATCGGCAGCTTTGTCTCGTTCAGTTGGTCTCGATCCTTCTTGAGGAACAACTTTGAAGCTTATCCTGCTTGTAGTGTCCCAGGTTGATAAAGCACTCCGGCTTGAAGTGATTCGGGCAAACAAGCTGGTTTTTACTTAATGTATCTGAGGGATTTCCACAAAAATAAAATAAATCCACTTCTGTCTCTTCCGGGCTTAGAACACGTTGCATGTTGCATGTTGTCTACAAACTTTGGCCATGGCATCACGTACACTGCTGTTGCTTGTGAAAACAATAATTGTGGCAGCATCGTGGGTATAATTGTGTAGATTAAGGAGCGGTAATATTATAATAAGATCCTGCTTTTACATCAAAATAGGAGCGAAATCGGAGGAGGTTCAATTTCTAACATGCTTGCAGGGAAAGGCTCATCAAAATAAACTTACTGGGATCTTGTTTTTCAAGTTTTCTGGGTTGCTAGATGCACCTGGGACCTGATTATAGCAAAATTTAGATTTTTATCCAATGACCTTTAAAACGAACAATGATCATACAGGTCGGACAGCGATGGTGTTGTTTACTGTCTTTTTTCAGGTGTAAAGATCCACTTTTCACGTCTGTGGTGCGCGCAAGTTCGTTATTTTTAATGTATACATGCTAATTCAATTCAATTCAATTCAAGTTTATTTATGTAGCGCTTTTCACAATGTGTATTGTTCCAGAGCAGCTTTACAGGGGCAAACAGGAAAAACAGAAAAGGTAAAACACAGCACAGTGCAGGGTATTTATACAACCAGTAAGATCATTCTAATAAATAATATCTAATTTCTAAATAAATAAGTAAATGCAGTCTCCCGGTGAGTAGGCCATCACTTCCCTGCTGTGGCGAGGAACCCAAACTCCCATGATTGAACCAGGCTCAGCCGGGAGGGCCAGATCCCCTCTGACGTGTCATAGCTGCACTCAAACTGCTGAGATGTGATTTAAGTTTAGCATTTAATACCAAATATTGTAACTTCAGCATTAATAAGACAAATAGTCCGTCTTTGCTCTTGGTTGGGGGTGTATTGGTCTGAGCTGGAATGGTCCGATGTTCATATTTCTCTTGGCAGGTGGTGGAATTGCCTTAGATGGAGCTGGGATAGTCGGTCAGTCTGCAGCTGTAGCTGGCGTAATCTCAAATTGGGGATGGGCATCTGTCGGTCGTCTGGAGATGGTGGAACTTCGTTCTACCTCGGGATGGGCATCCCGAGGCGGAGGCAGAAAGAGAATAAAGAGAATGATTAGCATAGCTGCTGTTCATTAACTATGCATTAAGTGTAAGCTTGGCTGAAAAGATGTGTCTTTAATCTAGATTTAAATTGGGAGAGTGTGTCGTATTTCCTTGACCTAGTAAGAACTCTGGCAGCTGCATTTTGAACTAACTGTAGTTAGTTTATCGATGATACAGGACATCCACTAAGAAGAGCATTACAATAGTCAAGTCGTGAGGTCACATATGCATGACTAAGCTTTTCTGCGTCAGCAACACATAAAATATTTCGTAATTTTGCAACATTTCAAAAGTGGAAGAAGGCTGTTTTTGTGATATTTGAGATGTGATTTTTAAATGACAGGTTGCCGTCTAGTATAACGCCTAGGTCTTTACCTGTATTTGTTGGAGTAACAGTGCAGCTTTCAATTTGCAGGTTGTAGTCGGAGATATTCTGTTTACGTGTTTTTGGTGCTATAAGTAATATTTCTGTTTTGCTAGAGTTTAAAAGGAGGAAATTACTAGTCATCCAATGTTTTATGTCCTCGATGCACTCTGCCAGTTTGGATAGCTTAAAGGAATCATCTGGTCTTGATGAGATATATAGCTGAGTATCATCTGCGTAACAATGGAAGCTAATTCCATGTTTTCTAATAATGTTGCCAAGGGGCAGCATTTATATGGAGAAAAGCAAGGGTCCTAAAACCGATCCCTGAGGTAATCCATAATTTACTTGCGTAAGATTTGATGATTTCCCATTTAAATGGACATATTGATATCTGTCAGTTAAGTAAGATCTGAACCATTGTAGTCCCTGTGCCTGAATACCGGTATAACTGTGTAAACGATCTAATAGTATTTTATGGTCTACAGTATCGAAAGCAGCACTAAGGTCAACAGGACTAAGAGTGATATGTTACCTTTATCTGATGCAATAAGAAGGTAATTTGTAATTCTAACTAGCGCAGTTTCAGTGCTATGATGCGCTCTAAAGCCAGACTGAAACTTTTCGTGCATGTCATTTTTTTGTAGGAAGGTACACAATTGAGTTGACACTACTTTTTCTAGTATTTCAGACAAGTACGGGAGATTTGAAATCGGTCTATAGCTTACAAGTTCATTGGGGTCGAAGTTAGTTTTTTTGATAAGAGGCTTGATTACAGCCAGCTTAAAGGGTCCTGGGTCATGGCCTAGATTAATTGACGAATTGATAATGTTATAAATGGGCTCAATTGCAACAGGTAGTAACTCTTTTAATAAAGTAGTCGGAATTGGGTCTAATAAGCATGTTGTCGGTTTGGATGTGGCAATAATTTTAATTAAATCTTCCTGATTTATAGGAGAAAAACACTGTAGCTTTTCTTTTTGGGTGACGGTTGTAACTAATTCTTCCGACACACTTGGAGGTTTGGTTTTAGCTATGTTTTCTCGTATTTTTTCGATTTTCCCTGTAAAAAATTTCATGAATTCATTGCTACCGAGGTGCGGCGGAATACCCAGGTCAGGTGGAGTCTGTTTGTTTGTTAGTTTAGCAATTGTACTACATAAAAACCTTGGATTGTTTTTGTTATTTTCTATGAGGTTACGGAAGTGCTCGGCTTTTGCTGCTTTTAGGGCCTTTTTGTAATTGCTTGCACTCTCTTTCCATGCAATTTTAAAGACCTCTAATTGGGTTTGTTTCCATTTTCACTCCAGTTTGTCAAAATGTTATCATGCAAAATACATGCCTGACTATTACGGGCAAACAGGGGTCCTGTGATTGTTTCCTCGCGCGTAACCTATTTGAACTGACTTGCTGAGCTCGAGCTGTCGTGACCTGAAGACGACTAAGTTTCATTGAGCTCTACTTGCAAAAACGTATTTAAAATTGCCATTTAAAGGTTATTTACTACCTTTAGGCTTTCAAAATATTCAGTTGACACAGTCTTCGCTTCCTGTGACTGAATACTGGTCGTAAATTGTCGTTAATAATGGCATCTCACCGTAAACCGTGCTACATATTAAAGCATAACAAGCGCCATTGCAAATTAAGTAAAAACACGAAAAAGGTGACTTGTGAGTCAAGTCCAGGTGGGAAACGTCCTGAAGTAACGCCATGCTATTCAAGAGAGCTACGAACAAACTACCTTTTGAGGTTTTATTGCTCGGTCAAGGCAAATAAAAAGACCGCACGCAAATCTACCAAGACTCCGATGACAGCTGACGGCGGGATATCACAGCCAGCTAAAATAATTACTCGCAGTAAAGGTGACTGTGCAATGCATACATCCAGTTATAAACGTCGAACAGTATTTCATATCATACTCGTTGCATATGTTTGCTCTCTTCTTTACAGCGAACTCATCTGATTATTTTGAATTCCCATCAGATGTCAAATCAACAGATGAAAAGGTGAGTCTGTTACAGTCTGAGACCTTAAAGACAACTTCATTTTCATTATCAAGTAGACCTGTTGTATTTCGACATGTTTTTTTCAGTCCCGAACAAAACAAGAGGTGTTGAGGACAATCAAGAGAATGACAGAAGAGAATAAGGTCATCCGAGATAGATTACTGGCCTTGAGTCAGAGGAGCCATAGCAGTTGAGGTAGGCCCACAGTAAGAAGTTATAAAGCTTTTGCATGACTGTATTGGTTACTCTGTTATTTTGATGATCGTTTAGACATGCATGCCTTAAGATTCAACATGCTGGAGAAAAATAGTATTGGTGACGGCTTTTAGTAACATAGTTTTAAAAATTTTCCTGCTTTTAAACCTTCAGGTGGTTCCAGGGGTACAGTTTTTTTGGACAGAATGCTTTTCACATGACAGGGTCAAATGAAGTAAACCATTCACCGTGAATGCTACTGCAGTTGCTTATATATGATTTAATGTGCATTCCATACCCTTTACATTGTTGTTTTAAATTGCTAATAATATTTCCGGGTTCTTTACACAAGTTCTTAACACAGTTCTGTTCCATGGAAAGGTCAGGCTTCCATACATGTTCTGAAAGTTCTAAAAAAATCTAAAACTACTTATTCTGAGTCAAATAAACAATTTTGAAAACCAAACTTTGGTGGAAATAAGGTAAAAGTTACAGATAACCACTAGATGGCGATATTTTCATTTAGCACGATATTTATATTTTGTTCATTCCTTTCTATTTCCAAGTAAAATTGAGTTTTACACTCTGTATCTTGTTAAACATGCTTTATTTATACTGTTCATGAAAAGATCGTCCCTCCATTTGTGTTAAGTGGTATATTAGATAGAGACTTTGGGAAAAGTGATTTGAGAATTTTCGAACTGTAGATTTTTCTTTCATGCCAGGGCTTTAGAATTATATATATCCTTTTACTTTATTGATTTTCAGTTAAATCTGTCAGTGACAGTATTATGCCTACAGTGCATGCATTTTGTTACTTGTTTTTATTAAAAAACTTAAAACATGAAATGTTGGATAATGAATGGCAATCATGGATCTAATTTTAATAGTTTTTATTGATTTCCAAAAGTTAAAACCGCTATAAACTTTACTAGACTAACTTTGCATAGAAAAGTTACCACCTAAAACTCCAAGAAACTGCAAATGTTCAGTGAAAGGAGATGCTTTATCTTTAGAAAATGAAGGTCATCCACCAATAAGGAGGTCAGAAGCTTTTTATCTTAAGTTTACTTGATTTTCTTTGGTGTTTGCAATTTTAAAAAGCTTTTAAAACCTAATATCTCACCCAGTCTGTGAAAACCCAAGCCTTTTGTGATTTACTGTTATTCAATCATCCTGGCCTACATAGTGTAAAAAAACATTGTGCGAATGTAACCTTCATATAATATTAACTGAGTGTAAATCATAGTAAAATAAATGGTTGATATCAGAATTTGATGCTCGTTATCTCCGTTAGATTTTGAGAATAGAGTTTTGAGAACAGCCTTTTACAGACTGTGTCACATAGTTTAAGTTTTCAATTTTTTTTGTGTGCAATAAACAAACTTAATTTAAAAATCTTGCATATTTAATATTGTTTATTCTTTAAGTTTACTAGACATCTAGACACTACACACTGGATCTTTAAAGATCAAAATGGGTCTGCAAGTTACATGGGTTAAGAATTAGGAGATGGTTGGGTGGAAAATTAAGTAGCAAGAAGATTTAAAAGATGTAAGAAAGAATTAGTTTAATAATTTATTGATGCTTCTTAAAATTATTGACATGGCTGAAAGGTTTGACAAATGCTATTTGCACTATAGATTTTTTTATATAATTTGTATAACATTTAAAATATCAATGTTAAACATTAAATACAACATGCTCTTAGTACCTGCAGAAATGGAACACTTTTTAATGTCTACCATAAAGCATGAAAATTAACTACAGTAAATTCGTCCAATTTTAAAAGGATGAAATGTAGTTATTCTGTATAGATTTGACTTCAGGTAATATATTTGTCACGTTTGTTGTACGTTTTGTTTGGTGTTTTCCCTCCCCTGGTTAGGTTCATTATTAGTTAATTCGTTTTCACTTGTGTTTCGTCATTGTTAATTAGTTCCACACCTGTTTCTGTTTTCCCTGAGTGTCTTCCATTGTATTTAAGCCCTGTGTCTCCCTCTGTTCTTTGTCTAGTATTGTTAATGCTACGTGTGTTTGGTTCCCGATTCCCTGTTCTCCTTTTGTTCTTATATTAAAGTACTTATTTTGGATTATCCTTTGCGTGGACATTACATTCTGCCAGCTACACCCGTGACAATATAGGCATGCGCAGTTTGTCCGTCTTTTGCAAGACAAGTCATTTTTTCTATCATGTGTCCTCTGATAATGTCAAAGCAATTCCTTGATCTTCATTTATTTAAACTTGAAGGGAGATTCGGCATCAGAACAAACATTTTGGGCTAAGGGTTTTTAAGAGGTCTTTTTAACCAGAACAGAACACGACAGTAGGCTAGATTTAAAGAGGAGCCTAACAGTTTTCTAATATATGTATATATATAAATATAAAGAAATGGGTGTCAAGAACTTAATTTCACTGACATTTATATTGACATGTGTTGTCAAGTGTTTTTAATGAAGCTTTAAATTGCTTGATTATAGACATTAATGTAAAGTACATAGTTAAGGCCACTCTTCTGGGTAAATACATGTACAGTATATCCTTACTTTGTACTTTAGTTAAATGTCACTGGATCGATGAACTTACCCTATATTCACAACAGTGAATGAATACGGTTGTTGAAGATAGGACAAATAACTTAAGTAAAAACTAAAGTTGTTTTGTTTCAGGCTAATTAATAACCAGCTAAACACAAGTTAAATTATAAATGCCTGCAATTGTGTCTTGAAAATCAACAATAAAAAGATAGGAGTATATCTAATGTCAATTTAAATTGCAATTTAAATCTTTCACCAAAATCAGAACAAAAATGTAAGCATGCACCGAGCAATGCACCGCAGATCTCTTTGACTGCGTCACACTTGGGCCATGCACATTTGAAATGGATTCCAACACTGAATTGAGCTGTAATTATTTTTAACACCAGGCTCATTTGAGTTTGTGTTGAAACATGCCGAGCAAGTAGAACCACACCTTCCCTTTAGCAGTGGTATGACTCCTTTGCCACAAACAGGCATTGCTTAATGTAATTTTCATAATAATGTACAGATTAACAGGGAAAACACAAATTTTCTCTAAGGGGATAAGATGGTAATTGACCACACCACATCATTTCACGGCATTGAACACATTTCCAGCTGTAAGAATTTGTAACATCTGTGCGTTCTGCGCTGTTTTTTACCTAGTTTTGTAAAATTCTTCCTAGTAGCAAATGTATAACTACGCTTAGCGTTGCTTTGTGTCCCCATGAACTCATAAAACATCCATACAATGCAAATTTTCAATTTGGTTGGTCAAATTTTCTGTTCACCAGCTTATGTCACCATAAAGCTATTACTTCTCTTGCAATAAAATCCAATATTTTTGTTTAATGACACATTACGCTAAAAAAAGCCCTGGTGAGACGACATCTACTTTTTCTCTTAATCTTTCACCTCTGCACAGGTTAGATATGGTTGCAAATGGTAACAATGACAGTTACTCAGAACTTACATTACTGCTCACACCCTAAGTCACATTTGCACATCAATTGCCTCGTCGCTTGTTTTCTCGCAATGAAGGTATCCATAATTGATGAAACGACACCCCTTGACAAGTTAAAATTGGTTCTTTTTGAGGTATAGTGGAGGAACATTTGTTGCAAGAACACTGTTATATAATTTATAATAATTGAGTCCTGCAATTGTTACAGATTGTACTTTACAGCGAAAATATAGTATCTCAGAAAGCAATGGATGCGGAAAACATGACAATTCCTGTGATGCAGTGTTGTGGTGAAGCCCAGCCAGGCCAAATATCTGATTGTTGACGATATACAACAACAGTTTTAAGACTGTATATAATAGATGTGAACCGTTGACCACGGTTGAGGCAAGCTCATTAAGCAATGCTTTAGGGCCTTTAATTCACACTGTGACAGAGCGTTGTAAAAATTCACTCTACCTCTTGAATTATAAAACGTTGTAAAGAAAGTCCTTGGTAGCATCCATTCTTTTTGTGCACGCACAAAGAAAAAGATTGCCAGTATTATGAATCTATCAAGAATTCTTCAAACTGGATGCTCAAGAATTTCTTGCACTTCCTTTTACTAGATTTGGTTTTGTCATCTTGACCACCAGCATATAGGTATAATTGCAAATTGTCCGAAGGAAATGGAATTGTGTCAGGGCGAAGTCTTTAAGAATTTTGCATCGTGCAAGTGCTGATGCGTGTAATAAGAGCCTGGATCCATACAGCCAAGAGGGACACAGACAGAAACATTAGGCTTGTCTAACTGTGCACTCTTCGATTGGTCCGTGAACTCGGTCAAATGGTCACAATTCCAAGTGCAGTCATAGACTAGACTGACTTCTTGTCTGGGTAATGGCATATTTCACCATATGGGGTCTAATGAAAAATGTTATAATCAAACAAATGCTAGCAGAGTGAAATTGTCCTGAACCTCATTCTAGCTTGCCATGAGATGGAATATGACCGTTATGATGCTAAAGGCCTCATCTGATATGTTGTTTTTTCTGCAATCATAAAAAACGGGGTCAAATGTGATACTGTGTAACATCTACGTGCCCTAAAATTCTCGTAGTGCAGTTCAACCCTAAAAGTCGGGTTGTGGGCTGCATCGAAAGCTTCGTCTCTGGGGACATGAATTGTGCATAATGGTCTGCTTGCATTTCAGTGTAGCTTAACCAAGAGAAATGAGCTGTTTTTGATCACTGAACAGCAAAATTGTTATGGGCTCCGAATTTCATTTTGCCGATTTTAATCACATTCACATCTTCTGCACACTGTATTTGTAGAATTTTAAATGGGATGCGTTTTGTTACTTATGGTTTCTATGATTAAATATAATTCATATTCTTCAGCATTTTTATTTCTGACAAAATAATGCGTTGAATATAAATGCAAATAATTATCGAAAGCAAAATATGTTTCCATGCTGTTTTATTTAGCAATGAATCTTGTACAAATAAACCCTTTAATAAGTGTAGGTGACTTTTGTGATTACGAGATTTATTTCTCAGAAAAGTCAGACACAGTTTAGAACTCTTCTAAAACCATTGTAACATGTATGAAATCTAATTTGACCAACTCAACTGAAGTGCATAATAAACTTGAAATTGTTCAACTTTAAGTTCGAAATTTCTTTTACAAAAGTGTCTTTCTCTGTGATTACTTTGTCTTTCACTTGGAACGAGTTGTGGAATTATGAGCCTACGGCTGCAAATCAAACTCCTTGCTACAAATATGGTAGAACGATTAGGCTACTTCAACTACCAAAGATGCGTTTCTCGATAATCTGCCTGAATTGTCTAAAATATCTAGCATGAGTAAAAACGTTGACGATTTTGACACTACTATTGAAAATTTTAACTCTACCTTCTCGGAAATATTAGACATAGTTGCTCCTCTGCGTTTAAAGAAAATAAAAAATAGCAGCCCAACACCGTGTTATAATGAACACACTCAGACTCTAAAGAAAGCGTCCCGGAAAATCGAGCGCAACTTTAAGAAAACTAATTTAGAGGTATTTCGTATAGCACGGAAGGATAGTACTCGAAAATACAGGAATGCCATAAAAACGTCTAGATCCGCCTACTTTTCATCACTAATAGAGGAAAACCATAACAACCCTACGTTTCTATTTAACACCGTGGCTAAATTAACAAAAGATAAGTCGTCAGCGACGTCAGATTCTGATTATCAGCATAACAGTGATGAATTTATGAACTACTTCACTAGTAAAATCCAAGATATAAGAGAAAAAATTATAACAATGCAACCTGTAGTGAAACCCGCTGAACAAACTAGCTACAGCACCCCAAAGGAGAAATTGCAATTATTTTCTAGAGTAGATCACGATGAACTGTCTAAAATCATTAGATCATCTAAATCAACATGCATGCTAGACCCTATACCTACAAAACTACTGAAAGAAATGCTCCCAGAAATTATAGATCCTCTTCTTAGTATTATTAACTCATCTCTGACATTAGGACATGTGCCTAAAGCATTTAAGGTGGCTGTTATAAGGCCTCTTTTAAAAAAAACCAAACTCGACCCTAAAGAACTAGGGAATTACAGGCCTATATCGAATTTACCATTTATATCTAAAGTTCTGGAAAAAGTAGTTTCAACTCAATTATGCTCCTTCCTCCAAAGGAATGACATTAATGATGAATTCCAGTCTGGATTTCGAGCATGTCACAGTACAGAGACTGCTTTGATCAGAGTTACAAATGATCTGCTTTTAGCGTCTGACCGTGGCTGTGTTTCGTTATTGGTGCTGCTAGACCTCAGTGCTGCATTTGACACCATTGACCACAGCATACTTCTACATAGACTCGAAAATTACGTCGGCATTAACGGAATAGCATTGAAATGGTTTAAGTCTTATTTATCTGACCGTTTTCAATTTGTAGCAATAAACAATGAGGTGTCCCGCAAATCACAAGTCCAGTACGGTGTACCACAGGGCTCAGTTTTGGGGCCTCTACTCTTCGCATTATACATGCTACCTCTAGGAGATATAATAAAGCGACACGGAATTAGCTTTCACTGTTATGCTGATGATACTCAACTTTATATTTCCTCGAAGCCTCATGAAACCCAGCAGTTTCATCGAATAAAGGATTGTATAGTTGACTTAAAAATGTGGATGAGTAACAATTTTTTACTACTAAACTCGGACAAAACAGAAGTGTTACTTACTGGACCGAAAACCGCTATACGTTACAACCAAGAATACCGCTTAACGATTGATGGATGCTCCATAAAATCCTCGTCATCAGCTAAGAATCTTGGCGTTGTATTCGATAGTACTCTGTCATTTGAAAGCCATGTCGCCAACACCTGTAAAATTGCATTTTTCCATTTTAGGAATATATCTAAACTACGTCATATGCTGTCACTGTCAGATGCAGAGAAATTGATTCATGCATTCATGACATCAAGACTAGATTACTGTAATGCACTTCTAGGTGGTTGCCCTGCAGGCCTATTACAAAAACTGCAACTTGTTCAAAACGCGGCAGCTCGAGTTCTTACACGTACAAAAAAGTATGAGCATATAACCCCGGTTCTGTCAACCTTGCACTGGTTACCTATAAAGCATCGCATTAACTTTGAGATCTTGCTTATTACCTATAAAGCCCTACATGGTCTAGCGCCGCAGTATTTGAATGAACTTCTATTGTATTACAGACCTCAACGTACATTACGCTCTCAGGCGTCCTGTCAGTTGGTAATACCTAGAATTTCAAAATCAAGTGCAGGTGGTAGATCCTTTTCTTATCTAGCGCCTAAACTTTGGAATATTCTTCCCTGCACGGTCCGGGAGGCAGACACACTCTGTCAGTTTAAATCTAGACTAAAGACTCATCTTTTTAATCTTGCATACACTACACCTCCATGATATTAATCCTCAGAGGATTTAGGCTGCATTATTTAGATCAACCGGAACCAGGAACACATCCAACAACAAATGATATACTTGTTGCATCAAAGAGTGCAGAACAGTACTCTACTCTCAGCCAGTCTTGTCTCTTTGTTCCAAGGTTACCGCAGGATGCAGTTCATGCCCAGACCTGATGGCAGAGCTGAGAATGGGAAGCGGTGACCTGACAAGAGCTAAGAGGATAGAGCTGGATAAAGGACGCCACAACTTTGATTTTCCTACAACATTTCAAATGTTATTAGATTGTTAATGATAATCTTAAATCTATCATTTTTTATTTTTATTTAGCCTTGTTGTGCAAGCACTGTTGAGCTTGTGCAGAGGCAGCAGCTTTTGCCAGAGGGGAACTGGAATCCCCTGGTTGGGCCTGGGTTCTCCTGAGGTTTTTTTTCTCGAGGGGAGTTTTGGGTTCCTCACCACCGTTTGCATATTGTTTTGCACTATCTGCCTGGCCGGGGGGGCTGCTTTAGAATTCAGAAATTAGACATAATTAATATTGCACATAAGAATTTATAGTCCGTTTAATATTTGACCTGTGGTTCTTTCTCCTTTATCGCCAATGTGTGCTTTCACTGTGTGTGTGTGCGTCTATGTCAATGTGTGTGTGTATGTATGTTTGCATATTGTGTGTGTGGAGCATTTGTATGTCTGTCTTTGTTGTCTTCACCTTTTTCTTGTTTTTACAGGTATATGCCTTTAGTTTTTTACTTGTATTCAATGTGTCTCATGTACAGCTGCTTTGTAACAATGAAAATTGTAAAAAGCGCTATATAAATAAAGTTGAGTTGAGTTGAGAGTTGAGCCAAAGCAACCAAGAAGCACTATGAGAGAGGTATTAATAATACGCTCCATTATCCTGTGGACATCTTTAAAAGAATACAGTGTTTTGTTACTCTTCACTTCTGAACATTTTCACACCCTCGAACTGGAAAAGCAGTTTAATTTTCGCCTCTTACATGGTCATGGTTTCTTTATCATTTTGCTCACTTACTCTATATAAAAAGTGAAACTACTATACTTTGTTATAAAAGCCTCAAGACCTTTAGTATAGGAGACAATCTGTAAAATAAATTTAATTCTGAGTTTATTGTGTTTTATTTTGTCAGGATTTGGTTTTAGTTTTAGCCATGTTTATATGCTACAGTCACAATGGGCGATTTGTGAAGTTTTCGGGAGCATTAAATGCCGTAGCAAGACTAGTTCATGTCAACATTTGGGACATTTATGAGTTAATCGGTTTCTCTACTTTAATGAAGACATAATCACCCATTCTTTGAACAGTTTCTTCAAATGTGCCCTTTGTAACAATCCACCAGATCTGTTTTCCCATGCTACTTGTACCTTTCGAATAACAATATTTCCTTTTGCTCGATATGACAATCTGATCCGTCTGCAGTGTCCACAGGCCAAAGCAGCCAAATCCTGTCAAGGATTATTTCTTAAAACTTTCCCCCAGTGTTGACCCTGCACATTGTGACCGTATTGGCAGAAGCACTGCAGTGCTCTCTCTTCCCTGAATTAACCTTTTCATCTACTCATATTTTCTCATTTATTAAGCTAAATGACTCTGAAGGAACACAAATTACTGTGATTTTTTTTAACACCTCTGCTAATCACTGTTATTATACATAGAGAAATATGTAAAGATAAATACTAAAATGATTCCCCAAGCAATTAAGTGCAGAACACAAGTGATGTGAACACAGTGATTCATTCAAGCTTAATGAAGCCATAAGTCAAGGTCATGGCCACAGAATTAAACCTGTCACAATTACAGAGAATGAATTCTCTGAAGCGCTGTAATAATGGTGCAGGAGCCCAGACTTGGTGGAGACACTTAAGTGTTAGTTTTGACAGGACTGACTTGTAGTTCTGCATTCTCTAGGAATCAAATAATTACCCCAGTGCGTTGCAAATCCTGCAATGGGAAAAGGGAAGTTAAGCGTTAAGTTTAGTTCAACTTTTTAGATAAACTTGACCTTCGCAGGGTCCAGTTTTAAATGCGTTTTCGAAAATCCCTAGATTTTTTTACAGTAGATATGTTTTACTTTCGTTACATACAGTGTATGTGGCAATACAGTATGCTGCTGTCAAAATTTATGATCTCTTGCTTGACAAACAAAGAAGAGTTTGCAGCTTTAAATTGACAGACTCTGGCAACTAAGAGTGGGCGCCGTGCGCTTTGTGAGGGTAGCAATTTTCCGGTATTACATTTAAATCCTGGTAAAAAGAACCGGATTCCAGGGGTCTAATTACAAGTTGTTAATAGTAGCAACAATATAATTACTGTAATTTACATCCTAACCCAAAGCCTTCGTTCCCCTCCAAATTAATGTTACATTCAATTTGTGAAAAGAACATTGTGCACCCTTATCAATCTTATTGCTTGCTTAGTTGTTGTGATATTTGGTACCAATACAATGCAATATATCTCCTTTGCCTTATTAGAAAACTAGTGTGCATCAGCCTGAAAATATTTGAATGAAAAATTAAGATCAATGTTGTTGAGAATTATAATTAAAAGTTTATAAGACTCATTTTATAAATATCACATGCTGTCATTAATTTTACAAATAAACTTATGGTGGGGAAACAATTTATTGTTACTTATTAACTAATTATTAAAGCAGCAAGTCTTTTGAAAACTTAAAATATAGTCTTATCTTGACATATTTCCTTAGTGTATGAACACTGTATTATTCTTTTATCGTAATCCCTTTATCCAAGCAGCTCAAAAGCTTCGCTACAGATCTCTTCCTGATAAAACAACCACACATTTACCTCCCTACACACACTCTGCCTCAAAATCTATCAAAGTTCCTATTTTGACAGCATTTAACGTTGTATGCTCCAGTTGGTGACGAGCCAAAGTTTCCCAAAAGTGCTGTCTAAGTAGGGTGACTCGCTAGGTTTTGACACACAGCCTGCCGGCTGAGCGATGATTGGCTCAAACTTTGGATGGTCTTGTAACTTTCTGCAACTTTTTGTTGAGTGTTAAAGTATAGAGTGAGCGCGTCTGCAGGTTAACGCCTTTCCCCTCCGTATCAATGTGGAATATAGGTGTTTTTTTATCGGCATGTTTTCGGCTCATTTTAATGGTAAATTGTCCTCTGATAATGATGATTGTCGCGGTTCACGGTCTCCATCGGCCGATCGGGCAATCCGCCCGTCACGTCTCCCGTTCAGTGTTGAAGCTCTTATGTCGAAGAAAGACGCAAGAAATGAGTCAACCTATCAGGAAACGATCCGGAAGACATGCATTATAAATCAGGACGATCGATCAGTGGACATTTCTGAAAACTGCGTTTGTGTTAAAGAGGAGTCTGCATCCTGGATTAATAAACCTGGGTTATCAACGACACCACGTAAATATCCATATCACTGGTTACTCCATAAGTTTTGTTTTTATAATCATGATTTTTATATAAATATTTTAAAAATAAAAATGTGATTCAGAATTACTCATTTATTTCTGCTTGAGAATAAGTAGTACGAATGAATTCAAATTTAAAATTTAAGTAAATTTTACAAAAATGTTATTAAGGCCTAATTTAAATTAGCCAGATATAAGAAACGTAAAAACTACAGCTCATGAGATGCCTTAAATTATATAGTTATACTAAATTGAGTTAATCTCTAGATAGTTAATTTAGTTTAATATGATTTGAATTCAAGTGACTTGTAAAGTCAATTTGATTTAAAAAAAAAAATGTTCAACCAGTTTTGATTGGGTCAAAAAGATTAACCCATGGTTCTAGATTAACCCATGCTGGGTTGTTTTAGCCTAAAATTCGGGTTGTTTCAAGTCATTGGTCAATTATGAATTTCATCTGGGTTAATTTAAACCCAAAATTTGGTTTGTCCCTTTGTTTGGCTGAACCACAAAGGTATACATGGCCCAGCGTTTTTAGGGTGTAGGCCTACAGCAGGTATGTGCTTGAGAAATGACATAAAGCTATCCTACAGTGCAAAAACCATTTAAAGTCAGGTTCAAGCTTTTCTTATATGGAACGAAAGAGTTTATGAACTAACTAATGTACTCACTTTATAGGCGCACCGAGTCCGGCAACATGCTCTCTCAGGAAACACAAGACAAACCGTAAACCTCGAACCCCTTTCACCACCACTCAGCTCTTGGCCCTCGAGCGGAGGTTTCGTCAAAAGCAATACCTGTCTATAGCAGAACGTGCTGAATTTTCCAGTTCTCTCAGCCTAACCGAGACGCAGGTGAAGATCTGGTTCCAGAACCGCAGGGCGAAGGCCAAGCGACTGCAGGAAGCAGAGCTTGAAAGGCTCAAAATGACCACCAAACCTATTTTGAATCCCGGCCTCACTCTGCCGTTCCAACTTTGTACGCAAGCCCAGACGGCAGCACTGTTCTGTGGACAGTCATTTCCATTACACAGACATATGCTGCCCATTCCACCTGTTGGAATATACTCGACACCAATGGGCTACAGTTTATGCCCTCTCTCAAAAGATGGGTCCCGTCTAGAGTATCGACATTAATTATTCTAGCATGTTTCAGCATGTTTGAGACACAATGAACACAAATACCCCTGGTTCATCTGCTGGACATACTGACATTTTTTAAATGTTTAATGGTGGAGACTGAGGTGTAAGGATAAGAGATTTTATATATGATTAGAGTTAGTTTATACATTTGCTTGTCTTTCGTATGCAAACAGTGTGCTCTGGTGGCAAAAGAGAGAGCGGATAGATATTTGCTATTTGGACATTTTATTATGTATATTTACCATTACATATTTTTTTTTGTATCTTGTCAACCCAGATGAAAAAAGTGCACTATAATACACTTAAATGTACTTAAAGTGCTCTATTTTTATGCACCACTTTTGTACTTAATACAAAAAAATGTTTTTCAGTATTTTTTAAGATAAATTAAAGATGATCCAAGTGTACACAACTGTGCTAGTTTCAGACACAATTGACACAAGTGAAACCATATCTTTATCATTTACCATTTTTATATTTAAGTACAAAATGAATGTGTGACAATAAGTGTAGCAAAATCAATTTAAGTAGGCCTAAATTATGGAAGCATATTTGAATAAAGCATACTTAATGTGCTTTTTTGCTTGGGAAATTATAACAGGATAAAACTAGTATAAAATATCACAGAAAAATTTGTATGTATTCAATAATGTAGTGAGTTGAGCTCAGCTTTTATTTTTCAAAGCGGTTTTAATTGGTCACAAAAGTCATAATGACTTGATTCATATTTTACCCCTGTAGTCTTAAATAAAATACATTTGTTTGATCATTAAATTTTGTAATGTGTTTATGAAAAACAAATGTAGCATAATCTAAAATTTATGCTTTGTACATTTTGGCAATGTAAAAACTTTAAATGATTTATAAAACCTTTTGATTTTAACGAATAAACAGAGTATTATACACTAAGAGCTGTGATGAAGGCCAATTTTAATAACCTAATTGAAATTTTAGAAGAAAACTATTAATATCAAAGAGATTTGCTTGGATTTGTGAGATGTGGTTGTTTGAGGGAAAATTTATAGGAAAGTAGACCGGCTCACAATTAAACCTCCCGCATGGCTAATGCCTTTTAAATTGAGCTCTTGAAAAGAGGCTTTTAAGCGTTCGTGCTTATAATCAGTGGAAATCTTCAGGTTGACCTGTGTGGCTCTTCATGCTGGTGGTCCCAGGAAAGTTAATTAAAGGGTGTCATAACATGACGCATGAAAACACCGGGTCAGCCACGTCAATTCGTAAATCTCTCTGTGTGCTACAACAGAGGAATGTGTTGACCTGTTGCATTCTCTAATGATCTAAGTCCAGTATTATGTCAAATTTATTATTGATTTCAGCGTTTGATGTACAGCTGGCGTTTCATTAAACGAGCTATTTTGGCAAAATTACAAATAAAAATACCCCAATTTGATCGATCATATATTATTCGCATATTCTTGGGATGTCCTTTGCTTTTCTGGTACAGTTAACCGAGAGGGAATTGCCTTCCTTGCCTTGTCTACCCCTTTTAAAAATACCATTGCCTTTGTGTTGTGATGTGGATCATAGCTTTAACTGATGTCGAATGCCAAGCTCTATGTCAACCGGACCCTTTCCTAATCGTCCATGGCTTAGTTTAAATCCAGCAGTGTGAAATGGTGTATGCTGAACACACATGCACATAACATTACATGACTGGCTTCACCTTCTTTTGCTAACCTGACTGTAACGTTGTTTGGCACTGACTAACTGTTTCTTGTTTCTCTTAAACTACATTACGATTAGCAGTTATTTCACACTCCATTATAATTCCTTTGTTTTTAAAACAAGCTGCAACATTAGTTTGATAGCAGATCTTTTGTAGAACAAGAATTTACTTCTGGCTCACACAAGCAGTTTGACTCCTTAGTTGAAACTGATAGATCTTAATGCCAAGTTTTTGCGACTGTTCACCACGTTGTTGAAAGCTTTCATCCTTAGCGACTGCAACCGGGGAGGTCTATGAAGGTGGTTTAGTTCTTTCTTTTTTTGTGGTTGTTTTTATTCAGAACTGAGCCTCTGAAGGGAAAAATAAGAGTCATTAAATGGCCTCTCATAGACCATAAATACTTTTTTTTTATCATTTACCATTACTGTATGTAGATAATATATTTAAAATTCATTTCAGCTGTCACTGTGCATCATTTTTTTTATTTGACAATCTATGCATGTCTGGTAACAATAGATAAGGTTTCTTGACAGTAGTCAATCATCTGTGACTACACACAGACCAAAGATATAATTTTGGTCTTGGTTTTTCAAAGTTCCACTTCTGAAAAACACTGTACTTTGAAATCAGCTTCAAAGCACAATTGGCTTTCAATGGCTGCCACTTCCTGATTTCCATTCAATTTTTCTGGTAGATCCTATGTGTAGGTGTTTTGATTCTCTTGGTGACCTTGTGCCAAAAATAAGCCACAACATGTACTGTTGATCCTGCAGTGTTGATATACTGACCATGTCCACTAGATGTAGCAATTTCTTAAGAAAATAAAGGCAAGGCAGTCCATGTAAAACACATGTGTAATAACAACAAACGATTCTGAGACATTTTTTATAATGCATACAATGAATGAAATAATTGCTTTAGATAGGTTGTAAAATAGGTTTAATTTTACAACCTATCTAAAGCAATTATTTCATTCATTATATAACTATGTGTACAGTGGCCTACTTTCCAAACTCAACAAGCACAAACATTTTTTCATTTTATAAACTAAAAAAATTAAGGGGAAAATCTGACACGAAAAAATATGAACACAATTCCATTGCCACTATGCCATCGATACCCATGTGTATTTTAAATACTAGATCTCGTGTAGATGCTGAATGCTCCGCCTGCGTACAAATCACCCGTATACCTGTAGTTGTTTAATAGACTTTCATCAGAGGAACAAAACCGTAGTCCGTAGTGTTTACAAGAAAATGCGAGGTAAGCCTGAAGTGCGATAAATTACAGTAATTGTTCAAAGTAGAAATTATTGACAATGAGCACAATGGCTCTGATGGGGAGGAAAAGAAGCCAGCCAATGCCACTGCGTTGAGCTCAACAGTCCACACACCTGCCAACATGACCCGTGGCTCGGCCATCTCTCTACTCAGCAGACCGTTGAGTGAAACCAGTGTGAGATAAACAAACTTCAGCCTTTGCATTTTCCTCTTCACAAAGCTTTGCAAAAACACGTTTACTCAAAATGAGAGGCTGGCTGAATCTGAATGTTGCTTTGAAAATGAAATGCGTTGTAGCCTGAAAAAAGTATTGATTAGTAACCGTGAGAATATTTCTAAAAGATAGTCATGTACACGAATATTTTGTAATCTGATGTTTTCTCTTCTCCTTTGCGTCAATGTTACAAGACCCACATTGAATTATACCAAATACGAATAAACAACACGTTATGATGCAAGGAGAACATATTTACACCGAGGAGATCCATCTGTCAGCTAAAACGCAACACGAAAGGAGTCATATTTGTGCAGGCAGTGACTGCAGTTCTCTAGAGGCTGGAGTAATGCATTCTTTTTATTTCATATAGTGTCATTATGGGAAATCCCTTTATCTCGCCATCAAAGCTCTTGAGCAGGTGTTGTATGAAACAATCACTTTATTCACTCTCTTAACAGCTGGGGAATAAGAGTGTCTAAAACAGTCCTCCTGAAAGATGTCTCTTTACTTACATGTGATGTTGATGTTCTGACAAAAATACTGTAATCATTCAATCTTAGTAAGTCAAATGCTTAAAGAAATTGAAATACATCCAGCTGCAAATGCTCCGAGTACGGGTCGAGAATGGATTACAATAGGGCTAGCTTGGGGAAAATACAATACATTACATAATTAGTACTTTTTAAAATAAAAAAATTGGGAAGAGACACTTGCAGTTTATTTACAGTTTAGTTTTGCAGTGCAATATCATTTGTCAAGGACCTAATTATGCATACAATGAAGGTCTACAGTATTTTACCCTTATCTCAAGGGACTCACAACTATTTTATGATTTGTATATATTTGTAGAAGGTGAATTATAAAAAAAATATTGATAAGTAGAAAATAGCAATTTCAAAACCATAAGGCATAAGTAAATGGCTCGAAAGCAAATCATACTAAATGAGATAATATAAACTCATACGAATAGGCCACCTCATAAAATAGCTACAAAAAATCTCGACTCATCTTTTTATATTTAATTTTTGCATGGGTTTTTTCGAATTACACTTACTCCCGAAATTTGAGATAACTTATAATGTTGTCAAAACTTATAGATTTGACAAATCATTTGGATTGACACTACAAGTAAATAAGAGCGATAGTTCACCCCAAAATGAAAATTATGTCATCATTTACTCACAACTTTAAAATATCAAACCTATATCACTTTATTTTTTCCCGCAAATCATCAAAAAGAAAGCACAACATTTTTTTGAAAAATGCTGTTAAGCAAACATTGACGGTATGCTGTTCAGTTAACAACTTTCTAAGAAAGTCATACAGGTTTGAAATTACCAAAAGGTGAGTAAATGATGATGACAAAATTTTAATTTTTGGGTCAACTTTGTGTACGACTTGTCGTGGGTTGGGTGTTTTGAAGCAATATCATAATGTGTCATGGTTTCACCTCTCCTTGTCAGGTATTTCTTGGTTTAGAGGTGGAACCATACAGAATCTCTTGTTTCATGTGTGGAGAGATGTTTTGACCCTTGTGGCCTTCCATACTCTCCCCGAGTCGCGTCATCGTTTCTACCCTCCTGTTTCCTAGTTTGTGTTAATTACCCTCCCTATAAAGAGTCCTCATGTTTCATTGTCTGGTGCGCGTTCATTGTATGATGTCCCTCGTCTGTGTATGCTGTTGTCGCTTGCATCTTGCTTCTTGTCCCTGTGTCTCAGTAAGTCAGTAAGTCAGTTAGTCAGTGTATCTTGTAGCCTCGTCTTGTTGTTTTCTGAGTCAGTCTAGTCAGTGTTTTGTTATTGTTCCTTGTTAAAGTTTATATATATTCCTGTCCTGTTTTCCCCCTCGTGGGTTTTGTTTTGTCCTTTTTATAGTGTCTTTTGTTGTTAATAAATACCCTTGTTTACCCCCACGTTTGAGTCCTGCCTGCAATTGGGTTGTCCACCTGAGATTCATGACAATAATGCACTTGGTATAGAAACATCTATATACTTTAAATAAAATGGTTAAAATGAACAAAATGGCACAAGTTAAGTAAGGGATAATGTACAGGCGGCCGGTTGTTATTTCAGAAATTCGCGATAACAGCCGGCTGCTTGTACATTTATCCCGCTTATTACACGGCTACTTGGGACATGAGAAAAAACGTCATGAATGTGAATTTGAAATATTTTACTATTTTATAATTCTAACCAATTGTGAGGAAAAGCGGTTTACCTTCGGTTTTAAGGTTAGAAACAACCTTCAAATGACACCAGCAGGCAATTTCGTTTAATCTTTTGTAAGTATAATGTCATATAGGCTACTGTATGTTTTTACAATACGTATTTATTTTTAATTTGACAAAGAACAGTAAAAATTATTTGTTGCATCTGGGTTACCGGTGTTAGCATTTTTGAGAATAACGAACCTGCAAATGTTGCGACTGGCCAATCAGAATCAAGCATTCCAATGAGCCGTGTAATAAAATAAAAGTGTGAAAGTTTGATTTGTGCCAAATACTTTCACAATTCAGAAGTCAATGTATTTATATATAACAATATATTAACAACCGACAATTAAAGTGATGCTTGATTTTACATGTTTTTGTTTACTTTTGTGCCAAACGTAATTCTGGTAAAATGTAAAATAGATCCTGGAGCAAAGCCAATTGGGATGCACTGCCTTCGGCAGAGGTGTGTCAGATTTGAAGACAGCACCCTCTCCTCCAGCATGCAGCAGATCACAGCACTTCCCCCATGGCTATTGCTGTCTAAGAATGTTATATCTCCCTGCCTACAACGCCCCATCACAGGATGTAGAACAACCCAGCTACAGTCTTCTGATGGCAATGGTTGAATGGTGTGAGCATTGTTTTGCTGAACGAGAGCTTTCACTTCAGTGACTTTGATCTCTGGGCTGGATTTGTTCTCATGTGCAGCTTTTTTTCTGTATGTGCAAGGTTAAGAGGTCTTTGCTTAGAGCCTGGGACTATTATAAATATTTCACTGGCAATGCAAAAAGTGCTAAAAGAAAAAAGTCAGTGAGCTAAAAATATAGCAGCTTTAAATAACCTCAACCATGAACCATGTTTTACTTGTACCTAAATATACCTCAGGACTGCAGAAGAACACAATGGTTTCATTCACTACAAAGTGTCGATTTTTCGTATATATACGCACATTTGAACTTGTGCGCATAATTCACAGCACGTGCGTACGGACATGAATTTGTTCTTAAACTCGTCATAGGCTGAATCCAAAAAACCCAACTAACCTACTTTGCACTTGACCACTTTCATGATGTACTTCCAGTTTTTTTTCGGTATTTCAAGTGTTCTAGTGGATGTGAAGATCCCAAGTGAGAATGTAGTATTTCTAACCCGATGGGACACACTTAGCAAGTGCAAACATGTGGCGTTTATTAATGTGGTGATAAAAAGCAGTTTTACACAATACATAACACTACGTTTTACTACAACATATGTATTATCTAATTATATAGTCTATATTTTTATAGCACTTCATTTGTATTGTATCAAAGCTGCTGTACCTAAAATGCAAAAACAAAAGAAAACACGTTAGCCAAACATAGAATATATAAAGATATAACCTTAAAAGTAGATGTATAAAAAATTACACTGGAAAGCATTACGTACTATCCAGAACGTGATGCATGATGGGATACACTTAGCCCTGAATACCACTTCCGAGTGTGGGTTTAGTGTGCATTAAGGACAGTGCACTTTGGCAGAGTTTCGCTCTTCCTTCCTGTCGTGTGCACGAGCTCTCAAGTGGCCAAGACCGGTATTTGGAAGCAGCCCTTATGTAAGTGAATTTGGTGTATTCTAAATGAGCCGCCGTGTGCACGAGTTTAGTCATTTGAATAAAACACACCTAGTCCATCTCCACATTAAGGCCTTCTGCCTAACCTTTCTTTTACCACCTATCTTCACTTAAGTCAAACATACTCCAGGTAACTCCATGTGATGCTGTCTACAGACAAACTCTCGCCAGTAATTCCAAGTCCGCAGTCCTCAAAATCAGTTCATACCATAGACCACAGGTGTCAAACTCAATTCCTGGACGACAGCAGCTCTGCACAGTTTAGCTCCAAACCTAATCAAACACACTTGATTCCTCTAATCAAGGTCTTTAGGATTACTAGAAACCAGTAAACAGGTGTGGGTTGGATTTGGTTGGAGCCAAAATTTGCAGAGCCCTCCAGGAATTGAGTTTGACAACATTGCCATAAACTGAATAAAATATAGACGTAGTGTCCATGATGTCACCAGTAGGTTTAAAGTAGGCGGAGGCGCTCGTTGCCATCTTGTCATTGCGTGTCACTCCCGGATAATCGAAAATGGTGCAGCGATTTTGGCTGCATGTTAAAATAAGGATGAGTTTAACTCACCAAATAAGATTCTCCACCAGATCTTTCAAGATAACACATGAAATTAGTTATTTAATCCATCAATTTCAGTCAAGGAATTAGTTTAGCTCAAAGGAAAATATGTATAATAATCGTCATTACACATACATATTTTACAATTCTGATTAGCAGTATAGTGATAAAATCCTATATGTATTCGTCCAGTAAATGCATCAATGATATATACACTAATGTTATCTCATGACCATAAGTAACGTGACTTTATCAAACAGAATTAAGGCCAGAGGTAGCATAGATCGAACATAGTTTAAGTGACCCCTTTGTGAGCATGAACACAGAGAGCCCATCACAAATGCCTTTATGGTTTTAACTCTACTCTGCATGTGTCAGGTTTGGCAGAGACGAAGCAGACAGAATGGTAAGTTTATAAGTTTAATTTGCAGAATGGATCGGTACAGCGAAATAGGTGAATGACCGGTAAGATGACATAACAGATGGTAACTTATCCGTAGTGTAACCAAGTCTCTCTCTTTATCTTGCAGATAATGCTGATGATGAATTCCTTGGCAGACGGGATGAAGATATGCTGAGAAGATCGGGATCGTAGGTATGAATGCAGGTAAGTATGGTATAGAGTCTGTTTCATGTGTAGACGAGATCAGACAATGAGTGAATGTTGGTCTCTGGTATAAATGGGTGCACTGCTGATGAGGTCCAGGTGATAGTGATTAGTAACGGGGTGACAAAGAGCGTGTGAATGACTGAGTGGGCGGAATGAGGGAATGAGTGTAGGGAGATGGTGATGGAATCCTGACAACATGGTAACATAAATGACCATCGCAGAAACACAAACAATTACATAAGACCCAAACGCGCTAGGAAGTGCAGAGAGAGAGTGAGAGAGAGAGAGAGGGAGGGAGGGCATGGGCGCGTGGCAGGTAAAACATGTTTGAAAGACAATAAAATCATCTTTAACAAAGAGGCACGCTCTTAACGAGCAATTCTAATGTATAGAATCAGATACTTGCAATCTTGGTGATGGACCACTATCCGTATGCGCGTGGAAGTAAATCTTGAATGGTCTCAGAATGCAGTCCTGTTGAAACGCTGAGTTAAGGTTCTGAGTCCAAAGTTCCATGGGCTAATCGGACTCCCCAGAGGGGAGCCCCAAGCCGGGGTGTCCGTTGGATTGTCCTCCGCGTCCCCTTTCTTTTCCCTTCCAATTCCTAATTCCAAAAGCTCAGTCCGATGTGGATCGGTGATGGTGTTTAAATGCATACCTGCCCCCAGATGGTCTGCGGGCCAAAACTATGAAATTGATAAGTGGGCCATAGAAAGTTCCTTTAGAAAGCTGTTAATCATCCCACAAAAGAATTCATCGAATGAACCCTGTATCAAAACTTCTACATCTAACAGTTATAGACTATTTAAAATGGCACGAGCGCCAACACACAACCTAGACATTTAGATACATTTACAGAAAAGGATAGTTTAAATCACATAAGTTCCTGTTTGTCAGAGAAGTTTCTCTGGTTAGCCTAAGATGTTAAGTTGGAGATGAGACAGAGACTCATGCCCTATTCTTTGAAGCTTAGGAGTCGTAAATATCCTACAGAGGAACCAAATGGTTATCACACTCTCGGTGAGAGTTCAAAACCTAAAACCAGACCCCATGGAGCCAGGTTTGCTATGGTCTTTTGAGGATGGTATCTAGAAACCAGGACAAAATGGAGTGAGGGGGTTTATAGCTTTCCTCTCAATGATCCATTCACTACAACTGCCAAAAGGTGGGACGTGGTAAGAGCTGAGGCGTGGTTTGCTGAAACCACTTGTCTCTCTAGTGGCCATGCACCAAATTAGCAGAATTTTAAGGCTTAATATACTCCTGATAATAAATTCCTCCTGTAATGTTGCTCATTTTTAAATGGAGCTCAATGAGATTCTACTCTCTTTTGGAGCCAGCCTCTAGCAGAAAGTCGATAAATCGCAATTAAAGTCACTTCCGTTTTCGCTTCACGGGTGAGACCGGAAGGTTGCCCCTCGGTTCATAGACAATAAAACACCTTTTATTTTGAGTTCTCGTAAGACACATGTTTATGTTAAGATTCAACAACAGCCAGAAAGCTTTTGCGTTTGGAACTGTTTTTAAGGGAGATGCAATGTATACAAAATGTGCATCCAAGGGTTTGTTGTCAATGCCTTGAGGTCAGAATAATAGTGTTTTGTCCTTGTACAGCACATTGAATTTGATGACTGTGGGAATGCTCTGGGACATTTTGTATACCACAGCATTCGCAATATGTGTATCAGTTACTGTAAGTGACATCCAGTGAATACTGATGGGATACAATTGCATTGATCAGAGCCCCTGCAAGTGTTAGGTCATGCATTTTACTGTAATCATGGACTTTAAAATGTGTATGCTATAGATTCTATGCATTACTTTCTGTACCTTCGTATGTTCTGCTAGGAATTTATGCAGTTATTTTTAGTCTGACATATTTTGTTGATCTTCATTTGAGTGAATCATCGATTAGTACTGCGTGGCACAGGTGGAATGCAAAGATTCTGCCCCTTTCCTTCCTTTAACCAAAGACCAAATGCGTTTTTACAATGATGGTGTTTCTAGCTTGATGAGCATGGCAGAACAAAAAAAAAGTAGACTAGAGTATCTATGAGTTTAGTTGTAAACACTATACACAAATCACTTATCCCTTGTAAGATGATCATGTATAACAACTCTGTCAAGGTTCAGTGTCCAGCCCAAAGACTCACTAAAACCAGCCCAAATTTGAACTGCCAAAATATGTGGTAGAAATGTATTGCAATGACAATCAAACATGATAATGACCATTTTATATCCTTAAAACGAAGTAAAACAAGATGACAATGATGATAAACACCAGGAAAAAACAGATCAGATGGATAAAACGTGCATTGCGCAAATGCATTAAAAGAGTTAGAAAATATGACTAATACAGTCATGTCCATAAATATTGGGACATCGACACAATTCTAACATTTTTGGTTCTATACACCACCACAATGTATATCAAATCAAACGAACAAGATGTGCTTTAACTGCAGACTGTCAGCTTTAATTTGAGGGTATTTACATCCAAATCAGGTGAATGGTGTAGGAATTACAACAGTTTGCATATGTGCCTCCCACTTTTTAATACTTGGTTGCAAATCCTTTGCAGTCAATTACAGTCTGAAGTCTGGAACACATAGACATCACCAGACGCTGGGTTTCATCCCTGGTGATGCTCTGCCAGGCCTCAATTGCAACCGTCTTCAGTTCCTGCTTGTTCTTGGGGCATTTTTCCTTCGGTTTTGTCTTCAGCAAGTGAAATGCATGCTCAATCGGATTCAGGTCAGGTGATTGACTTTGCCATTGCATAACAGTCCACTTCTTTCCCTTCAAAAACTCTTTGGTTGCTTTTGCAGTTTGCTTTGGGTCATTGTCCATCTGCACTGTGAAGCGCCGTCCAATGAGTTCTGAAGCATTTGGCTGAATACGAGCAGATAATATTGCCCGAAACACTTCAGAATTCATCCTGCTGCTTTTGTCAGCAGTCACATCATCAATAAATACAAGAGAACCAGTTCCACTGGCAGCCATACATGCCCACGCCATGACACTACCACCACCACCATGCTTCACTGATGAGGTGGTATGCTTAGGATCATGAGCAGTTCCTTTCCTTCTCCATACTCTTCTCTTCCCATCACTCTGGTACACGTTGATCTTGGTCTCATCTGTCCATAGGATGTTGTTCCAGAACTGTGAAGGCATTTTTAGATGTCGTTTGGCAAACTGTAATCTGGGCTTCCTGTTTTTGAGGCTCACCAATGGTTTACATCTTGTGGTGAACCCTCTGAATTCACTCTGTTGAAGTGTTCTCTTTATTGTTGACTTTGACACACATACACCTACCTCCTGGAGAGTGTTCTTGATCTGGCCAACTGTTGTGAAGGGTGTTTTCTTCACCAGGGATAGAATTCTTCGGTCATCCACCACAGTTGTTTTCCGTGGTCTTTCGGGTCTTTTGGTGTTGCTGAGCTCACCGGTGCGTTCCTTCTTTTTAAGAATGTTCCAAACAGTTGTTTTGGCCACGCCTAATGTTTTTGCTATCTCTGGTGGGTTTGTTTTGTTTTTTCAGCCTAATGATGGCTTGCTTCACTGATAGTGACAGCTCTTTGAATCTCATCCTGACAGTTGAAAGCAACAGATTCCAAATGCAAATAGCACACTTGAAATGAACTCTGGACCTTTTATCTGCTCATTGTAATTGGGATAGTGAGGGAATAACACACACCTGGCCATGGAACAGCTGAGAAGCCAATTGTCTAATTACTTTTGGTCCCTTAACAAGTGGGAGGCACATATGCAAACTGTTCTAATTCCTACACCGTTCACCTGATTTGGATGTAAATACCCTCAAATTAAAGCTGACAGTCTGCAGTTAAAGCACATCTTGTTTGTTTCATTTGAAATCCATTGGGGTGGTGTATAGAGCCAAAAATGTTAGAATTGTGTCGATGTCCCAATATTTATGGACCTGACTGTATGACCAGAAACCACTTCAAAGCGACAATCAAGAAATTAACAATGAACAAAAAACACATTTATCACTATGCAAATGTTTATTCAAAAAGTGCCCAGTCATTCATGAACTTCATGCACACACCACGGCCGACAGCAAAAAAATTGCAATTCATTGATACAAAGGCTACTAATAACACAGAACAAATAGAACAGCAGAAACAGGCTTGCTCACCTGGAGACTGCATTTATTTATTTATTTTTAATTAGATATTATTTATTAGAATGATCTTGCTTGTGCTATAAACACCATGCACTGTACTGTGTTTTACCTATTCTGTTTTCCTGTTTGCCCCTGTAAAGCTGCTTTGGAACAATGAACATTGTGAAAAGCGCTATATAAATAAAATTGAATTGAATTGAAACAATAATGCTTACATTGGAAGGTCCCCTTAACATCTGACAGAACTACAGTATGTATTTCATGAAATATATTTTGCAGAACATATAATGCAAAATTTAGCAAGTCCACCAGCTGTCAAGAGTATGTCAAAGTAGAGTCTGTGCAGTTTAAAGGTTTGGTGATGAAGTACAGAGGAAGTATAATCCTATATTCAGTTTGATTTCTATTAAATCATTCCACTGTACTCTGAATTCACTTGTAGTTATATTTTCTAGTCATCTGTCACCACATGTGTAATCAACTTTGCGAGATTTGATTTACTCTCCCATTACCGTGCAACATATAGGGCCTACTGTATTTGGGCCACTTTGGCATTGTGAAATCTTCAATAGGCTGTACAAAATCTGATCCTGTATCGCGACTAAACCCCGTCACTAACATCTCAACGGTGGACTGATTGACAGGTCTCCCTATCCCAGACCCAGACCTGATTGGTTAAACTGAACAAATAATATGGGCGATGTGTTTATGACTGCACTACACATTATTTTAGAAGGTTTTGAAATAACTTGACTAAATAAAAGCTTAATTAAAGCAAAGAAAAAGCAAGCTGCTTGGGCAGGCTTTTATTTTTCATAAGGGACCTCGCCCAATCTGGCAACACTGCCACAGTTTTCAGCCGCAGGATTATTTTTATTAATAACAGTTTTAACACTTTTTTTAAAATACAGCCATTAAAGTTAATCTAAAAAAAAGCAAAAAGTTACAAGCAACATAGAGAGCATGTGGTTCATGCTTTTATTTACCTCTGTTAAATTAAATTTATGTTAAAAGTTGCTTTTGCTTTTTGTAAACGATGTACTAAACTAATGGTGTTTATTTTAAATAAATATACATTTTAGGTAGATATTTGAAACATGTCCTAGAGATCGGAAAACCACACAAGGGTTAATGAGTTACAAGGAACCTAAGCAGCTCTTTTAAATAAGGTTGTATAATAAGAGAGCATTTCAGATTGTAGGATTTAGGTTAGTGATAATTGTGAAACAGAATGGCAATGGATTACAATTACGATTCTTACGACGAGGCGATTTCAAATGTTATATACGTTGTGCATCATCCCAAGCTGTACAATTATTAGCAAAAAAGCAAGAATGAAGCCACACTCCTAAACTGAAAGTCAATGGGGTGAATGCAGATTTTTCTGAAACAAACTTCTTCTTATTGCATCAGATAAAGGTAACATCTCACTCTTAGTCCTGCTTGACCTTAGTGCTGCTTTCGATACTGTAGACCATAAAATACTACTAGATCGTTTACTAAATTATATTGGTATTCAGGGACAGGCACAACAATGGTTCAGATCTTACTTAACAGACAGATATCAATATGTCCATTTAAAAGGGAAATCGTCATATCTCACGCAAGTAAATTATGGATTACCTCAGGGATCGGTTTTAGTACCCTTGCTTTTCTCCATATACATGCTGCCCCTCGGCAACATTATTAGAAAACATGAAATTAGCTTCCACTGTTACGCAGATGATACTCAGCTATATATCTCATCAAGACCAGATGATTCCTTCAAACTATCCAAACTGGCAGAGTGCATCGAGGACATAAAACATTGGATGACTAGTAACTTCCTTCTTTTAAACTCTAACAAAACGGAAATATTACTTATAGCACCAAAAACACGTAAACAGAATATCTCCGATTACAGCCTGCAAATTGAAGGCTGCACTGTTACTCCAACAAATACAGTTAAAGACCTAGGGGTTATATTAGACGGCAACCTGTCATTTAAAAATCACATCTCAAATATCACAAAAACAGCCTTCTTCCACCTTAGAAATGTTTCCAAGTTACGAAATATTTTATGTTATGCTGACGCAGAAAAGCTTATTCATGCATTTGTGACCTCACGACTTGACTACTGTAATGCTCTACTTAGTGGTTGTCCTGCATCATCGATAAACAAACTACAGTTAGTTCAGAATGCAGCTGCCAGAGTTCTTACTAGGTCAAGAAAATACGATCACATAACCCCAGTTTTATCATCGCTTCACTGGCTACCCATTAAGTATCGTGTTGAATTCTTTTAATTACTTACAAAGCCTTAAACGGTTTAGCCCCTACTTACTTAACCAAGCTTTTATCACGTTACAAACCAACACGCTCTCTAAGATCTCAAAACTTAGGACTTTTGACAACACCTGGAATAACTAAATCCACCAAAGGGGGTCGAGCTTTCTCATACGTAGCACCTAAACTCTGGAATGGCCTTCCTGATACTATTCGACGGTCAGACACACTTTCCCAATTTAAATCTAGATTAAAGACACATCTTTTCAGCCAAGCTTTCACTTAATGCATAGTTAATGAACAGCAGCTACGCTAATTATTCTCTTTATTCTCTTTTTCCGCCTCTGCATCCCGAGGTAGGAAGAAGTTCCACCATGTCCAGACGACCGACAGATGCCGATTCACAATTTGAGATAACGCCAGCTACAGCTGCAGACTGACTGAGCATCCCAGCTCCATCTAAGGCAATTCCACCACCAGCCAAGAGAAATATGACCATCGGACCGTCCCAGCTCAGACCAATACACCCCCAACCAAGAGCAAAGGCGGACTATTTGTCTCATTAATGCTGAAGTTACAATATTTGGTATTAAATGCTAAACTTGTCAGCAGTCACATGTCAGCAGTTTGAGTGCAGCTATGACACGTCAGAGGGGATCTGGCCCTCTCGGTTGAGCCTGGTTTCTCCCGAGGTTTTTTTCTCCATTAATCAATCATTGGAGTTTGGGTTCCTCGCCACAGCAGGGCAGTGTTGGCCTGCTCACCGGTAGACTGCATTTATTTATTTATTTAGAAATTATATATTATTTATTAGTATGATCTTACTCGTTGTATAAATACAATGCACTGTGCTGTGTTTTACCTTTTCTGTTTTTCCTGTTTGCCCTGTAAAGCTGCTTTGAAACAATACACATTGTGAAAAGAGCTATATAAATAAATTTGAATTGAAACTTGAAACTAATTCATAGGAATAGCCACTTCGTACAATTAGTTACGAATTGTTGTACGATTTTGTTGGATTTTGTAGATTTTTACATTTTTGCAAATAATGCTGCACTTTATAGGCCAATTTGCAATATTTGAACACTGGTTCAGAAATTTTTCAGGTTTCAGTTTTTTATTCAATTTAATCTTTTTATCTCAAAACTAAAAAAATCTTACATATATAATTCAATCTGAAATATAATTGTTTAACTTTTTGATATGTCTATAAATGGTTTCTTTATTTTATTTGTGTAATGTTAACTGAAACAGAAAGTTCTTCCAGACCTGTGTTGTTTACATCTCCTGAAGTGGTCTAGGTTGTATATCATGTTTAAAAGATGCATGTATTGTTTAGTTCCACTGTGTAAATATGGCAATAGTATCAATTTTAAATTCCTTTTTTGGATCAAAAAAGTTGTGGTCTAGTGGTTAGAGATTTCGACTTGTACCCAGAAGGTTGCTGGTTCAATTCACAGTTCCACCAGGAAATGACTGAAGTGCCCTTGAGCAAGGAACCTTACCCCTGTTTGCTCTGCAGTGATAACTGCACACTGCACCCTACTTGTAAGTTGCTTTGGATAAAAAAGCGTCTACCAAATGAAAAAATGTAAATGTAACAAAGAATTATCGCTTTTGCTGCCATTGTATTGATGGCAAATTGTTTTGTTTGTCAAAGCAACTCTTAAAGGGTAAAGGGAAAAAGGCTTAAATATTCCTCATGTTGATGATATAAATGAAGTAATATTAACTGGATTATGGTCTATGGGGCACATTCAGGATGTAATGTGCTCACCCTGACACAGCTGCAGCCGAGTATATTCGACTCTTTCTTTTCGGAGGGGGTCGGCTGGCTCCCAGGAACCCATCTGACACAAGCATTTTTTTTAACAGGGCCATATTTAGCCTGCTATTTGCTGCGTCCATCGGGAATCTGGAATTTATACAGAAGCACTTGTAAAAGGGCACCCAGTGCCATAATATATTTGGCTCTTCTATCCTTTCGCTTACACTGTTTGTTCCTGTGGCGACGCCTCGAATCTCGGCAGCTCAAATCACGTCCTTTATTCTCTAGCACAAAGGAAAGGCTTGCTACACTTGAACACGGTGGTTTAATATTATCCCATAAAAAACAAGTTACACAATTAAGAATGGAAGATCTAGGCACACTATCAAATAACCAGGGGGAACTCTATAACCCTATACAATCTTGCTTTGTTGTGCTCTTTGTTATTTGCCTCTGTTTTATGTTGTGTATGACTCATGCAGATGGGTTTTGGAATTCAGGTGTTCCCTAAGGTGAGTCGATGCAAAGGAAGTGCTGCAGCATTATATGAGAGCTCAGACTTGTTGGAGGTCTGAATGTTCACAGCGAGAAGGAAATCTCAGTTACGATTGGTTGTGCTGCATGGTTTTGAACCTCATCCAAACCGCAAAAGAGGTAACAAAGTCTTTCACGATCTGGGAATTGGTACTATTCACCCTGTTTGAGCTGCTCTTCAATTCTGCCAAAACTCTTGTGTTTCCAGGAGGGAGGGTAGAGAGAACCAATATTCTCCCTCTCTTTCGTTTATCCAAGTTCTTCTGTCTCTCATCCTCGTAGTGCGAGTGTCTTGTTCTGTTGATAGAGGGCATCTGTCTGCGAATGGCAGTGATGTGATGAGATTAGTCAGATTGGATGGGCCCCACTTCAAAAACAGGCCTAAAGGGCATTGCATTAGCATTGCATCCATTCAAACATGACACAGCTTTCCCTGACACTGTCCTTCAATGGGCAAAGGATTCCTATTTTTGAAAGGCCAAAGCATCAAACTCGAATCTACGTTAGGTATGTTATGCCTGCCTTGATTGTACATTCTCACACTTGGCACCATGTAGCTTTCCTATGGCTCAATGGTTAGAGCATTGTGCCAGCAATGCCAAGGTCATGGGTTCGATCCTATGTAATTGCACATAGTCAGAATCAAATGTATAATACAAAGCAATGTGAGTCAATTTTGGATAAAAGCGTCCGCCAAATGCATAATGTAAATGGTCACAGGTCAAACAGGGATATTGTTAAAGGGGGGATTTAACGCTGTTTCATGCATTCTGCCTTCTTTACAATGTGAAACATGCTGGCTTCTCATGCTTAACTTGGTCAACTTGTTAAAAAACGAGTTGGATGTATGACCTAGAATTTCTGTGCTTGATACACTCCCCCTGCGTGGTAAATAAAACATTACATTACTTTTATTGAGCAACTCTCCCAGAAAAGCTCGGCAAGGCAAAAGAAATAGCGCTCCAACTGACAAGCGATAATAAGGCCCGCCTACCATCGAGATTGCTGCGCTGTGGTTTTGCAGCTCGTTACACTTGCGATAGTGAGAGAAGTCAGTAGTTTGTTTGTTCACGCCATTTTGGAGATTGTTTGAAACCGATAGATGGCGCTGTCCCAGTACTAAAAGATGCCGGACATGAACCACATGCGGTAAGTAAAACTAAGTCATATGTCTGTGTTTTATTGGCAATCGGCGCGTAACGTTACGTGCATAATGTAAAAAACAAGAAGGGATTAAAGCGGTAATGTTATAGTGTGCATGTTCTCTAGTTCCATCTCTCCTGCCTCCCTCCAGCAGCTTGTGTTTTTCCAGAAATAATCGTACAGCTGTATCTCTCTTTTATAAATGTGATCAAACTAAATACTCTTCGAAGATACAAGGTATCCAATACTACTGTATAGGTACTCAAGATGTACATGAGATTGGCAGAAACTGCGTGTGTTACCTGGCTCTAATGAATTTTCCCCGTACAAAAAAATAGATTTTTCTAATAGAACATGTTTACTTATATTTTCAGTTTACTTTTTACGTACTTTTCAGAAATTTACTTAAAACTTTGTGTACCGCAAAACACAAAAGAAGAAATTTAGAAAATGTTCTTAACTGGACCCCATTCACATGCATTGGTATTATGGCCCTACAATAGAAATGAATGGGGTCCAGTGCTGATGGTTTACCAACTTTCTTCAAAATATCTTCTTTTATGTTATGCAGAAGAAAGAAAGTCATACAGATTTAAAATGATAAGAGGGTGAGTAAATTATGGCAGAATGATAATTTTTGGGTGAACTTTCAATATTACTTACTACATAAAATGTACTACTTTTACTAACGTATACATACTGTAATAAAATTAACTTTAAGTATCTTTATTTTTTTAATGGTAGACAATCTTAGCACTATGCTTTTACTGTATGTTTTGTATATTTTCATCGCTATGTCATATGTTTCATGAATTACACCTATAATGTCTTTAGATCTGAAACAGCAAGCATACCCTGAAGTGGAGTTTTTTTCTAAATTCACCATTTCTGTTACTGTCTTTTTCACCACCGCTTACACAACTGCTATCATCTGTCAATTGATTTAAGCGAATCAGACTAAAACAACGCTTTCACTTCTGGAGAGGACTTTGCTCATCCCACCCAGGGGCTTCTATGGCAGAATGGGTGCAACATTTGGGCCTGACATGTGAATGGACTATAAGGATTAGGATGAAATCGGATTAAATGGGAAATTCGCCTGATGTCCGCTGAGATTTATTTTAGCCATACAATGTGTTATTGCTCCCAACATCCTACATCCACCCTCTTCAGGCTGCAATAGTTTCCACCTCACGAATCTAATCCTCACGTAACAGACTTGAAACTGAGCGACAGAGCATCATTGACAATTTAAACGGTTAAAGACATCGCTTACCCATGCTGTAAGATTACGATATCAGCATGTTGAGCAGGAACGGTGCGCTCAAACATCAAATGTGCAGCCCTGACAGACGACATGAGGATCTGTTGACGCATCACCGCTGCGCCCCTCGCAGTTCCCGACCCTTTACTTATTAATCTGTCACAGTGATTGTATGCGAGCTATTAGAAATGCATTAGTTTGGGTAATACAGTATCCGTTGTGATTTAGCCAATACATTTTAAATGAGAGGGGAGAGAATTCATCAGAAAGCTTTGATTGCACTTCCATCATAGTTCTTTTATGCACGGCCTTTGAGAACATGGATTTAGACAATGCAATAGACAATACGTATTTTCTCCAATTTATTCGAGCAGTATTTACATCCATGTTATAGGGTGACATTATGAAAGACCGATATGATTTTGCCACATTCTGCCCACGACTTACGTTGTTGGAAAATTGAGGTAGTGGACTGGTTATGCAAGTCTTTTCTCTGAGGGACATCTTCCTATCTCTATGTCTGTGCGGTCACTAGTTGCCAATTACTTTTAAAGACTACCCCGAGGACAGTTTTATTGCTCAGAGGTTGTTCTTTCGCGTAGTTGAGTTGATTTTAATTACCAATTTTCAGGAAAATATCTCCGAGAACATTGATAAGGACACAAGTGAGATTACTACGCAAGAAGCAGGAGACCTGAGCCAAAATTCTCAATTTGAATGCGCATTGCTGGAAAAATGAATAATTGAGAGCTCTCTTTTGTTCGAATTTCTGATGGGTACTACGTGGCCACACAACGTTTTTGGACGTTTAAGAAATATGAAAATCTTATACTGTATAACAGAATATATCTCAAACCACATGACATTTAAAAATGGCACGACATTTTGCAAAAAGATATTTGTTAGGGTTTGAATTAAAACAATGGATATGATAAACTCTTCGAAATTTGGGTGTAACATTTTGGTCACATGACTATATGTGACCTACATTATAATTGTCTCTCTGAGAGGAAAAGCAGATCTTAAATGGATATTTCACCCAAAAATGAAACTTCTGTTATCACCCTCTAGCTATTTCAAACCTGTATGACTTCCGCAAAATACAAAATATATTTTAAAGAATGCTGGTCCCATTCACTTTTATTGAATGGACACAAAACCAAACCACGTCAATGAGTAGGCTACCGCCGTTTTTCAGTTACCAACATTCTACTAAATATCTTCTTTTGTGTTCTGCAGAAGAAAGTGTTCTGCATTTTTGGGTGAACTATCCCTTTGAAGATGCTTTGGGCAATTTAATGGCTTCTAATATACTAAAATGTGATTGAGGCCACTGTGTAAATTACATTACAACTAAAAGAAACAAAGGTAGAGTTTATTTAAAGGAGGTGGGTAAAATGAATGTACACTACACTCCTCAGGTATCCACCCATGAAATATGCACAAGTGTGCTATATAACACTAATTTTGTTCATTAGACTAATTACACAGTGTTCCCACTGTTTTCTGTCGTCTGACACAGACCAAGCGCAACGTAGATTACAGCATCGAATGACAGTGATGACTCACGTGCCGCCATTTCTGGATCACCTAGTGTTTAATAACTCATCCAATATGCTTCCTATTGTGTGTGATATGAGAGGTTGGAATCTGAGGCTGAGTGGTAATGTCAGCTTTGAGGGCCTCGCTGTGAGAGGTTGACTCTCACTCTAAGAATCTGGCAAGCAAAAACAATTTGACTCCCAGTTAGTCTGAGCAGGGTTTGAGCTTATTATCTCTATCCATGCCGCCTTTGCTCGGTATCAAGACAGCTCGACAGTAACAAATAAAACTTTAAGAGGCAGAGGGCCGTGAATCCTCCTGCCTGTTGTTGTTTTGTATTCAAGTTTCATCAGCTGAAGAATGAGCAGGAGTGAAGAGGAATTACGCATACGGAGATGGATTTGAATACATTTTCAAGAACGAAAGCTCTCCTGCTGATAGCAAAATCTAAATTTTTAAAAGCTGCTCAAGTTTGAATACAAACAAACACAATAGACACAAAAAGCAATTGAAGACGTTTTAATGTACCAAAAGCCAATGGAATGAAAGGTCAACACCACCAAATGCCACATGTTCACGTTCCCATGATTTATCAATTATTAGTGAAATATATAATATTTAGTTCTTCAACACAGTCATCACTTAATCTGTGTACTTCTAAACACCACAACAACAAGAAATGCACTTCTGTGTAAATACAAGTAACAGCAGCACATGTTTTAAAATCAAGCCTAACACAAAAAAAACTAATCACATTTAATTACATTCAGTTTGCTGCAGAATTCACCCACTTGGTGTTTAAATGTTCCACATCACCACATGGCACATTGCATCACATCCATCGACACAATAACAATCAAGTGTTATTTCGACTCTTCGTACGTAATTGAAATCTCAACAATAACGGATCTATTACTTGTTTCACCGTAAGTGAAACTTCATTGCCAATTCCCACATCAGCATTTTTATTTTATGACCATCTGTTCTGTTCGTCTTGATCCTTGGTTTTCACGGTTTAATAATGAATGAGGGGATTTAAAGAGAACAAGTACCAGAGAACAACATACATGGTCATTATGGCAATAATGTGATGGCCGTTTCATGACTGACCATCTGCCCTCTTGTTATGGAAACAAGTCTTGTGAATAAGGCAAGATGTGAAGGACACGCAATAATGGATGGAGAGGATGACATCAATGTTTATCAAGCGGTGATGTACAAGACTAACTGAATTTTATTGTATATGGCTTAAATTGTCAATTATTTTGTGATACTTTATTTATTTATGGAATGATACATTACCAACTCATTCTCGACTCACTTACAGAAACAACAAATTACATTTATTGCATTTATGCCCAGCGGTTCATTTTCTTGCTGAATTTGAGTTTGATGAACATTGTATATATTTGTGATCATTCTTCATTTGACATTTTCCTTAAGTCACACGTGGATTTAATAATTTATTGGTTAATAAGAGTAGAGCAATTCGCCTGAAATAGCCCGTGGACAACTGGGAACATGGATGCAATCCATGCATCATTTTTAGGGATGTTTATCCTTGCTTAAGGAACATCAGACCTGCTGTGTTAACTCTCAGGTCTCAGTCTAATCCCAAATCCATTCTCCCTTTCCAAAAGCCTTCTTTCATGTGTCTGAGGCACAAAAAATCAAAATGTCATGATCTGAAAAAATAAATAGAAATCTGGTTTTGTACAAATGAGATTTGTGACTCAGACAGTGGCCAGAGATTCACTGTTTCCAGAATTGCTCTTCCTGAAATGAGTTGTTTGCCAATCCGTCGGCACGCTGAGGGTTCCCTCATGTCACAGGAAGGGTGCTTTTCAGGTTTTGTTCAGACTGGGTATCTCCATGCTATTGCTTCCGGGACAAAATCTTTGGCATCCTAGAAGGATAGCGAAAGCCCTGCGAAAGTCGGCATTGAAGGCGTATATGATGGGGTTGAGCGAGGAATTGGCCCATCCAAACCACACGAAAACATCAAACGTTTTTGGGCTGATGCAGGGCAGATGGGTGTCACCGCTTTTAACACCGTGCTTGCAAAATGGCACCATGCAGTTCAGGATGAAAAAGGGCAGCCAGCAGCAAACAAACACTCCCATTATGACAGACAGAGTTTTTAACACTTTCGTTTCCCTTTTGAACGACAATTTAAAAGAGCTCTCCGAATCCATGTTGGAAGCGCTGCCCATGCTGTCGTGGCGGATCTGAGCACTCTCAGCGGCCCGTTCCAGGGCGGAGATCCTTTTGATCTGCTTCTGGGCGATTCTGTATATCTGCGTGTACGTCACAATCATGATGGCGACGGGAATGTAGAAGCTGATGAGTGAGGAGGATATAGCGTATGTCCTGTTGAGGCTGGAATCACAGTTGTCCATCACCGGCGTCCCGTGTGAAGCATTCACCTGGGAAAGACTTGTCGCCTGTGCCTTGTGCCATTTTAACTGTACCGGAATAAATGAGATGAGAACAGATAGCGTCCAAGCCACACTGATCATCACGAAGGCCACCCTGGGAGTCATCTTCCTCTCGTAGCGGAACGGACTGGAAATGGCCCAGTATCGGTCTACGCTGATAACACAAAGGTTCAGGATGGAAGCTGTGGAGCACATGATGTCGAAAGCTACCCAAACCTCACAGAACGAACCGAAGGGCCAAAATCCAGCCACTTCTGTCACAGCCTTCCAGGGCATGACCAGGATGGCCACCAGTAGGTCCGACACCGCCAGCGAGATGACAAAATAGTTGGTGACTTTAGAGCGCAGGTGGCGAAACTTTGTGACAGCTGCACAAACCAAAGTGTTCCCCAGTAAGGTGGAAAGAATCAGAAGAGATAGAAAGCAACCTGTGAGAACTCGTGAGGATTGGTCACTTTCCATCAAGCCACTGTCAATGACAGTTGTCAGGTTAAGATCCATCACTGCTATTACGTGCGACAAAATAAATGTCCGCTAAAGAAGGAAAAGTCTATTTTATGGCCGTTTGTGGCTTTTTCTGAAGCAAAATAAAAAATCATGCTTTCATGTTTCCAGTTTATGTCACGTCCTGCATTATATTTTGAAAGGTCCAGTAAAGTCTTTAATACTTAAGTTCAAGAAGGTCATCATAGAAACATGATACTAACATATTCAGTGATTGTGGAAATAGAGTCAGTATAGCCTGTCCTGTATAGCTACAATGTTTACTCACCCGGTTAATGTGTCCTTAAACATTTCAGGTATTTTGGATGATCATTTAGCCATTTACGTGTCCTTATGCGATGAGAGAGTCGTGGATCGTTGCGCACAATACCATTTCGTGTATGCATTTCCCGTCTTTGCATGTTACTTTGTAAAACAAGAGACTACTATAAATAAGACAACACCGCTTCCGCGCTACATGTATATTAACAAGAAGTGTTCCACATCCGTTCAAGTTAGAAAACATCGTTTACCTCTCGGTCATACTTCTGACGAGCGTCTTTTGCGCAAAACGCTGCATTCTGCACTTATTCAAACCGAAATGTTGCCCGGGATTTTGAGCACTCCTCACATTATAAAACAAATAATTTCAAGAGAGGAAGAAAACTTCATGAATCGCTGCCTTAGCGGTTTTGTTTAGAGTGTCCTCTTCGGTGTACGTATATGTCCTGGATAAATGACTCGTTTCATCTGGTCGATATTAAGGTGATACTCAATCTGGAGACAGGAGTGCATGTGAGCGCAGCAGGACCTTCTGGAGACGAGCGCTCCGAAGCAGAAGACATGAAAAACCCACTTCACACCGAGACGTGTCGTGTCCGATAGGCTTCATGGGAAATTGCTATTAACGGTAGGGTGTCCCTACCGTACAATAGGTGTTAAAAAAAGACGCAAGCACACGTAGTGAATACAAAAGACTCAATTTGTGCGCGTGCAAGATGCGCGGGTGTGCGCACAACTATTACAATTCACGATTCATTATACGTTCAACTTAATTTAATGTGTATTTTATGGTCAGGCTATTAAACGCGATGCTTTGTTTAATTGTTTGTATAGTTACTTGTATTTACATATATATTTGGTTCTTGTATATGGTGATGATATAGGCCTAAATTCCTTATACTAATGAATAGCTCATTATTGATTTAAGTGTAAACTGAATTATTATTATGTATAAAGGCGTTTATAAAATAAATTATGAAAACAAAACGTCACAAAACTCCAATTTAAGATGCTTAAATGACATGCCTCCTAAAACAAGTCCACGACTCCCCCTAACGGGCAGTCACAGTATTTAGCCCATACTAAACAAATAAATTTAAATAAAATAAACACATTTCTATTACGTTTGATAGCCAATGACATGAAGTTGTATGTAAAGCAGACGTTGCTCTAAAAGACTTGGGGTAAAAAGAACTTCGGGATTATTTTATCTTCTTCCTCTAACGAACAATTGCACTGTAGTTCAGGAAATAGATCTGCTCTTAAAATACAATTTAGTGGAAGTTAACATAAGGCATAAGAAATTATGAAGAAAGGTCACCCATATATTGTTGGTGGGTGTGGTGCAGCAAAGCTTCAAATCATAAGCATGCATTAGAATCACTTCAAAACTGAATGCTTTAAAGATTCTTTTTTTAACAACTTTGCTCATCTTACCGTGCTTCAAAAGACTCAAAACGATCTCTGAATGTTCACATAGTATTTGTTACTTTAATTATTTATAATAATAAAGTACTGTTTGTGCAACTTTTCACTGCGGATAACGGTCCATTCATTAACACATGTTTATTGTTTAGTGTGTCATTGTTTGTACTGTCCACCCTTAAACAAAGATGTTTTCAGATGAACATAAGACAGGTGTCAAGAATAGATACCTTTTCTATAGTTTCCTGGTGTTTGAGCGACCAATTCTCAATCAGACTTACTAAAACAACTGTACAAGGGGGTTTACCAAATGAATGCACCCACATCATGTATTTTATGTGATTGATAAATCACGTTCCCAGTCTACTGGAACCCCCCCGCACCGCACATGGCCATATGAGGTCTTCTCACATGTCCAAATTTCCTTTTATGGTCATTTTAGGTCAGATCCAGATCAATGCGGACATTTTTTACTGGTTTCTCAGGCTGACACATTGAATGTGGACACTTAAGAGAGAATCAAGGATACACTGATGTATGAGTGTATAGATGTGGCAAGCAGCCACACATAAATCACAGCTTCAAAGCACACAATAACCCTTGACCCACAAAAGCTTCAGATGAGAGCTTACACAACCTATAGCTGCTCTTGTTAGCGGTCAATTTCTTTAAAAAACGCCAGTCATCATGGTTTGACCATTTGAGGCTTTTTACAGATTTTATCTCAAGCAAAATATTAAAGTATAGAGGAACATGTTTCATAGCAAAACAGTCCATCTCGTCCCCATACCTCCTCACATTAACAGAATACAATACTTGCCTGATATTCTAGAATCACTATAAGGATATTTCGAATTTATAAACACCAAAAAAGGAATTGTCTAGTTAAATTGTGAAATAGATGAACTTTCTAATGTGTCAGTGTTGATATTGCAACAATACCCACAAGACATCACAGTATTTGTACATGTTGTCTTTCTATGTCTCTGTAGTCCAACTAGAATGAGTATATAGATTATACTTTGTTCACCTTATATGTACATACTGTATGTATAGTAATGGTCTACAGCCGATGTGTGCTAATGGATAGAGTGAAAGGACCAGTAAAGTCCAGTTACTCTATTACTCGGTAATATTAGAGCTTGAATGAAAATATATAATAAATAATATATATAAAATAGAGAAGCACTGATATTACATTTTTCCACCGATACTGATAGCTTTTTATTCAGAGTGATATCTGCCGATGCTGATTCCGATATCGATAGATTAATGATGATATTTTAATTTAATTCTGACGACTACATTAATATTTTCTAACTTTCTGAATGTTATCTATTCACATGATGACTGTTAATATTGAACATCAAACTGGTGATCTTTTTTTTACCTTTTCTATATATAGAGCACAAATTCATTGGATTTTCCTTGTCCTTTTTTGATGGACAGGATATGGCCCAGTACTCGATAGTCCGAAAAATTGCTTTTATCGACCCATCCAGATTAATGGCAAATTCAGATAATCCAACCAATCGGTACGAGAACGGGTGCATGTATATATACCACATCCACTTTGCAGCATCGCTTTGCCTGCCTTGCATCTCCTCACTCTTGGCTGGTACCTATCATAGTCAAAAATGGGCAGAATACTCAGGTCAAATCTGAGTTCTGAGCCCTCCCCTCAGACAGCATGATAAATATGGCATATCTGATTACATGTTCATGTGAACTCCAAAATTGAGCATTTGCCTTTTTGCTTTTTAATGGTGTAAAATTATTTTTGGAGAGATCAATGTCACTCTGTAGATTGTAAACAAAATCAATAAAGAGACATGAACTAATCATGAACATAGCACCATAAAAAACTTTGACTTCAAAATATTCAATTTATTTAAGGTTAAAATTAATGACAACGACCATCCCTAGTAAAACATGATATTTGTATTGTTACAATACAAGTCAAAACTTTTAAACAAAAGTCTAGTGTTAAAAAAGATTTTCTTCTAGCGATGAAGATACTAACATTAACATTTTAACCTATGAAACCTGTTCCAACCACCAGCCGACACATTAAATAAATGATTAAATAAATTAACAATAATAAATAATGAATAAAACCGGCATAAATAAATAAATTGCTGGACAAATAAATAAAGTACAAAAACAAGTGACATCACATTTTTAACAAATAAATAAATGTGTCATTCACATCAGGTAACATTCCAATAGATGTCTGATTAGCTACTGTTTATGATGTGGCTTAGGGCTGTATGCACTGTTCCGTTTGCAGTTGAACCTGTTCCACTTTGTGATAAATTTGATGCAAGAGTCTATATAAACCTTGACCGTGCACACCCAAGGGAATCTCCGTTTTCTGATGACTTTTTTCTCACAGGTTGTAGTTAATTCCTCCTAGATGAGTCAAAGAAATAGTTATAGTAATTATAGTAGTAAATAGTAATTGTTTACAGTGCATTCAAGTTGAAAAGATCATTTTTCTTTATCTACACAGAAATGTTTAAATACCAAAGTTTTTTTTATAAATATGGTTTAAATCAATCACGATGCACTGTATTTGTGAGACAAAGCATCAGTAACCCAAAAAATTATCTAAACCATTTATGTAAATAAAATTCTGAACAAAAATGTAATACTGTAATATTCAGGACTTACAGTGTTAGGCGAAGGATGAGAGTTCAATATGTTTATGATGTTGTACAAATGATCCCGATGGGTTGTATTGATTATTAACTTGATGGATTTGTTAAGGTTTTGAACAAACGCCTCTTCACATTTACACTTAAAAGAAAACAAAGGAACAAAATGTTATTTAATTTAAACTTCTATAACATTCCATTTTCCATTAGAGAATATTATGACACACTTACTGGATCGAGTGGAATTGTGTGGAGCTGAGTGTCATTGACTGTCTGCAAATTGAGAACAAGTCCATTAATATCATGAGAAGGCACCATATCACTATCCAAAGCCACTCCGATAATACTAAACTACTTATACTATAATAATTTCTCATCACTATTATAAATCTGACACGCATCCTTCAAAAATTTGTTTCATGTTCTCCTTTATTTTTTTGTGAAATGTATGTAGTTTACTCACCGTTAAATTTGTCGCATTACTAAGAGCTTTCAGTTCTTTGAGAATTTTATTGAAGAAGTCTTCGTGTGCAGAGCACAGGGTGAAAAAAATGACAAGAATGAGTACTCTCATGTTGTTACTGAAAGGGATGCTTTCTAGAGATAATGATCTTGTTCTGCACTCTAGCATTTATAGAGGCCTTAAAGCAGGAAGCGTATATCACATACATGCATGCATGCGATCACACCTCAAATATAGCCATGATGTAAGCTGAAAGTTTCTAAATTGGTTAAAGGGGAAAATACTAGGGGTTTCATTAAGCATGTTACTACCCACTTGGAAAACAAGCAACTTTAAATTGTTTTAATATTGCATATGCGTGAAATGTTTGGAGGTTGAGATAAAATGTTCCTGGTGTTTTGTTAATGTTTCTTAATTGAACAACTGTTTTCTGAAACAGAGATCATGATGAGATGGAAATGCTACTAAAACAAGAACAGCTATATGCTAACAAATAACACCAATAACGTTGACAGTAATTTTTAACATTATTATTTAAAAGTTCTCATATAATTTTAACAGTAAGGGCACAATTAGATAAATTTAATAACATTAATTGTATTCTAAACCTTACAATAGCTATTGTGGTTAACATTGATATGGTCCCAGGCAGCAGTTTTTGTAGACATGAAAGCTAAAAAAGCCATGAGTTTGCATATGAAACTCAGTCATGTTTGCCGAAACTGTCAAGATCTGCCTAATGTCTGTTTGAAGTTCATTATACTTAGATTTGTTGTCATTTGTATGAATTAGCCACGATTCACACTTTAATTTTATGTTTACACATTCCTTCTTGCAATATCAATCATATTGTATTCAAATCAATCACAAACCTGAATTAATTTTAAATATTCTGCAATAACTGCTGCCATTGCAAGTGTATTGTTTACTTGATTATACTAGCCTTTTTGGATTATTAGTGTTAACTATCTTTAGTTATTTAATATATATATTAGGTTCAATAAAAGGAAGGAACGGGCGAACCTTTAAGGCACTTTAATCAAAATAAACAAACAATAATACGGAAGTAAAAGACCGGCAGCCACCTCGCGGTCGACTGCCGGCCACAAGAACAAACTAAACACATGTCTGGGCCCAGTCCTCTTTCGTCAACAGTCCCGTCGCTCATCCTCTTATGCTCCCGATTTCCTCCGTGAGATATGCCCGCTTCACGGCTCTAGTCACGCTTTCCTCACCACAGATATATATAACATTCATTCACAATAAGAGGAGGTAATGGGCTATATAATTTAATTTCACATTAAGCAAAATGATCGCTTAAAACAGCTTCTACATTTTTGTGTAATATCCAGAATGTAATCTACTGTTTGATCAGTTTTCTCCACATGCATGTGGTCAGATTAAATGCTGTCTCCTGTCTGCAAATTATGATTAAGTCTCTGGTAAGATTTTATCTTGTTAAACAGTCATGTCATTTTGGTATTCAGAGTTGTTTCAGATTTCTACCTCAGTGTGGAACTGACAAATTGTCACCTTTTTTTAATATTAAAAGGTCAAAGCGCAGATATTTATGAATTATGCAGTTAGTTTCAATTTACAAATAGGGAAATGGGGGAACCCTGAGAAACTTGACTCGTACAGTACAGCCTATACAGTATTTGCAACACAAATATTTGCGACTGGCCAATCAGAATTTAGCATTTATATCAGCCGTGTAATAATCCCAGATAACAACCACTCAAAACAAATAACACACGGTAACCCGGATGCAGCAAATCATTTTGACAGGTTTTTTTGACATATTAAATATAAATATGTCTTTTAATGATGATCCTGATTACACTGTTGGAGATTATTTCTGCGATAACAACTGGCAGCCTATAGATTATTGCTTGCGTAACAAATCAGAAAACGTGGCAGCGGTATGTCGAATAGTGCTGGTGACAGAATAAATCTTTACCTTAAATTGAGAGAGATATGTACCCGCGTATTCTACGCCCATGTGTATGCATGATTCTGTCTTAGATCTGGTATGATTTTGACTACACTTTTAAAATTTCCACCTATTTTAACTTTAGTTCAAATGCTGCCTTAGCGTAAAAATTTAAGTTAAACTGGCCTTATAAATCACTTAAATAAATTATATTGAAAAGGCTTAAATTCTAGTTGCATTCTGTAAAATAAAAATAAAGCTACAATGAAGTTGAAGTAGTTAGTTTGACGATTTAATGTAGTGGAAAAGGATGTGTAAACATTAGAGTGCATTTTATTTAAGAGAGAACACATAATCGATAGTGTGCTTTAATGTGCGAAGTGTAAATGAAACTCAAAATTCTGTGATGGTGTATTTCCCGTCAATGGAGGAATTAGCAACAGTTTAGTGAGTTCACACTTCATCTCACAAATAGCTGATCAGGAAGTTGTAAGCTTGCACGAGGGGAATCCGTTGATGAGCTGAGAATAATAATTAGTTGAGGCCCCAGCTACACAAAAACATGACTCCTGAGCTGCAAATGTGGAACGTCACATAAATGATGACTCATCACCACCTCCTTTAAAGTCAACAAATTTTATAAGCTAGTGGTTCAATTCAGAAGGCACACTGCCAAACTGACAACGAAAGATCAGAGAAGAAGTGTAGTAGCTCCACGTTCCTCTGTGAATGTCACATGGTCAGTACAGAAGCACCAGAGTCGGGTAAGTTTGGGACACCTAGATTCCTGCAAATTCGAGAGCATCCTGCACAACTGCACCACTCTCAACCACAAACCTTGTAGGTGAGCTTCTCTCGCTCCATGTCATCACTGAAACACTGCATTTGAATACTCACACATGAGACCAAGAGTTACCTCAAACCTACACTGCATTAACGTTATTTAAATGGGAAGAAACAGTACATTATATGTGTTAATGTATGCCAACGAGAAGGCCTTCTACAGATAGGTCCCGGTTCTACTTCACAATTTAGTAAATTTACATTCCCATCATCATTATGGCATGCTTCTTGAAGAACAGCTGCTACAGAACAACATGTTTTGAGAAAAGGTTTCACTTTGTTTTACAGTCCTATTACCCATGTATATTCTATTCACTTCCTGTGTGACTGGAATTCCTACATACTCATCCGGAAACCTTAGTACTAGTTATAGCAGTATTTTGTTGTGTAAGTACACTGAAAGTATGCAACTGTATATGAACATTTCTTATTTAAGTCTAAATTACACAAATTTGCACATTCTGTAAATCTTTGTGGTATTTTAGTAATATTGGATTATTGAATCGGTAATCTTGTTTGGGGTTTTTGATCATATTGATCACATGATCACATCGGTTGATGAATCCAGAAATGTGTATCTTCCGACATGGTCGGCGTTTTGTTCCACAAAGAGATATTAACCCCCAAATAAAAATGCAATCATCCTTTATTCACCCTTTTGGCGGTTTAAAACTGAATGTGACTTTCTTCTGTGGCACAAAATAGAAGATATTTTGAGAAATGTGTCAGTGGATTTGTCTCCATACTATTGAACTCAATTGGGTACCAAAATGTTTGGTCCACAACATTCTTTAAAAATATCATCTGTGTTCTGTAGTAGAAAGAAAGTCATAAATCTTGAAATGTAAATAAAGAATTTAAATAAAAATTGTGGGGTGAACTGTCCTTTTAAAAAAAAAAGCCACTCTGTGTAAAGCTGTTGTCTGACAGACTGTAAAATAACCGGTCGTTACTCCAGGGAGGGACCGAGATACAAACAAATTCAAACAAACCATAACTTTTAAATAAGACACTGTTTTTTCCTGTGTTAAAACTGGGTCATGTGAGGTGGATGAGATACTAATATGTTTGAATTCCTATGCAATATTTGCCCTATTTAACACACCTGACACATCATGTGCAGATTATACCATATTATCTGTTAAAATCTTTGGTGCTACGTGCAGATGGTTAATGGAACTTGAGTTTTCGACCCTCCCACTTGGAAATAATGAAAAAAAAAGGAAATCGCTTCCAGTGAATAAAAGTATTTTAAAAGTCATAGCTCATTGTGCATATTTGCTTGTCATGTTACAAAGTGCAAATACCATTGAATTTAGGAATCAAGGTTCGTTTCATGACTCATTTCATGTAATTAATGTGATAACTCAACATTTCTAGCAGTTGTCTTGTCTTTACACCATCAGCTGTTAAAAAAAGAGGCATACCTCGGTCAACCCACAATGTCTATTCAGTGGAATTTACCTTATTGCTATTGGTGTGACTTTGAGGCTCACATCTATAACTGCTTAATAAGGTTTTATTTGCATCCAGTACTATGATTTTACAAATTACAAGACAGAAAACAGCCTTTCCATGTTTGACCTTCTTAATTGGTGTAGTATCACAAACACACTCCTCATACGTGCATCGTTCAGCTTGAGTTTCACAAATTTGGTTGGTCAAAACCATTACACCTTCGTGTGGTTTTTTCTGTGGAGATTCATTGAAGTCACTCGGCCTCATTGACACATCTTGATGTCAGTGTGGTAATTTCCAAAATCCATAGATCCTTCCATTTAACATTACTCATCCGTACCGAACCAGATGAACTTCCCCAGATTTACTTTCTCCAACCCCAGAAGACTTTGCGGCCAAGGCCGACAGAAGCATGAGTGTCGCCCCAGTCGTGAAGATAGTGGTTGACACTGTCTTTCTAAATGAAGGGGAGGGGGTGTATATTTCTGCAGACTTGACAGAGATGGTGTGGTGATATGTGAAATAAGAGGAAATTTAAACGCTAGTTTCTACCACTGGGCTCCCTCTCCACATTGGGGAGAAAACAGTTAACCACCAGCAGCTCTTCAGACTAAAACATGACTCACATGAGAAAAGTACTTAAAAAAATTACCCTTAATTTATTCATTTATAGTTAATTTTGCATACAGGCTGTTTAATGGGTCACAGATCTGGCCACCAGGTGGCAGTTCTTTAAACAAGGTCATAATCTAATCTAATCTAAAAAATCTAAAAATAGCGGATGTTAAAGGTCATGAAGTTTTGTGCAAACCATAGATATGTGTATCATTTTGATTTGTATAGAAATTAGCTACCAGTACCAAGTTTGGTTTGGAACCTGGGAGTGGGGATCGACGATCAACATAACTTCACTGATCAGGTTGCCAGCACCAACCTGTCCTGTAGATTCATCCTCTACAATATTAGGAAAATTAGACCTTTCCTATCCAAGCATGTTACACAAATTCTAGTCCAGGCTCTGGTTCTGTCCAGATTGGACTACTACAATGCGCTACTGGCTGGACTTCCAGCTTGCACGACCAAACCTCTACAGATGATCCAGAACGCAGCGGCAAGAGTGGTCTTCAATGAACCAAAGAGAGCGCGCATCACTCCTCTCTTCATTATGCTACATCGGCTCCCCGTAGTCGCTTGAATCAAATTCAAGACTCTGCTCCTGGCCTATAAGACCCCCTTAACATCACTCCCTACTGCAGACTCATATACCTGCCAGATCCCTACGCTCTGCAAACGAACAACGCCTTGTACTGCCATCCCAAAAAGGTTTGAGAAAAATTATTACATGTCATTAGAAACTTATTTCAATACAAACTGTGTATTGTAAGAAGTATAGATAATAGATTATTAACAAATAAACAACCAATGATCATTAGTGCCTAAACTGAGAAATCAGCTGGAAACTATTAGTCAAACATTTGAACCTGCTATATTCAAAGTATTAGCTTTTGTAGACTTGGACAAAAAGTATACCTATAAACCTATATGGCCATTTAGTATTTCTAGATATATAGTGGCCATATATGGTGTCTGTCGAATTTCAACTAAATTAAACCTCAGGAGTGTTATAAAGTCATCCAACAGCAGTGTGAAATGTTAGCATTAGAAGACATGTGAAAACTGTAAGAAATAAGATAATGCGCAAACTTCTTGAAAATAATTTAATAAACGTTAAACAAATCAAACATGAACAAAATAAAAATAATCAACTGTTACGACTCGGATTGGTTAATATTAGATTTCTCTCTAATAAAGCACTTTTTGTTAACGATGTGATAACAGATCATGAAATAGACATGCTGAAAGAAACATGGCTTAAACCAGATGATTATATTACTTTAAATGAGTCTTTCCCCCAAGATTGTATTAAAAACACTAGCCTTGTCTAAAAGGCAGAGGGGGAGGTGTCACAACACTTTACAATAAATCTTTTACTATCTCCCAGAAGTCTATTTTTAAATACAATTCTTATGAAGTCATGGTACTTCATGTATCAACACCTAATACTAAGGACAACACTTTTTTTAAATGTATTCTAGCTATAGTATATAGGCCTCCAGGGCACCTCACAGATTTTATTAAAGAATTTGGTGGGTTCTTATCAGAACTAGTACTGGCCGCAGATAGAGTCCTTGTCGTTGGTGACTTTAACATCCATCTAGATAACAATACAGATGCCTTAGGAATGGCCCTCAAATACACAGTTAACTCCATGGGCGTTAGTCAACATGTGTCAGGAGCCACTCACCTTCCTAATCATACTTTAGATTTAATACTGCTTTACGGTATAAATGTGGACAACAATAAAAACCTCCAGCAGAGTGAGGTAATTTCGAATCATTATCTGATATTATGTTTGCTTCACTGGCCTACGGCTGCAAATCAAACTCCTTGTTACGAATATAGTAGAACAATTACTTCAACTGCCAAAGATGCGTTTCTCGATAATCTGCCTGAATTGTTTAAAATCTCTAGCATGAAAAATAATGGTGAAGATGTTGACATTACTATTGAAAATTTTAACTCAACCTTTTCGGAAACACTTGACACAGCTGCTCCTCTGCGTTTAAAGAAGATAAAAAAGGTATACTGAACAAACTCGGGCTCTAATGAAAGCGAACGTGAAAATGGAGCGCAACTCTAAGAAAACTAATTTAGAGGTATTTCGTACAGCATGGAATGATTGTACTCGAAAATACAGGAAAGCCATAATCAGCGTCTAGATCCGCCTACTTTTCATCACTAATAGAAGAAAACCAGCACAACCCTAGGTTTTTATTTATCATAGTGGCTAAATTAACAAATTTTTTTGTCGTCATCGACTCCAGATTCTGGATGTCAGCATAACAGTGATGAAATTATCTTCACAAGAACTACTTCACAAGAAAAAATCCAAGATATTTGAGAAAAAATTATAAGAATGCAACCAGAAGTGAAACCCGAATAACAAAGTAACTAAAGCGCCCCCTAAGGAGAAATTGCAATTCTTTTCTAGAGTAGATCACGATGAACCGTCTAAAATCATTAGATCATCTAAATCAACAAAATGCATTCTAGACACTATACCGACAAAACTACTGAAAGAGATGCTACCAGAAATTATAGATCCTCTTCTCAGTATTACTACCTAATCTCTGATATTAGGAAATGTGCCTAAAGCATATAAGGTGGCTGTTATAAGGCCCCTTGTCAAAAATACCCAACTCGACTGTAGAAAACTAGGAAATTACAGGCCTATATCGAATATACCTTTCATGTCTAAAGTTCTGGAGAAAGTAGTTTCAACTCAATTATTCTCCTTCCTCCAAAGGAATGACATTAATGAAGAATTCCAGTCTGGATTTAGAGCATGTCACAGTACAGAGACTGCTTTGATCAGAATTACAAATTATCTGCTTTTTGCATCTGACCGAGGTTGTATTTCGTTATTGGTGCTGCTAGACCTCAGTGCTGCATTTGACACAATTGACCACGGCACACTACTACATAGACTCAAAAATGATGTTGAGATTAACGGAATAGAATTGATATGGTTTAAGTCTTATTTATCCGACCGTTTTCAATTTGAAGCAATACACATTGAGGTATCACGCAAATCTCAAGTTCAGTACGGTGTACCACAGTGCTCAGTCTCAGGGCCTCGGCTCTTTGGATTATACATGCTACCACTTGGAGATGTATTAAAGCGACACGGATTGAGCTTTCACTGTTATGCTGATGATACTCAACTTTGTATTTCCTCGAACCCTCATGAAACACAGCAGTTACATCAAATAATGGAATGCATAGTCTATATTAAAAACTAGATGAGTAACAATTTCTTATTACTGAACTCAGAAAAAACAGAAATGTTACTTATTGGACCGAAAACCCGTCGTACGTAACAACCAAGACTACTGCTTAACTTTTGACGGATGCTCCATAAAACCCTCGTCGTCGGCAAAGAATCTTGCCGTTGTATGCGATACCAATCTGTCCTTTGAGAGCCATGTCGCCAACACTTGTAAATTGCGTTTTTCCATCTTAAGAATATATCTTAACTACGTCATATGTTGTCATTGTCAGATGCAGAGAAGTTTATTCATGCATTCATGACATCAAGACTAGATTACTGTAATGCACTGTTAGGTGGTTGCCCTGCAGGCTTACTGTATTACAAAAACTCCAAATGGTCCAAAACGCGGCAGCTCGAGTTCTTAAACGTACAAAAAGTATGAGCATATTAGCCCGGTTCTGTCAACCTTGCACTGGTTTCCTATGAAGCATCCCATTAACTTTAAGATCTTGCTTATTACCTATAAAGCTCTACATGGTTTAGCTCCGCAGTATTTGAGCGAACTTCTATTGTATTGCAGTCCTTCGATTAAAGGGGCAATCGTGGCCTAATGGTTAGAGAGTCGGACTCGTGACCAGAAGGTTGCCAGTTCGATCCTCAGGGCCAGCAGGTAACGATTGCAGTGCCCTTAAAAAAAGCAAGACACCTAACCCCTCCCCGGGCGCTGCATTGGTAGATGTGGGTAGCTGCCCACTGCTCCGGGTGTACGTGTGTTCACCACTTGCTGTGTGTGTGCTCACTAATCACTGGATGGGTTAAAAGCAGAGGTCACATTTCGGGTATGGGTCACCATACCTGACGAATCGGTCACTTTCACTTCATGTCCATCACGCTTTCAGGCATCCTGTCAGTTGGTAATACATAGAATTTCAAAATCAAGTGCAGGTGATAGATCCTTTTCCTATCTAGCGCCTAAACTTTGGAATAGTCTTCCCTGCACTCTCCGGGAGGCGGACAGACTCTGTCAGTTTAAATCTAGACTAAAGACGCATCTTTTTAATATTGCATACACTACACTACTATAATATAAAATTCTCTGAGGGTTTAGGCTGCATTATTTAGATCAACCGGAACCAGGAACACATCCAACAACAACTGATGTACCTGTTGCATCAAAGAGTGCAGAACAGTACTCTACTCTCAGCAAGTCTTGTCTCATTGTTCCAAGGCTACTGCCGGATGCAGTTCATGCCCAGACCTGATGGCAGTGCGGAGAATGGGAAGCGGTGACCTGACAAGAGCTGAGAAGATAGAGCTGGATAAAGGAAGCGCCGACCTTACACGACTTCACCACAAATTTTAAAATGCTATTAGATTATTAATGATAATCTTAGATCTATAATTTACCTTATAATCAAGTTTATTTATTTTTTTATCAAGCCTTGTCCTGCAAGCACTGTCGAGCTTGTGCAGAGGCAGCAGCTTTTGCCAGAGGGGAAATGGAATCCCCTGGTTGGGCCTGGGTTCTCCTGAGGTTTTTTTACTCGATTGGAGTTTTGGGTTCCTCGGCACGGTTTGCATAGTGTTTTGCACTATTTGCCTGGCTGGGGGGGCTGCTTTAGGTTTCAGAAGTTTTATTTAATTAATAGTGCATATAAAAGTTATAGTCTGTTTAAAATTTGAACTGTGTTTCTCTCTCCTTTATCTTAAATAATGAAATCTATGAAAATAATTTAGAGATGGTCTCTCATTTTAAATGCATAAATATCCCGATTTACTTAACAATCTATTACATGTATTTAAACTTTGGATGTAGAATTTGTAATTGTCTACAGAAATAGAAATATAGCTAGTCAAATTATGGTTTTCTGTTGCAGGCCAAGGGGTGGAGGTTTTTGCTTTACCTGGAGGTAAGTGGGCGGACATTTTCAAGACAGGATGTGGGTCACTTCTAAAACAAGAGATTTTGGGGGGATGATAACAGTAATGATTGGAAAGACACAGGGTCATGGGTGGGTGGTGAGAGTTCAGGGGAAGAAACACTGACTGGTCAAAATATACAAAGCAGTAAGCAGAAGATTATTCATAGTTTGATAAGGTGTGAAGATCAGGGCCCGTATTCACAAAACATTTTATCTTAACACTAAGAGCTCTCCTAAACAGCAGTTCAAGTTTTTAGTTAAGATTCCATTTAAAACCTATTCACAACGCTGCTGAGAGCAACATTTTCTAAGGAACAGAAAGAAATCTTATAATAAGAGAAAGGGTGGGGTTAACCTCGTTGCTCCTTAAGATTTAACTACGTGCATTTGTATTAATATCAATCAAACCGTTTGTTTTTCTTTCTTTTTATTAAGTAACAATTACTTAAGAAAATACAGCAATCAAATACAATAAACACATGTTAACACAATTAACAATTGTCATCTTTAGCAAATGAACTATGTAAGCATCTAAACGTCTTGGTTACGTCTGTAACCTCAGTTCCCTGATGGAGGGAACGAGACGTTGTGTCAAGAACGACAGATGGGGTTCGTCCTTGAGAACCAATCAACTCTGACTACTATAGAAAAGGCCAATGAAATTTGGCGAATGAAATTTGCATGCCGGACTCCGCCCCCGGATATCCGGTATAAAAGGAAGCCGGCGTGCAGCATTCATTTACCTCTTGTTCTGAAGAGCCTGAGAGCCTCTCAAACTGCAACAGAAACGATACAGGTTTGTGGCATAAAAGACACAACGTCTCGTTCCCTCCATCAGGGAACTGAGGTTACAGACGTAACCAAGACGTTCCCTTTCTGTCGGTCTCTCGACGTTGTGTCGAGAACGACAGATGGGGTTATCTATGGAAAACGCCACAAACGCTGTATCGCGTCACAATCTCAGCGAAGCAACGTTGACAAGCCTGGGCGTGTCAGCTCGAAGCTTTCGTGAGACCTGTAACCTTCCAGTGTGGTGGTCGGGGGGTTCCAGAGCTTTCAGGAAAGATGGATACAGCCCTGACCGGTAACTTTCACGGACGGGGCCTTAGCTCTCTACAGGTGAGAGGCCGTCCGGATCGGTTTACACCGGGAAAGCGCACTCTTAAGCAGAGAAGCGCTACAGAGGCCACCTCCTACCCGTGGGGAGGAATATGGTGGAGAAAGTATGGTCTCGTCCTAGGAGGAGAACGCATGGAACGTGCGGACTGGGTAGTTAACCGCGAGGTGGAGGTCCACCTGGGGAAGCTCATGGGTTACCAAGTGTGGGAACCAGTGTCATGAGGGTATGCCAGACGGAACAGCCCGCGGAGGGGGTGTTACTGCGTCTGATAGCACAGGTCCGGTTAGAACTATGTGTGATAGGTCAAGATATGTCCCGGCCTATGGGGGAAGGCTGCTCTGCTCAGCCAACCCCCAGGAGGTGCTTGCTTAGTGATGGATGGAATGCCTGTTCTTAACCAGGGTGTGGGTAAGAAGGGAGGCTGGTGAGATACCAATTCTCTTAGCCAAGGTTGGGTAAGAAGGAAAGGATAGATAGCACACTGACCCAACCTGTTAGAGGGTGGAAAGGTGCTTTCGCAGGCATACGCCCCCCCGGATGCCAGTCCTACATGTCGCCACGCAGGACGTGGGCTGACACCGGGTTTACGCGAAGGTTGTTAAACCTTGCCAAGGTGTTTGGGCATAGCCCAACCCGCAGCTCTACAGATGTCTGCTAGAGAGGCGCTTCTGCCAGTGCCCAGGAGGTGGCTGAACTCCGTGTGGAGTGAGCCCTCACTGCCAATGGGCATGGGAGATTCTGAGATCGGAATGTCGTCGTAACGGCGTCCACGACCCAGTGCGCCAGCCTCTGTTTGGAGACAGCCTTCCCCTTCTGCTGTCCTCCAACAGACACGGAGCAGGTCAGAGCTTCAGAGCTCTGCGTGCGGTCCAGCATGTACTGGACACAACACTGATCGGGTTGGGTCTTCCTCCCCTATGAGGGGAGCGCCTGCAAGTTCACCACTTGGCCCCGGAGGGAGTAGTGGGAACTTCTTGGGCACGCATCCGGGCCTGGGTCTCAAGCTAGCGTGAGAGTATCCAGGGCCGAATTTAAGGCAATCCGGGGACACGGAGGATGCTCGGTGGTCCCCTACCCTCTTGAAGGAAGTGAGCGCCGTCAGGAGGGCCGTCTTACTCAGTGAGGAAGATCGGAACGTCCGAGGGGCTCTTGGGGGGCCCTGAGGCTCCCCAGGACCACTTAGGGTCCCAAGAGGGTATGGAGCGGAGGTGAGGCGGATTCCGCCCTCTCGCGCCCGTTAGGAACCTGATGACCAGGTCGTGTTGCCCTAGACTCTTTCCACCGACTGAGTCGTGATGAGTGGCAAGAGCGACTACATTCACATTCAGTGTGGAGGGGAGATGTTAGTCTCCAGTCTCGTAAGAAGGAAAACACAATCCTGATCGAGCACCTCAGTGGGTCTTTCTCATTGAGAGAGACACCGGGACGAGAAGAGGCGCCGTCTAGAGGCGTGTAACCGCCTAGTAGATGGGGCCCTAGCCTGGGTGATGGTCTCTGCCATAGAGGGGGAGTAGCCATCTCAGGATCTTCGCGTCCCGTCTAGAGACCAGACATGGGTGTTCCAGAGGTCTGATCTGGGATGCCAGAACGTGTCCCTCCCCTGAGAGAGCAGGTCCTCTGTCAGGGGAATGGTTCAGGGGGAGTCGCTGTCCAGAGCATTAGCTCTGAAGCCAAGTGCGGTTAGACCGGTGTGGTGTAACCAATAACACCTGGTGCTCCTGCTCCCTGACCTTGCACAGCGTCTGTGCAAGGAGGCTCCTGGGGGGGAAGGTGTGCTTCCGCCCATCCCGCGGTCAGCTGTGCGCAAGGATATCCGTGCCGAGGGCAGGAATATCAAGCGGGCAAATGGTGGTGTTACGGGAGGCGAACAGGTTTACCTGGGCCTACCCGAACAGCCTCCAAATGAGCTGGTGCGCGGGGGTGAAGTCGCCACTCTCCACGAGGCATAAACTGGCGAGAGAGCACGTCGGCTGTCTAGTTCAGTTTGCTCGGGGTGTGTGTGGCCCGCAGGGAACGGGTCACATGTTGACTCCACCGGAGGAGGCGTCGAGCAAGTTGTGTTAGCTGCTGTGAGCGAACGCCACCCTGACGATCTGTGTTCGCTACAGCTATAGTGCTGTCCTCGGACCAGCACGTGCATGTCTTGCACGAGAGGCCGTAGCCTGCTCAGTGCAATTAGCACAGCCCACAACTCTTGGCAATTGATATGCCAGCGCAGGCGGGGGTTCGTCCAACACCCCACCTGCGTGCTCGTTGCACACTGCACCGCACCCCTGCAGGGAGACGTCAGCCGTCACCACGACCTGCCTCATAACCTGCCCAGAGGCACCTGAGTCTGTCGAAAAAGTCATAAGACTAGGGGTTATGGTGCGTTGGCAGCAGGGCGGCATCACCATGCGCCTGCTGCCAGTGTGCCACGCTCTCCTCGGAACTCGACTCTGAAACCAGTGTTGGAGCGGTCACATGTGCATCAACCCGAGGGGTATTAACCCGCGAGGACGCCATGTGTCCCAGGAGCCTCTGAATGGTTTCAGGGGGACCGCTGTCTGTCTAAAATGTTAATTTCAGACAGTTCAACACTGGTTGGGTGCAACTGCGGACAGTAGCGCCGCCGTGGTGACAGAGTTGAGTTCCATACCAAGAGAGAGGATGCTCTGCACTGAGGAGAGCTTGCCCCTCTCTTGGTTGACCTGGAGTCCCAATCGATCTAGGTGCCGGAGCACCAGGTCCCTTCCTGTACACAACAGATCTCGCGAGTGTGCCAGGGTAGGCCAGTCGCTGAGGTAGTTTAGTACCCGCTCGCCTTCTTCCCCTAAGGGAGAAAGGGCGGTCAGGGACAGACCGAAAGGGAGGACTCTGTACTGATATGCCCGCCTCTCGCACGAGAACCGTGGGAACGGCTGGTGTCGAGGAGGACCGAGACATGAAAGTAAGCGCCCTTCAGGTCGATTGCCGCGAACCAATCCTGACACCTGATAGATGTCTGGACGCGCCTCTGTGTGAGCACCCTGAACGGCAGCTTGTGAAGGTGCTCTGTTCCGGGTACGCAGACATTTGGGCGCAACCCAACGCTTTCTTGGGAACGATGAAGTGCGGGTCGTGACCCACTGAACATCTTGGTTTTGAGGGACGAGCTCGATGCCTGTTTGCCAGAAGGGTGGTGACCTCTACCCGAAGTACGGAGGCGTCCCTGCCTCTGAGAGAGGGAGAGATGATGCCCTGAATTTGGGAGAGTCTCTGGCGAACTGGATCAAGTAACCAAGACGGACCGCCCGCAAGGCCAGCGAGACAGTGTGGGCAGCTCTCGAGCTCCACGGGACTGTGACAGGGTGACCAAGGGGACGGTCTGCTTCATCATTCCCACAGGGGGTGGTTCGTCGGCTGGCGGAGGGTCCCCGGAGGGAAGGTTGGCTCCGCCTTTTTACCTGCCTGGCGGGACAACGGCACGCACTGTCGGTTGAGAGTGGTGACAGTTGTCGTATGTGTACGACCTCACACCTCGCCAGGGTGTGAGGTCGGTTCGCCGAGCACAGTCCAGTGGAGTGTGCGATCGGCTGTAAGTACACCCGGGGAGAACGGAAAAACTCTCTGAGTAAGTGGGCGCCAGGCCCTGACAAGGGCCCGGCTTAGGTGACGAGGCAGGAGTCGTCCCGTACCGACCGATCAGAGCCGTGGCTGTGAAGGTTCGGGCCCGAAGTTGTCCTCCCTGGGGTCTTCCCGTCAGTGTCCCTTCTCGCGAGAAGGTAGCTGACGGGGTGGAGGTTTCCCCCTCGACCTCTGCTACCGGGGTGCCGCCAGTGGGGGCACAGGAACCGAAGCCGATGTCGAAGGGGTCCTGGGTTGAAGGGCAGCAGACGTCACGCGGGATCTCGGAGGCCTCTAGGCGGCCGAGTCGCGGCGTGAAAAAATGTGGCTTATTGCCACTGTCTGCTTCACCGTCAAAAACTGCTGAGCACAGTCCTCAACGGTGTTACCAACAACCCACCCTGCGAGATGGGTGCATCAAGAAAGCGGACTTCCTTGGTGTCACTCCACTGCACAAGGTATAACCGGGGGTGTCTCTCCTGGACCACTACCGTGGACATCGTCCGACCCAGGGCCCGTGCCACCGCCTTGGTCGCCCGTAGAGCGCTGCCAGCGGTGGCACGGAGATCCTGCATTATACCCGGGTCGGCCTTACCCTCGTGGAGCTCTCTCAACACCTAGGCCTGGCGGACCTGCAGGATGGCCATGGCGTAGAGAGAGGAGGAAGCCTGGCCCGCGGCATCGCAAGCCTTCCACACCGTGATGCCGAAGTCTGCGTGCTTTGGGCGGTAGGTGTGGCCGATTCCCCCCAGGTGGTAGCCGCCCGCGGTGCACCTGTGCCGCGGACGGCTACCACCTGGGGGGAATCGACGTAGACCTTGGCTGCCATACCATCGAGGGAAGTAAGGGAGCCGGAGCTGGTTTCACTGGAACGGTCCGTGGAGCGTTCCAAGTTTTACACAGCTCCTCATGCACTTCCGGGAAAAACATGGAACCCGGGGTGGGCGCGGTTTGCACCGCGCTCCGACCCCAGGAACCACGCATCCCCGGGTTAGCACGGGTGGCATCACTTCTGCTTCCTCCAGAACCCGACCCGGGGGTGGAGCTCAGATTCGTCAGAGCCGGATGCCAGTCTCCCTCCAATGCTGCGAGCGACGTCTCATCTACGTCACACATCGTTTCCGAGTGTGTGCGTGAGGGTCCGGACGGTATGCCACCGCCGGTTGGGGAACGTTTAGGAGAGCGAATCGGGGTGCGATCGGCCCGTGAGCACTTGGCTGGCGGGTTTACGTTCGCAGAGTTCCCCATATCACTAACGCTGCTAACGTGGGTGGTCATCAGGGCCGTAGCCACAGATGTCACAGCCCAGGTAGCGAACGAAATGGTGGCTGGTTCCCGTAGGAAGACAGCCACCCGTGACCGCAACTTCTGAAAGACAATCTGCCCGCAGTGCCCATTCAGCGCTGGAGAATGCTCAGTCAGTCCTGAAAAGGACTTTTTAGAAGATCTCTAACACCTCCGGAACCGCCGAGACGCCCAGGGGAAGGTCGCTGCAGGTAGGGACGATCCGCTGCAACACGTCGTAGCACCAGCAGTGTAGTTTGTAGAGGATTTTGAATCCTAAGTTGTACTCAAGAGTGAAGGCTCTGAAGAACAAAAGGTAAATGAATGCTGCACGCCGGCTTCATTTTATACCGGATATCCGGGGGCGGAGTCCGGCATGCAAATTTCATTCGCCAAATTTCATTGGCCTTTTCTATAGTAGTCAGAGTTGATTGGTTCTCAAGGACGAACCCCATCTGTCGTTCTCGACACAACGTCGAGAGACCGACAGAAAGGGAACATTTAAAGTATATATAAAGTATATGTTTAGCGTATTGTAAGCATTTTGCCTTTCTCATAAACAGTCAGCAGATATTAGGCGTCTTTACGGTTAAACTCATTGTCATGAAATCTTTTTAAAATGTTTACGTTTCAAGGAAGACTGTTTTAGGATTGTTGTGAGTTGGTCTTAGTGACTTGGGGGTCCTCTTCACTACTCCTAACATGTCACAGGTTTATGAGCCAGTTTAAGCACTAAAAACAATTTGTGAAATATTCTTAGCACAAAAATTTGTGTCATGAAAAAATTATAACTGACATGCGTATTATGTTTAAGGGTTTCTCCTAAATCAGCAAGTTAGAAGCTACTGTTAGCCTTAAGATGTTTTGTGAAAATACAGGCCCGGATCTAGTACTCTTCTGTGAATGTGAGGTGTTTGGAGGTCGAATGAGGTCTGTGGAGTTAAAAATAAATATGAAATATGACCTAAAGAGTTCAAACTTTGGTAAGCATTTATTCCCTCATGTAGCTCAAAACCTGCAAAGAGTTTCTGTAAATCACAGAAGATTATATTTTTAGAAATGTTTCAGTGTTTTTGTGTCCATAAAATGGAAGTGAAGGGGGACAATGTAGTTCTTGAAAAATAACATCTTTTGTGTTCTGCAGAAGAAAGTCGTTTGAAATGACATGAAGATGCATAAAAGATGAAAAATGTAAACGATCCCTTAACATATATCAGCAGAAAACATTCAATATTTTAATCCAAAGTGTTGTATAAGTGCAACAACAGCTACAGTCAGTCATGTTACGAAAAAAAAATTTTAAGTAGGTCAAAAGGTGGAGATTAAAAGAGAGAATAATTTTCGGTTTCAGAATTATATGTTTAGCAGAAGACTTACTCTCCAAAAATAGAGGTCAGAAGGCAGAATAGACGTCAGTAAATTCAGGTAGGAGGATGTTTTAAATTCTTCTGATGTTAAGATTTACATTTACATTTATGCATTTAGCAGACGCTTTTATTTAAAGCAACTTACATTGCAATGTCCTATACATCTATAGTATGGTGTAGATTCTATACAAACACTCTCTCTCCCCACTGCTTAATATGTAGGGATGACTGACTATAAGTAAGTCATTCATAGTTCACTGTCAAGTGTAATTAAATGGATCTATGTTAGCTCTTAATTATTGCATATGAGTATATAATATAATTTATGCTAACCACACCCCCACAAACATAATTCAGTTTGTGCTATGAGTTGAATAAGACCGCCAAAATGTATACACAAGTAAGGAGGATGTACCCGGCACTACTTCTTTGGAACCTGATGTTCCATCTTAATATGGTAAGATGTGTTACATTTCCGTCACATGCTTGCAATATTCGACCAATCAATATGCACTGGTTAACTCGCCAATTAGAGCACACCTTGCTGTTCAGAGCCAGGAGCTTTGTAAAAAAATCTGTGTGTTTCTGAGAGGGGCGAAGTAAAGAGGAAATACAAATACGCACGGTTTGTGGAAAATTCAACGTTTTTTAACCTTAAATCATGTACTGTATACACATCGCATTACATATAAAACAAATCATAATATTTGTTTAAACCGTGTCTTATGACCCCCTTAAAAAATTTCGAGATGAACATGAGCAGATATTCCACCCGGCTGGTTCGCTAATAGCAATCTCAGCATCTACTTTATTAACTCAAGAGAGAACCACTACAAATAGACAAAGCTGTCTACGTTCACACTTGACTTCTATTTTTAATTATAATCCTATGGAGTAAACCATGTTTTTAAATGAACGCATCTCTAATGATGCCTTTCTGCATCCCTGAGTGTCTTTTGAGACTCTGATAACTTTGAACTTTTCAGATAAAAATTCCTGCCAAGCACTTTTTACACAGCTAACCAATGACGGAGACCAGTCGTTTCCATAACAACATGCGAGGAACGAGATTTGTCGAGAAAATTCAAACTCGAAAAATACAAATGGCGGCTGAAACACCCGTTGGAGAATAGTTTTGTATAAATGTAAGTTAAATTTTCACTTTCATACGTTCGATTGCATTTCTATCACGAAATTAGTTTTGTATTTTTAAAATATGTGATTGGTTATAGCAAAGGCCCTCTCTGTTTATAATTGAAATAGATGTTCGTTACGCTGCCTATGAAGCCTGGGCTCTCACTAAATACTAGGTGTAATTTTCGAGTCAGTTTCGTGGGCGTGGCTTGTTGGTTTACGTAATCTTCGAACATGGCCGGTGTTCTGCCGACCTATGCTACCCAATAAAATTTTGCTACCTCCATACAAAACAGGACGAACCCCTCTCCCAACCCTTATACCTAAATTACCCCAACCCAATCACAACACGAGGGTAGCACAATTTTATAGGTAGCATACATTTGCAGAACACCTGCTACTATTTGTTACCACAAATCTGGGTTCGGGATAATACCGTGTTTGTGTTCAAATCCTTCTGGATAGATGCTGTTTTAGTGTTAATGGAGAACTCCAGCACCAGGTGATTGGTTTGCTTGAGCAATGTTACTCAGATAAACAAAATAGGTTTTAAAAACAAAGTGGTTTATGGTATTCGTTTTTAGACAACGAGGCACCTAAAGCAGGGGTTTTCAACTGGTTCTGTGCCAGGGACCACCATTCTGACTAACAAGTAATCGGCGGCCCACTATTGTGTGTGTGTATGTACGTATATGTACGTATATGACGTTTGGGGCGCAAAACACAACGATAGCAAAGCATAGACCTCATAGGTGCAAAGCTAGCCTATCCTGTGTCAGTTTGAATCTCAACTTATCTCAAATTATTTTAAATATTTTCATTACATTTAGTTTTCACACCAATGCGCAAATATTCTGGAAATGTTTTGGAAAAATAAATTATGGAAAAAGTGATTTTAATAGTGAAATTAGGTAGGCTGGAATGTATGTCACGGACCACATGCAATGCCGCCGCGGACCACCAGGGGGCCGCGGACCACCGGTTGAAAACCCCTGACCTAAAGCACTAACTACAACACTTTTATAAAAGTTCCACCAGAGGGCGCTATTGAGTCAAGAACCAAGAGGCTACTTCATTTCCAACACACAGTTCTCTCATTATCTCCTGAATGCCTTTGAAAAGTGAATATAAATAGTCGGAATGCAGCATATTTATTCTGGTCAACAAAGATGTGTTTCTCTGTAGTACAAGGTATTTTACCTTGTAGGATTTAGTGTCACACATTAAAATTGATTTCGGATTCATTGTTATTAGTTGTTGCTTTGTTGGTTACAGCTGTTCAACTAATGATTTCTAATTATAGTTTTAGCATCTACATACATAGTATTTAGTTTGGTGAGTATAAGAGGCGTTTAGATTCAATAACTGAACATTAACAGTTTCACTCCTGGGTATTAGCCAGACAGCTATACTGACAGCGACTGATCACACAGGAAACTCCAGAGAGCATTTCTAGAAACAGTGATAAGAATCACAAAACAAACCCACATCTGAGCAAGAGCTGTACTACTCATCTGACTAAAAATGCTGAAGCATGATTGACTGATGAGATTGACTGTTTTTTTTTCCGATTAACAAACGTTTTGCAGATTTACATTAATATATATGTTTATTAAAGCAACGTGCTTGTTACACCATTAAATATTTCTTTATTTATTCTGGCTGTACTTTTAATTAAAAATACATTTTTTTTTGTATTGTCCTTCAGTTGAAGAGGTATAATCTCTATAGTTCCTCTTAGAAGTTCACTAGAGATCTTGTAGGTGAGAGATTTATCAAGCACAGTGCACACTTTCACATGGCTTAACTGTATAACTTGCACATTTACATATTTTTGAGGCATACATAAGAGGTTTCGATTTTCTTGTTAAACTAAGATTTTTTGTGAAACAAAATTTTGCTTTTGAACTTTTAAAACAAACTGTTTTTAATTCAAAACCATCATTTAATGTATTTGGAAACCCACATTACACGGTATATGTTAGATAAATGCAGCAGGCATATGTGTATGCCCAATACATTAATTACATTTGATTTCCATAGATAAAACACCATAAGAAGGTCCATAAACTTAAATAACAACGGATCAAACATGTTAAAAAATTTGAGAAGTATTAAAAAGAGCATCCGATACTGAAATGATTTAAATTATATTATTATTACATTATAATAAAATATTATCATTAAAAAATTCTATAATACATACATCTACAATGCATTGATAGTAACAGACACCATCCATCATGCAACAGCGCCCCCTGCAGATGAAAGATCGATTTGAAGATTGGTAGATCTTGCATTAAAAAGAAATCCATTATAAAGTACATTTACTATTCACTGGTCCAATGAAGTGCACTTGTGATATTAATCAGATTTCTTGTAAAGAATGTCTTTGTATTGTCTCATATCTTTATGGCGGTAATAAAATTAAAGGTTTGCGGGTCTTGCTGCAGAGGATTACATTAACATGTTCAGTAAACAATACAAGCATAAATCATGAACATTGAACTGAAATTATTATATTAAGGAACAGGTTTAAAACAAATCTCTTTTATTATGTCATAACATTGAAGGAAACGTGCCATCGTATTCGAATGAGACATAAAAGGGGCCATATGGTACAAAATCACGTTTTCCGTTGTCTTTGGTGTGTTATAAGGTGCCCATGCATATATTAGATAAGTAAAATTGCACAAATTGAAGTGTCGGAATAAAAGATGCATTCTATCTAAAAGCGAATGCTCACCCAGACTGTAACGCCTCGTATAACCACACCACCACAAATCTACGTCAGTTCGTGGAATGATTTGTCCAAGACCGCCCAAATGTATACTCAAGAAAGGTGGGGGGTACCTGTCAGTACAATTGCTTTGGAACCTGATTTGGTAAAAGGAGTCACATTTCCATCACACGTTTGCAGTATTCGACCAATCATTACGCACTGGTTAACTGACCAATATTAGCGCAACTCGCTTTTTAGAGCAATGAGCTTTGTAAAAACATCCACATGTTTCAGAGAGGCGGGGCAAAGAGGAGATACAAACATTCACAGTATGTGGAAAATACATTGTTTTTGAACCTGAATTGCATGACATCTAAAACAAACGAAAATATTTGTTTTAGCCATGTAATATGACCCCTTTAAAGCCGAGGTCCTGACCCCCGTTGGTCATTACAGATCCCCTGGCACTTCTCGTAAAGAGTAGGGTGTAACCCCGGTGCCCTGGCCAGATTCCCTCCACTGAGCCTTGTCAATCATGACCTCCTGATAATCCCCACCCTCTGAATTGGCTATATCTCTTCTCTCCACCTATAGCTGGTGTGTGGTGAGCGCACTGGCGCCATTGTACTGTGGCTGCTGTCGGATCATCCAAGTGGATGCTGCATACTGGTGGTGTTTGAGGAGAGACCCCCTCATGATTGTTAACCGCTTTGGGTGTACAGCATATACAATAAAAAGCGCTATATAAATGCCTCATTCGTTCATTAATATAAAAAGAAATACATACACAAAACATGGCTTTTTGAAAAGCTATCCACTGTCCTGACCTCAATGCGTCAAAAGGGTGAGTATAAATCTTAGCACATTGCCTCATTTAGGGCTAAAATATTGAAGCCCTGCTGTTTGTTAAGAAGTGATCCAGTCATTTAAAAAGATCTGGTTTAAAACCAGGGCCGGTGTAGTATCAAATGAAGATTTGGGTTAGGATTAGGTGTGGGCTTTAGAGACGGATCATTCACAAAGCAGCATCCTTAGTGAATTAACCAATCAGAAGTAGGGAAGTCAAAATTCCAAGTTCAGTTCAACACCAGATCTAGGGGCAGACATGAAAGGTTTACTTGTGACAACATACCCCCCATACGAAAAGGTCAACAGGCCTATATTTATTTCTGAGTAATAATACAACCGAACTGTAAAGTGTTAGTGATATGTCTTCAATAAGAAAAAGACTTAATTTTAGCTGGAAGCACAGTTAACACTGTGTTCATAGAAGGAGGCAGATTTCATGTGGGCCTCCGATGACTTCTGCTGATAAACACAAAGTAAAGGATTGGTACAGACATTGCATTAATTGAACATCTTCCCACTACACATGTAATGAATTGTGTGCAGTACATTTTTTTATTATATCCTAATAAAGTCAAACTTGAGCCATTACCTAATATTTTCACCTCTTTCAACAAACTACACGCTAATAATGAATGGGGGTGTATTTGAGGGTTTTTTTTTGACGCATTATCTGTTATCTGGGGAGTACCTTCAACATCCTTTCTCAGGACTATAAGTAGATTGATGTATCAGTGCTAAAGTTGAATGCAGTTTGAGACGGGCACCTGATCATCTGGACACATTAATAGTATTCAACAAACATGAGGACCTTCTTGCTTTCGGTACTTGCGTGGGTAGTTGTTACAGAATCAAAAGTGTGTGTAAAGAGGTTTCTCTTGCAGGAGAGTATAGACAGCGTCCATTTAATTATAAAAAGCAATTCCAACGAGGTAAGAATGGTTTCTTTTTACATTTTAATTCACTGTTTTACTGCTATAGAAAAGTAGCAAAATGTGTTTTCATAATTGTGCCTGATAACAATATTAAAAAAGATTTTTTTTTCAGATTCTTGAGCAGTTTGTAAAGGACGTGTTTAAAGACCGAACCTGTTCAGTAAGATCAATTCTGTTTATATCGTTTTAAGATTTTGCAATCTCTAATTTGTGATGTTTAAACAAAATACTTTCAGAATTATCTCATCAATGCAGTATTAATATAAACAAGTCTTATTTCTATTACAACATAGGCGGAAAGCCTTTGCAGAGCAGCAGCAGTTCTTAAACATGCATCTCTAAACACGGAACTAAACACTGAACTAAACATGCTACAACGACAACTTTATGCCTATGCCCTTGCCAACTATACAGGGGTAAGTCATCTAATATGCATTTAAGCATCAAATAATTTCTTTAGACACATTTAGCAACTGGATAATGTTACTTTGTCGTAACCTCCTTAAAGAGGTAGTTCACCCAAAAATGGAAGCGTTACTACTTATACTGTTGTTAATTGGAAATTCAATATTACATGTTTGAATGTGTTTCTCAACAGAACCATACCTGCACTGTGCCAAATGCAGAAGAATGCCACATGAAAAAACTCCTGAATGACTTAGAACGCTGCTGCAGAAAACTATTCTAGATGTCATACGGCCAGCATGAGAATGGGATTTGTTAGAATAACTGGAAAGTTTACATTTAAATATGTATGCATTTTAAAGTTATATCTCATATTTATAGAAATATTTAAAGTATTTATCAATAAAGTGTTGTCAAAAGAAAACGTAGTTTGGACTTTCAGTACAATAAACCCACCACTACATTATACCTTGTAAAATAATTTAATAATTTAAGGAGACGAAACTAGGTACAAGACAAAACACAGTAAAATGTAAACATTTTTACATAAAACTAATGGTTTTACTACAATGTGCACTGGAAATACATCTTATAATTGAACTGAGCTAATGTTTACATGGCGTTACAACCAGGGAAATATGGCATGCACATTCTCACTATATAAAAATGAATAGCATAGCGTGTGTACATTGAGCTAAAGCAATTATGCACACTGCCAATTATGTTAAACAACAGAGCGGATTCATTTCTCAATAGAATTTTGCCTGATTGAGACGTGCATCTCCCAGCCAGCATATCCATTAATGTAACGTAAAATATACAGTTTTTGTTTAAAGGTGCCTTATGGGGGACATGTTGTTGTATTCCCGCCTAAATGGAGCTGTGAAGTTCCTGCATAATAACCCATGATGTAGACTAACAGTATGTCAAACTGCCCTTAGATCACATGAATTACTCTTAATACTTCCTTAGACATACACAGGAAATGCTTTTCAAATTCATTAGTCTGGTCCTTATCAGACAAATGCCTCATTGCAGCAGGGATTCAATAGCAGCCTCTGGTTTGGAAGACCGTTTCCTAAAATGTTTTTTTAAAAAACAGGTTGTTTACAAGTTCTCAGACCTTGAGGCAGTGACAGATCTACATGCGAGGCAATTTATATCTATTATAAAAAATAATAAGACTTAGAAAGTTTACCTTTGCTACATGCAAAATCACACAGAAAATATCTTTAGACAAACTGAACTGATTTTGCATAGATTTTACTGTCACTATGACTGCGCTTCAGATTGAAATACATTGTTTGTATCTGCAAAAGCATAAAACGGGAAAGAACTCATGAGAACAACCTCACCTACGGCCAGTTTTAGGCCTGGACTTCCCACTCTTTGACGTTCGAGGCCTTTCTAGTTTCATAAGAGACTGTCTCATACTTTCCTCAGTGTAAGCCAGGTAAACATGAGAAAGATCCACTTCAAATGGCTGAGATGTAAAAACAGATAAACACATGGCAAATGAACAGAGCAGGAAAATAGACAAATATGTGTGGCTTTCAAAAACATCCTTAAAATAAAACAATTATTTACTCATCCTTAAGTTGATTCAGAACTGTATGAAATGTTTTGTTCTGTTGAACCCAAACGAAGATCTTTTAAAGAATGTGGAAACTAAATACATTTGGGTCAACATATTTTTCCCTACTATGGAAGTCTATAGTGCCCCAGATCTTTTTGGTTACATTCTTCCAAATGTCTTTCTTTGTGTTCAGCAGAACAACAAAGATTCACTTGAGGGTGAGTAAATAAAGACAGAATTGTCAATTTGGGGTGAAATATCCCTATAAAATGAATACTTACATCTTTTTCTTTCTTGTCTGATATGGGTGTCTGTTTTCTCATGTTGTTGCCCGTGTATGCCACACATTTCTGAAAACATGACAGTTAAATTGGGCCTACATATCAAGTCAGAGATTGAAGAGATGGAAATTGTGAAAAGCTCACCAACTGCCACTCTCCAATGTCTTCATTCCAGTGCACATAGTTCTCGATCATCTCCTGTACAGAATAAAAGAGAGGGATGAAATGAATTAAATTCTGGTTTGAATTAAATGTCCTTGTAGTATATATGTATAGGATTTATTTAGGTAATTGTGCCTTTTACAGACACTAAACATTTTAATATAACAATTTTTACAGTAATGGCATTGGGAAATGGCATCCCCTGCCCGAGGACTTCAGTGTTGTTTTATTACCAGCTCACTTTTAACATTTTGCTTTTGCAGCAGTTCACACTTTCAAAATATCAGTAAAAATATCTGATTAATCACAAGAGGAAAAGCAAAAAAAGTTGTTTGGTGCACGAGATGCAGTAGATAATTCTGTCATTTACAAATGCAAGTGCTGTGGTAAAAACGTTCAGATTTAGACTGACTTTGTCCATAGTGACCTCGGGAGAAGTGTCTTCATTTAAAGGTGATGGCGTAGAAGCTGAAATGTTGTGGACAAAAATAAACTGTGGCTTTCTATGACAGTGCCAATATCTGATACAGTGAGTTGCCGAGCACATAATCTGCATGTTGTTTTTTTTTATCTGGTGTCAAAACACATAAGCTGTTTTTTATGTCACATCACACTGCGGTCGATTGATTGGCAGTGTTTGTGAACAGAAATACACACAGACCTGATATTCCTGTGGAATAAAATTATCAATGATAAGCATCTGCAGACGGAGTTCTCTGCTCAGCTGCCGGATGTTCTCCAGCAGGCCTTCGATCTCTCGGTGATGTTCCTGCTGCAGATCAGCCATCTGAAACAGATAGGAGATGTTAACGTGTTTGACCCTGAAACACCCTCTTGCATGTTCAGTAAGCAGCATGCACTTCATCGTACCTCAGACTTTGCAGCCATCAGCATGGTCCACACTTTCTTTAGTTTTTTGGTCTTGCCTTGAGCCTCCTCTTGTAAACTGGTGTATTTCTCCTCAATGTCTAACCGCTCTTGCTGTTTAACACACATTTGCACACATGACTCGTGGGATATCACAAGAAGAGTAAAATCTCCTCATTCAGAGTGCGTAAGTTCTACCTCCTTTTCTTCCAATTCTCTTCGAAGCTGCTCGGCTCTCTTCCTGCGCTCCTCCAGCTCATTGTTAGATTCCTCTAGAAGTTTCTCTTGCTCCTCAGCCTTAGCCAGTAAATCAACCCCGCCGACGATAACCCTCTTCTCTAGTGCAGACAGCTTGTCTAGTAATAAATGGTGCTCCTGTCTGAGATGGAGATTGAAAACATTACCCTTTTGTTCCTCTTTACAGTATATACTGTAAAAGAAACAGTGAAGCTTTAGCTTGTTCTGGTATTATATGAAATCTTACTGGGCTTTGAGAAGGTCCTTCTCTCTCTTCTCCAGTTCAGCACGGGCTTTGTTCCTCTCTTCCTCCTCCATGTCTAATTTGGCCTCCAGTGCCTTCCGTTCCTCCTCGATCTTTGCCTGCATCTCCACCATCTTATCTGGGGACACCTTCTTCCTCCCTAAACATTTGGGAAATGGTTATTAAATACATAAAGGAATGCAACAGAGAAAGTATTTCCACAGAACCAATCCATCAATTGAAAATTTCATTTGCAGAAACAGATAACTGTGTTTTCGAAAATTATGTTAATTTTATTTACATTTTATCAATCAAACTGCAGTTGGATTGTTTTGATTAAGAAATAATAACAAAAAATATACAGTGTAATACAGCTTAGTAACACAATAAATACAATGTGATAACTAAAAAACACCACAAATTAACACACTGAAAACATAACAAAAATAAAAGCCATTATAATATAAAAGTTATCCGTTTTTGCAAATGAGCTCAATCATTTTAAATATAAGTTTCCCCTAAAAAGAGATACTATAAAATTGTATCAAATGTGTGTTCATTCTTTTAGTTGTGCACAAGCATATACCGCAGAGGTGATAGACAGACAAAAGAGCAACAGAAATTTGTAATAGACTTCATTCGTGTTTTCTTTTGATTTTGACTCCTGAGCCAGGAATTTTCATACCATACAAACATTGTGCTGGTAGCTGAAATAAACAAAATAAAAATCATAGAGGAGTTAAAACAGCAGACATCACTCAGACGTCAGTAGGGTTTCCAGGTCAAAGATCTCTCTTTCATCTTTACTTGAATGACAATCTTGGCAGGTTTCATACATTCAAACTTTCCTTTTTTCCTGCATCAGGCTGGATGTCTCAGATGTGAGACAGTAAAACTGGTAAATGTGAACCCATTTCTAGTAAAACCAGTCTGGAGGCGACAGGAGGTTGAGGCTGCTAAGGAGATCATAACACCAACCTCTCTGGTCTTGAATTTAGAGCAGAGAAGTTGCGCGGCCAAAGAAAACAGAAGCACATGTCATTATCTACCCATCTTTCAAAAACGCCTTATGTTTGTAATTGGGTCAGCATGAAATGAGACAGCAGACACCGAACAGTAAGGTGATGCAGATGGATTCTGTCAGATGGACCAAAAAGACTGGTGCATAATCGTGATGTAATCAGATACAGAAGTGAGCCATTTGTGGAGTTCCTGTCATTTTATTTTTCTCGATTGGAGTTTTGGGTTCCTCGCCACCGTTTGCATACTGTTTTGCACTATTTGCCTGGTTGGGGGGGCTGCTTTAGAATTCAGAAGTTTTACATGATTAATATTGCATATAGAAATTTATAGTCCGTATAATATTTGACCTGTGTTTCTCTCTCCGTTATCTTAAATGTGTGCTTTCACTCTGAGTGCTTGTCTGTGTGTCCGTCCGTGTGTATCTGTCTATGTCGATGTGTGTAAGTATGTGATATTGTGTGGGGAGAGTTTGTATGTGGTAGCGTTTGTATATGGGTTGTACTGTGTTTTCACCTTTTTCTTGTTTTTCCAGGTATATGACTTGAGATAATGAGTTGTTTTGCTTTTAGTCAATATGTCTCATGTACAGCTGCTTTGTTACAATGGAAATTGTAAAATGCGCTATGTAAATAAAGCTGAGTTGAGACCAAGTAAATGTATCCTATATTCCACTTCTTCTCAGTCACTGTTAGAAGTATCTACAGAAAATATAAGAACTTAATAAGTGTATAATAATAAGTGTAACATTCTGTTTCAGGTTATTGTACAGCAGTTAATTAACATTAAATATTAACCAACACAGCTTGCTTGTTAATAATTTCATTTTATGTCATAGGATGATGTTATTAGTAGCGGTGATGAGCAGCAGGCTTTTTCATCAGAGGCAAGAACAGTATGTTCTTATATCATGCAGCGCATGAGTTTTAGAAACAATGCCAAACTGTGATATATGTTGTGTAGAGAAGAGGTGTTTGAATGGGCCTGGGAGATCAAAATGGTTTTGCAGTTGTTTTATATGTCATTTTTAAGTTTACACAAATTATTTGGTCAAGTAGTAGTTTCTGAATGTGTTCCTTCAATTAAACATGTTCAAGTTGGGTCAATATTAGTCTCAGCCCAAACGACCGTCAGGTGAACGTCTGACGCATTTGCCATACTTTCTTCGAAATGCTTCTGCAAGTGTGTCGTCTCATTTGTTAAATTCTAAAGAATTTACGGGAGACACACATGGGACGTTCTTTAACAGTCTGCCTTGAAATAACACGAAGCCGTCTGATCGAAGAAGGAAGCTGTTGTGTTTACATCAATTGCAATAAGACTTTATCACAATAAACGTTAAATTCTCAAAACTATGCATCTCGGCATAAACCCATAAATCTTTTTGCTGTTTACTTTTGAAACATTCGTGAGATCTGTCAATGTGGGGGACATTTCCACGGCTCTAATCAAGCAAACGAAATGTGATTGGTGGCTTCACCTGTCAGTCATTTGGCCTCTTGGGCGGGCCTTGGCCAATTAAAGCGAATAAAGTGACCAGACATTAAGTAGTCTGGCTACGCGAGACTAGGTCATTATAAAAGTAAACTGCAAAATCATATTGATTACAATGTGATAAAATGCAGACGTCACCACTTAACCCGAGATGAAAGTTAACCCTAAATACGCTTTAATATATCGTAGGAGGGGGAATTACACTATGATGTCACAACTTTGTTTAGCCTTCCTCCCTTTTGTCACTAAGAATCACCTACACAGACAGGAAGTTCATTTGACCTTGTAAAGCCTTAATGTGGAACTGTGGGTTTTTAAGCTTGTGCAATACGGGCAAAAACTCATCAAAAGATTGTTTAGAAAAAGGTTGCTGAAAAAATACTATTCATAAAATATAGTTACAACTTTGGGGTAAGAATTGCTTTATTTTAAAGTAATAAGGATCAATGAACACAATCAAATTGAATACTGGAACTGCCTCAAGCAACCTTGTATCTTGTGAACCTTTTTCTGGGGAAATTTGTGCAGCTTGACTTCTGTAAATGTAAAAAAAAAATTCTGCAATATGCAGTAAATCGTCTGTGGGCCTACTGTTGTATTGCTGGTTGGGATGATGTTTGAGCACAACCATCAGCGGCAGAGATACAAACAAAGAGAGACGGAGACAGACCTTACATTTAAAGTAAGTCATTTCTCTGCCTCAGTCTAGTGTAACGGAAATGGCCTGGCACATTTTTTCAACAGGTTTCCTAAAGATGCTCTTTTTCCAAAGAGTCCTGTCCCCAAATTCACAGCAATGAGTTGCCACTTGCTGCCTGTCACATTTGTGTGGGCACACAGAACTAGAGAGTCATTGAGCGTGGAGACATGGTGTGGAGCTGTGTGATCAAATGGTATAGACAAGCAAACCACCCAAAGTCACATTATCTACAAGGTCAATGCCATCTCTATGCTGTCACTTTCTACCACAAGGTTACTTAAAAAATCTGCGGTCAGACAGAGAAATGGCTGATTTTATCATCTCTCTCACAAGCGGTAAACAGGTGAAAAGTCATACCTCTGCGTCTCCTGCGTTTCTCCCCATCGGCTCCCACTTCATCTTCACCATCATCCATGTCATCGGATCCACTTCCATCAGAGCCAGAGATCTCCTCACCTGAACAGGAGCATTCACAGTTCTAAACACGATAATCTAGACACGATAGATCCTTCTAACCAGTTTAGTAATTACACAGCTCAAATTGAAGTAAAACACCTTCTTCCAGCTTTTTCTTGAGATCTTCGATTTCTTTCTGGAATTGGCGCAATAGCGCATCCTTCGGGTCCTCATTAATTCTGGCCTTATTCTTGATGTTTTTAGCACGGTTGGCATAACGGAGAGTACTGATGGTCTCATCGTAGTTGTAATCTGCTGGTCCAATGTTTGCACACTGCAATATTGATAAAAAAGTAGTAAAAATACTATTGAATTTTATCTTCATGTATTCAGTTGTGTGTTTTATCTAAAGCAACTTGCAGTTCAATGTTTACATCATAATAAGTTGTTTGTTTCATTGTTAACGGCACCCTTTATGGACTACACTGATGAAAAGTGTTTTGATCAGAAGATGAGAACGCACCATCATAGTTTTGGAGTTTCCTCCCAGGGAGTCCTGTAAGAGTCGGGTGAGTTTCGAGTTCCTGTAGGGCACATGGGTACTTTTGCCATCCACTAGTGCAGAGATAACATTTCCCAGGGTAGACAGGGACAGGTTGATTTTTGTGGCTTCTTTAAGACGTTGACCCGTAGCTCCCGTTTTCCCTTGCCTCTCTGACCCCTGAGCAACAAAACATTACCCTGAATAAATGAAAAAAGACTAAAACTCATGTTAAACTTTTCCTTGTGACTCGCCTTCTTACCGCAAGGTCAACCAGATGTAGTTTGCCCATGCGCACGTGTTGATCCCCATCTACGCCCTTCTCACTGCACTCAATAGTTATAGTGAAGATTGCATGAGAGCGAGAACTGTGTTCATTCATATTGGTTGCACCAACAGAACCTGGACCAGGGGAAATGACATTTGGGTTAATGGTTTCTAGACTTCCTGTTTAGAGAACACCCAAACACATTCAAAGCAAATTACTTTGATATATATTTTAATTAAAATACCTTCTATTATAAATTAATTACACATGGAACAATTCACAGGAACGCAGGAAGGATCAGATCTGCATATTCACTAACTTAAGTCGAGAAATTACACTTACGGTTTTTATGGCCAAGGGTCATAATCCGGTCCATGTCGTCAGCATTGTTTACCACGTAACCAGAAAGATCCTTGATATAAACTCCTACATCAGGTCTCTCCTTCACCTGTAATACATTTTTTGTATTTATCATTAACAATTACATTTTTGCAGTTTACCATGCAGAATGGCTCAGCAAGACATGTTGCAAAGTTTAGAAAAGTATTTGCCTCATTGCAGTGATTCCAGCTGTGGTCAAGTCAGACTTCCACTTATAACAATAAAACCAAACTGTGGTCTTAAAGTCTTAATCTGCTGGTTAGGCAATCATTTCAGAGACATTTTAAATCTAGATAAGCGTATCGATTAAAGAACCCCAAGAGTTACTGCATTGCATTATATTCAGATCATTATCTAACAGAATCAATGTATTATGCACATTATATGAATATGCAGAGAATATTTCATCTGTAGAACATTGGGGCTCATAATTCTGCAGACATTGGCAATGTGCTCCAAAATTAATTTTTGGTGGGTAATATAAGTAAAAACGCAGAGAACCCGGAGGAGCAGGCTTGAGTGACACTGACACCATAGAGGGCCTTTCAGATATGGCAAAATATGTTTCTCACCTCCAGCCTCTGCATCTGGTCTTTTCCTAACAGGTCCCTCACTTCTTCGTTGTAAATTTCCAAATACGAAACTCTTACCAGAAACCTGTGTTTAGATAAGACACGTCATCACAGTTTATTATAATATCGGGCATGCTGCTGATAAAGTTGAGGTGTCTCTAAAGTGGCATGACAAGACATGATACACCTCTTTTACACCTATTATGGAAAAAAATCTTACCTTGTGTCTCCTTCTGCTTTTGCGATGTGACCAAATACATGAGCAAATGAATTAGGAATGATGCCCCTGAGTTCAGGCACCGCACGGACGCCCTCCATCGTGAATGTTTTACCCGTGCCTGTCTGACCGTATGCAAATATGGTACCTGAGGAAAACACAACACGCAACATTGTAAACACACTAATCAATCTACAATGTGTATCAAACTCTCTGAAATGTTTACTTGCAATTACCATTGTAACCCTCTAATACAGAGTCAACGATTGGTCGAGCTGTTAAATTATACACATCTAGTTGTTTGCTTTCTGGACCAAACACTGTGTCAAAGGTGAACGTCTTGGGTGGCTCACTGATTGTCTCAAGTTTGTTTACAGTAATGGTGCCTCTGATCTCATCCACAGTGACGGCTTGCTTGTGCGCCATCATCTTCTCCTTCTCGTTGAAGGGTCGACATCTGACCACCACCTTCACATTATCACTCACCTCCATCTTCTCTGTTTTTTCCAGTTTATTACTCTGTCACAAATCAAACCGGATAAAAAACGTTACAGTTTGCAATATGGGAGCACCAGGGATACATTATGATGTGCCAAAAAAATGGGTGCTGCCTACACAGACAGACCAAAAATTATTTAGATCTCATTAGGCTTATAGACACATCCATTACACACATTTGCATGAATATAAATCACACATGAAGAAACAGGAGATTTTTGCAGAATGGAAGTGAGTGATGACATCATGCAGAAAATAAGCAGCATCACTGTAACATGAAATTCTAAAATTATATTTTTATAAAAATAACAAATATAATAAATTAACATTAAATCCTTTTCTTTTTGGCTGAACTTTGTCTTACTGCAGTCAAAAATAATTACATGCTTTACTTTTATTATTCACCACCATGGTAGTTAAAATGCAATTTTGTTTGTAGAAATAATACATTTTCCATTATTTTCTGTGAAAACTGCAGTTACTATGGAGTTTTATCGCAAATGTTTCAAGCGCGTTATATGGGTGTGAAAGTGGTGATGGGAACCGAAGTCTGTTGCTAGGCAGCGGATATGACCGCTCGGCCTGTATCAAGCTAACAGCTACTAAAATCACCGTATTAAAACTACTGCTTATTATTATACATATGACATAGCTTGTTCCCTATATAGGACGGGTTATAAAGTGATTTCTTACTAATCCTATCGCGAAATTGATCGTTACAAACCTCAATGATCGTTAAACACGCTGTGATGCTAATCGGCTAGCTTGACGTGCACAGAGCAACTGTGGTCATTTAAGGGACATCAGTCAACACGTAAAAACTTAATATATGACACGCACAACATGATAATGGGAGACACGTAGTTTAAACGATGTCAAATAACAGTCCAGGGAATATTTGCATGCTATTCCGGTTGCAAAACAATGGAATGATGGGAAGGTGGGGCATAACAACACACTGATTACAATCGCTGATAAATAAAGATACGATACACCAATCTTACCGGCATATTCAGATTTGGATGAGTGTCTCTTATTTAGTGTGAAATAAAGGAGTGTTGACCCGTGCAGTGGTAATGGTTAAGATCATTCGGTTAGATGTTGTTTTCCCCCAGCACAGTCGCCCATCCCAAACTGTGCGCTACTGTCTCTGTTTACTGGGCATGCGCTTTAGCACCCGCCTATGATTTCATTCGTCACTTAACATATCTGAGAACTTTCACGTTTAACAGCTTTTTAAAACATGTTGACAAATCTATTTTCTATTATTTTTATCTTATAGCAGCATTTGTCCTATGTCATTGGACCTCCCCTTTTTTAATCTATGACACATCATTTATGTGTTTTTTTTAGCTGCATGCAATGTAATAAGTACACCAATAAGGTATCAACTAGCTACAACAATTTACTTAGTTTTAAAAGCATTACATTTACATTTATTCATGTGGTCGAAGCTTTTATCCAAAGCGACTTACAAGTATGATAGCATATAAAAAAACTTCAGCACGCTAAACAGTACCGTTAGTTAGAAGGCAGTGCTACTTGGAGGATGCTGGAGTAAGCAAGGGAGATAATGACCAAATATATATATATTTTATTGATTTATTGGTAAGTCAAACAAAAGCATAACACATAAAGAGAATTCACATTCATGAGAATGAATACATCTAGCTGGCATCATGTTCCAAAATAGTATTATCCCTCCATTTTTTTTCTTTTAACTCTCCTATTAAATTAAAACACTTAAATAAAGAGACACTGGAATCCTCTCAGTCCGTTATCACTATTATACGTTTAATACGTTTACATATTTAAAAATAAAAGTTACTTTAATTTTCAGGAAAGAGCTGCTATGAGGTTTTACACAATAAAACAATTCCACATATCGAGACGACAGGATGTTGTGCCTGAAATGACAACCTTGAGTACTTCAATGATCATGAGGGCTACGTCCAACATTCATGTATGCTCATAGATTGCATTTCTAATCTCAGGATTGTCTTTCTTACTCCTCACACCCTTCAAAAGTGTAATCAGTGATTCAGCATTCAAAAAGGCACAATCATCTTGTGTTAAACCAATGTTAAAGAAGAACTTTGTGTCAGGTGTGTGGATGAGACGTAATGTGATACTCAAAATACACAACAACAGACCAAACAGAATCTGTAAAATTCAGTAGAATTGAATCCCATCATTCACAACATTCTACAAAACCCCACAATCCCCAACCATTACGTTGTTTTATGAAATACTTTGGCAAATTGTATTAGGCAAATAGCAATTAACTATATAATAGTCTCATATTTAGCCATACTTAAAGATCGGGAATGACTTCTTTAAACTGTTAAACATGCTGGGTTCTCATGCTTAACAAGGTCAACTTGTCAAAAAACGAGTTAGATGTATCACGTAGTATTTCTGTATTTGATACAATACCCGTGCACTCCAACTTGTTTCGGAAAGTTTTTTTCTAATTCTGGATCCCTGTGTCGTCCTTTAAATTGCCAAAAGCACAGCAAGGCGAAAGAAAGAGCCCCCCCCCCACGAGCCAACATATGAGCGAGAAATGCTTACCATCAAGGTTATCTGCGCTTCGATATTGAAGTTTAGGTGTGTCTGTTTGTACACAGCATTTCAGGGATGGATCTTATAAAAACGATGGATGTAACGCTGGATTTGGAGATAGTTTGATACTGATAGGTGGCGCTGTCCAAGTGCTAAAAGATGCTGGACATGATCTGTACGCGGTAAGTCAAACTAAGTCATACGCCTGTGTTTTGTTTGCAAATGGCGTGTACTTGCATAATGTGCAAAACACGAAGGGATGATGTGATGATGTGTTGCTTGCTCGTGTTTCAGTTCCATCCCACTCTCCCCACCTATAGCAGCTTGTGTTTTTCCAGAAATAATCTTAAACCTGTATCTCTCTTCTATAAATTTGATCAAACAAAATACTATTCGTACATATGACGAATGCAATACTACTGTATAGGCACTCAAGATTAATATGAGATTAACAGAAACTGAATGTGATACGGCATCTTTAAAAACATTATGCAGAATTCTGGACAGAAAATTCCGTCTCGGCCTGCGTTTAGGTACACAGGATGTAGTTGTTTTGGGTTTATTACACAACAGGGTAAACAGGTGCAACTCTAACACAGCACTGGTCAAATAACATTTACACAACAGTAAGACTTTGGCACACTCAAAGGACTTTGTCCATGATCTCCAGTATGTTGTAGTGGAAAAGGCCTGTTTTACCACTGATCTCCTGGGTTACGAGAACCCTTCCATCTGGGCGTGGTCTTTGAACAATCACTATCTCTCCTTCCGTCAACGTGAGCTCTGCATCCGTCTTCGCATTATAACCTTTCATAACCCTGTATCTGGAGAAAACAATATTAGTCAGTCAGACTGTATCAAACACCAGTATGTGCTACCCTAAAGCATCTCCAGTATTCTGCGAATTGTGATAGGAAATGTTTTTCTGTTTAAAACACTGTTAGTCATTGCCTTTCACAATAAATCTCTGTCAATATCTGCAGCTAAATGTCAGATGCGAGAATAAAATGCACAAAAGACCACATTTGATCAGATAATGCAATACTTCCTTTAAACGGCACTTCAAGAAAGCTCACCTATTAGTGCTGGACTGGTGGTTTATTAGTACTGGTTTCATATTTAGTGAGAGGAAGTCCATGGCGGTAAGATCTTGCCCTGTGCTCTTCCTGGTTGGAAGCGTTTTTGTGTCCTTAAGAACTAAAGTACTTCCATCCCGACCCAAAATAGCAGAGGGATTCCAGTGATCCAGACCTGAAATGCCAGGTTGAGAAGTGGGAACGTTATGTCCTGCGGACATTCCTAGTCCTGAAGGTGTCATCTTCAATGTTGCCTGAGGAGTGACCCGAGCATCCAGGAACCGCACTGATTTTACAAACTAAAAAACAAAGACCAAAACCGCACCCATATTCAAAATAAGGCCGATGTGATTGTGCATACAAAGAAATGGAAGACTGTTAAACATTTGATCTTTACAAGGAGTGACTCTTACTCCTAATACACTTGTTTTTACCTTCTCTGGATTGTGTTTTTGAGCATCTGGTTTAACCAGAATAGACTGACGAGCATTGTAAGCTTCCTTCTGGATGGGATCTCGGGTTCCTGTTTGATATCCACCACCTGAGGGTGCTATTCCTTCATGTGTCCAATGCTGCGTTTTGATGGGGTTTGAGAACAAACCATTTCTCCTTTTGGGTAGAACGGGTGAACGTCCGAAAGTATAGATCGTCCCCAAATCCTGTGGAGAGGGTTGAAGTACTCTGGATGGAAGTTGAATTGTAGCTTCCATGGTGAGGCAACCCTAAAGAAACAGCCCAAGCAGACATAAAGAACATCAGAGAAAACAAATGCACCTGCCAAATCCTAATAGTTTCCTTTTCAAAAAGTATTCTGAATTTTTATTTTCAGTTAAATTGTATCATTCTGTATGTTGCAATATAACAAGTTATACGTGAGCCTTAGGAAAAGAAATGGGGCTGATGATGTTAACAGGACGATGATCAAAGGCCATGACCCTTGAAACAGATCACAAATATTCTTTTATTTAAATAAGTTCATTACATTGATAACACTGACAATTTAAGCTTCTTACAATGTAATTAATCAATAAAACCAAACTTTACAAAAAATAAAGAATTTTTCTGATATTTTTCAAATATAATTTTTTATATAAAATTATAAAATTCATTTTCAAATAATGTACTTTTTTATCCTTTTTATAGGAATGATAACACTATTTTCTTTTAAATAATTTGTTAAAGGGGTCATTTGACTCGGCTAAAACGAATATTATTGTTTGCTTTAGATGTAATACAATGTGTATACACGATTTATGGTTAAAAAACGCTGTATTTTCCACATACTGTGCATGTTTGTATCTCCTCTTTGCTCTGCCTCTCTGAAACGCGCTGATATTTTACAAAGCTCATCGCTCTGAAAACCGAGGTGTGCTATGATTGGCCAGGTCACTAGTGTGTAGAGATTATCGAATACTACACGGAAATGTAACGTCTCTTACCATAGTCGGAACCTCAGGCTGCGCCGGTACAATGAGATTTACAAGACCGCCCACCTTACTTGCGTATACATTTGGGCGGTCTTAGTCAAATCATACCACTAAGTGACGTACATACGTGGGGGTGTGGTAACACGAGGCGTTTTAGGCAGGTCTGGGTTCGCATTTGGATAGAATGCATCTTTTGTTCCGACACTTACATTTTTGCAATTTTACTTGTCTAATACATGCTGCGCAACTTATAACCCACCAAAGACAGGGAAAAACAATGTTTTTCTGCCTTTAATAATACATAATGTGAACCACAATCCGAAAAATATGCCAAAGGGAATAAGGTGAAGCCCTTAACATTTGTATTTATATATAATTACTTAAATAAAAAAAACTTAGGCCCGGATTCACAAGGCAAGGCTTAAGGCTATTACCAGACAAAAATGAATGTTTGACCTGTCTTTACGGATTATAACTTCTTAATTTATATTATAATAATATCTTAAAATATATCAGTGACAACGTTTTGTATTAAGATGAACACCAGTAATGTATTCTCATAAGGCATTTTTATAAAAAGCAACATTAATATCTTAATTCAACTAAGGCATAAGTTGTGTCTGTGAAACCGGGCCTCAAATATACTGTGCCAGCTAAAAGAAATCGACTTCCCACGATAGAACAGATGCAGCGTGCTGAGGCTTGCTGTTTCTCACCTCTGTGTGAAGTGTGGATGGAGCGTCTTACTGTGGTCCAACCCTGGTGCCCGCCCACCTGCGGTGCTCTCCCGGCACCGGCATATGACATCACAGTCATTGTAGCCGAAAGGGCGTCGGCATTTACTTTGTCTAAGGCCAGGACAACAGCCTGGGGCTTGTGTGGGGTGTGTCTATTTGTTGAAACTGTGCTTGTGTTAGGAACAGCCGGTTTGGTTTGTTCAAGAAACCTTGCAGATGTTCTGAGAGAAAATCCTTACATTATTATTGCAACCTTGATATTTAAACAGGACTGCCTTAAAACATAAAAATTCAGGAAATACTATTAACAAGACATCTACAGTGGCCCTAAAAACTATTTATAGACTTAAAAATGTCTTAATGCCATTGGATTAAATCACATTAGAGACAACCTGGAAAATTGTCCAAGGCCTGTGACAAATGGGCATCACCATCTAGGGATAATTTCATAGATGGTACACGTTGGACAGAAGCAAGAGGGGACTGTGCATCACACACAAATTATCGCAATAATTGACAACCACAAATGGATAATACTATAAGTTCTCTTAGTAATAACTGCATACGTCAGCAGTGACTGGTGGTTCTTGCTCAAACCACTTCCCCTGAAGTTTCCACAGCTGCCCTCTCAGAGTAACCACAAGTGGTTGTCACAAATGACTATACACATGATCCACCAACACATGATAACCAAAAAAATACTACATCTACGTATCACACTTTCTTTACTCTTTTAAATTCACACATTTCTAAATATGATACATTTTCAAAGTCACTGATCTTAAATAACTACATAGATATAAAGAATCTCCTCACCTGAGCACAGGTGTGACATAGTTGGCTGGCAGGATGCCGACTTTGCCCGTTCTGAGGGACAGTCCACGCAGCCATCCTTCTTTGAATTTCCCATAAACCCCCACCATTTCACCCTTCCTCAACTCCAGCTCTTCGGCGTGATGGGGCGTGTAGGAATACAGCGCCGCACACCTGCAAACAACAACATATCATCAGGTTAAAAGTCGTTTGACATGGAAATACATGTTTTTATCAATGTTTTTGGTCCATAGCTACAATTTTTTTTTTTTACAGTGACACACTCACACACTGATGGAGAGCTGCTGGGTGGCAGACATCTTGCTCTCAGAGGGCGTGAGGGGGGTCTGGGGGTTAATCAGAGCCATGGTGATGGTTGGCGGACTTTCACCATTCATTTTTCTGTCTCTCTGTTATAGTGAGAAAGAAAGTGGTTATTTACTTGTCTGCAGACATGAAAAACAACATGTAATCATTACCATTTAATACAATACTGTATAAGCTTTGTTCAAGTCCCAACGCATTTACAGTGTGACAACATCCTGATTTTTGCCGCTTTAAAACCAGTTCATATCCAAGCATGGTTCTTACAAACAATTTTAGGTAATCCATGAATCATGTGGTTAATTAGGATGTTACACCCTGCTTATTAAGTAATCAAGCTATTATATAACAGTTATTATGTAACAGTAACTACTATAACAGTTTGAGCTCCAAATACCTTCACTGGACAATTTAAAAAATAAAGCATTATATTTTGTAAATCAAACAAAAACATCTTACATTAAGGTCTTGTGCATTAAGTAAGGGATAATGTACAGGCAGCCGGTTGTCTCACTGAAATAAGCCCTGATATTGTTATCAGGACCCGACGTGATCAGTGTGATCAGGACTCGCTTTTACACGGCTACTTGCCAGATGAGAAAAATATGGACATGGAATGTGAAATTTTTTAAAAAATGTCTAGCTTTATTATTTATTATTACCGAATGCAGAACTTTCGCAAGGAAAACACCTTTACTTTAGGTTTTAAAATAAGACACGAGGTTCAAATGTCATGAATAGGCAATTTGGTTTAATACTTTGTAAATATAATGTCATATGTTATTAAATATTTTTTTACAAAAAAACTCTCAAAATGATTTACTGCATCCAGGTTACCATGTGTTATTAATTTTAAGAGGTTATTATCGTGAAATAACGAACCTGCAAATGTTGCAACTGCCCAATAAGAATCAAGCATTCAAACGAGCCGTATAATAACATTAGTTAAAGCATTTGCTAACATAAAATAACAATAAAAAATATTTTATTTTAAATAAAATGTTTCATGTTTGTTTTAAATAAAATATTTCATGTTTGTTTCGGCATCCAACCACTTTGCCTTAGAGACTGAGAAAGGGGGACACTTCTGTACACATCACAGTAGTTTTATTCGATAAAACAAACATTTTGTGGTACGGTCAACAGAAAGTTGGCCATCCCATCGCTCACCCTCTACCAACATGCTCAAACAAATTATCAACCCGGATATAAAGGAAACGGAAGTGAACACACCTAAAACACATGATTACAATCAACCAATAAGAAAAGGAAAATGAATTAGTGCCACTACAATGTTCATTCGTATTGGTTAACTTTTTTTTAAATGTATTTGGAAATATTGTAATAACTTTAAGATTAATAAACATGTGAAAAGGTAGTACTGTGGAGTACAATAAATGAGGAGACGAGAGACGAAGATGCGTCGTGTCACCATTACTCTTCACTTTAATATATCTCGCTTTGAACAGCGTAAGGTCAAAACAATCACGCACATCTACAACCGGAACACAACATAAACAAACTCCTCCCTCCCTTAAAGGTACAGTACCTCGGTCAATGTCTCTTCAGTATTACTTGTGGTTCGCTACAGTACATTATTTATTCAAGTTAACATTAAATATACTGTTTTTAACTTGGTATTTGCTGTTTAAAATGTTAACATATGGAATCGTATTTGTCCCTAAAAATGTACTTTTTTATCATTACCTTGAAAACCTCAGAAAATGGTTGGTAATGATTAATATTTTTCATTCATGTGTACTGCTGTAAGAAGATACTAATGACTTAGGGTTTGCCCCTCAACATTTCAGTGTTGCGTAACTTTAATAACGTTTTAATATAAGGATTTATAAATATGAGTAATTACACTGCCAAAGTCAAGGATTTTCACCTTTTAATCACTTATAAGCATAAAGCCTGTGACTCTCTCGCTGTTGTGCAATTACAAGTTGACAGTCCCAAAAATTAACATGAAGTTTCGAGGGTAATTCTGGAGTTATTTTGGTAGCTCTCTTACATAATATCAAATAAACATCTCTGACATTCTACGCAGAACTTACTCTTCAGACCTCCCAGTCAGGTTTTCTTTCTAACAAACCACAAAGATTGAGACCAAGGGCTAAGAAAAGACGGAGGTTGGCTGATGGAGAAGTGAGTCCGGTCAGCTGAGTCATTAATCTTGAACTAAAATCCCATATAATATTAGAGCATTACGAAAGCATGATGAAACAAGAGAGCCATATGTAATTTTGACCAACTCCATGTCTCTTTAATACGCTTACACTTTTCTAAGAGACTACAGGTGATTACAGTCTAGTAACACCAGCGCTGCCGTTGAAAGCCACAGAGAGTTTCACATGCATTACTGTGACGATGATGATTAAATAATCTCTTAAAAGAGCACAAGAACAGTCAGCTGTCATGAAGAAAGTTGTTTTAAAAGGCAGGCGAATCAGTACTAAATAAGTTTAAATGCTTTAAAACGACCCTTTCTGATAAAAGCAGATGGTTGGTCAATAAATCTTGCCTTGTTTGGCTTTTCATTTGGTTTTATGACAGCTACAGGGTTTTAGCGCTTTGCTTCGCGTCGTGCCACAACGCCTTAGCTGTTATAAAATGCACTGTAAATTGCACAGTGGCTTATTGCTTTAGTATAATTTGAGCCTTTTGACTTCATTCAACTTCCACTCACATAAAGATATGTAAAGTAACCTGCATTTTCATGTTACAAACAAAGATGGGGACTGAAAGGCAAACTATTTAATTTAAACAAATAAAATTTGTCCAAATTTGCATTTTCTTCCTGGTTTGGTTTGGTTTGCTTTCACATGGCAACATTTCTAAAAGGTCCAAAATCCGTTAATGCAAGTCTTGTGAAGAAAAATATATTTTTTGCATTATGAGTGCAACACTATTCTGTCGGCTCGAGTGATTAAAGCTAATCTCACACATTGTGAACCTTTTTAATCTTTGGTTGTTCTGAAATATTCCATCAATATTTACTCACCCTCTTGTCTTTTCAAACCTGTATGACTTTCTATCTCGCACAGAACACAAAACAAGACATATTGAAGTAAGTTGGTAACAAAACACCGCCGGCACACATTCAATTCTATTGTACTGACACAAAACAAGTGCAATTGAATGGGTGCCAGTAACAACATTCTTCAAAATATCTTCATTTGTGGTCTGTGGAAAAAGGTCAAACAGGTTTCAAATGCCAAGAGTAAACGATGACAGAATTTCCTTCTTTTTATTATTTTAGTGGGACATACCTGTGCATTAAACGAGTACGCTAAATTGTCATTAACGCCAAACCTGACAAAACTAGAAAAAATGTTTAAAGAAATTTTTGCTCTGTTTCTACACAGTGCAATTGTGTGGCTGTAAAGTTTCTTTAATGGTTCATTTTTTATCAACTTTAAGGCTTGACAGCTCCAGTCCCCATTCAATTTCACAACAAAGCAAAGATCAGACACTATCACACAGTGAAAAGCTAGTCATACAGTTTTGGAGTGATGAAGAGTTCCGTAAATGCTGATGCCGTTTCCATTTGGGTAAATTGGTGCTTTTAATATTTTCCTGCTATTCAAAAAGACACTGTTGAGTCAGAAAAAGTGGGTATATTTCCTATGACTTCACCTGAAAAAACAAACAAACAAATAATCCAGTGTTAACTAGCCTCGGGCGGATGGCACCATGACTCCTCATTCCATCATGTGAAGTTCCCCTCGCCTCCTATTAATGACACAGCTGATGGCAGGAGGAGTGAGAGAGAAAGTCACTGCTCGGTGGAGGGGAATGAGCGTTTCAACCAGATAAGAGAAAAGTGTTATGTAACCCATATGAGTCATGAGCTTGTAAGCGGCGAAAGAGAATGGGGCACTTTTAGCTCTGGAGCTACATCGACTCCCTCTCAAGATGAAAACAATCTTTTATGGACAGAGAACTCTTTTGTGAAAAGATATAGGTGTCGTGAATCACAAACATTAACAACGATTTCAAAACATTGTGTTTGAGTTTGGCAAGAACACACTTTATGCTTGTGATGAGATTCAAGCAAGAATGTTTTAACAGAGATTATTTATTAATATCTACGGTTCCTTTTTTTGCAGAAAACCACACACGCACTGTAGCATAAATAAACTCTTGGCGTACCAAAACTTAAATCTCTGACTCATCACCTACTGAAGCCGAATCATACCATTGTATAAAAAAACACACGCACGGAAAAGAACTCTCTGAGATTAACAAACAATCATTGTACCAATAAAAACAATTGTGAGGCAAAAAGATGCACGCACCTTGGGCAAGTTTCTGCGAGAGCTCCTCAAATGTGGCTTGTTACATGTGCCGAGATGTGGCGTCTTGTTGGAGGCGGAATGTGCGCTGGAGCTGAAGTGAGGTGGCCTTTGGCTATGGCTGCGGGGAGGATAGTTCAGGCTGTTCAGGAGACTGACATTCGGAGGCCTGGTCGACTTGTAAGATGGTCCAGAGAGCTGCCTGTGGGCGCGAGCATCCGCGTTAACCCCACCGCCGATCCGTGGGTGTGATTCCACAGAGTCCCTCCTTCTGTGTTTTTCCAGAAGCTTGTGCGCCGCTGGATTGGGCTGTGGTGGGAGACACAAAGCCTGTTAGTGGGTATTTCCTGCCTGAAACACTTCACCTGCTGCGTCTCCAGCAGCAGAAAAGTGGATTTAATCCCACCTGCTGAGCCAAACTTCTTATTCTAAGTGAAAGTGGCAGACGTAGCTACTAGACTGAAGAGCACACAGTTAATATGGACCGATGCTGCAAATCTTGGCAGGAGTGACCCCCTCCCTCCCCGTCATGTGCTGCACTGCCACCGAAGTAAAAGGACGCATTACTGCATCTTCACGCCTGGCTGGCCAGCTTTAGGATGCCAGAGTGGTGCCGAGTCAAGTGCTGAAAGGGAAGCTGGCTGTTTTATCAAACTAACCTCAGATATGATCCAGTGGAAAACATTCCCATCTGGAGTTTTATTATCTTGCACGTACTGATGCTGGAAGAGAAGCGGCAGAACAAAACCACTAGATTCCAGCAGCACACTCGGTGACAACTTCTAAAAGCTTGTTATCACACATCATGAGTAGCTAATGACACCGTCTAGATGAGGTCCTTCGGTTCTAAATTTAACGTTGGCATTAAAGAAAAGATTATGAGAAACAAGGCGATCCTAAATAATGATGATGAATTCATCACGAAAATTATTTATGATGCAATTTCAGATTATTATTATTGTATAGACCACTTCGGATGACGTGAACAATGCTGGTTCAGAAGAACTTCTCGTTTCAGTTTTAACACTACACAAACTTTTGAACGTAACAATAAGATGTAAGATGTAACAATAAAACGAAACCGTAAGGGCATCTGGACCACTGTTAACGTCTTGTGAAGTAGTCTATAAACCCCTGGGCAATACAAAAATTTCAAGAAATTCACATTTGTAATGCAAAAACTCTTAATTTGTCAAGAGCAAATGTACACTGCAAAAAAAATCTTACTAAGCATTTTTGTCTTACTTGGTATTACAAGTATTCATACAAAGTTCTTAAATCATTAAAATACATTTGATTGCCAAGGACACCATAGTGCAAAATAAATACACTTAAATGTATTTGAAACACATTTATTTCATGCAGTATACTGCTAATCCATTTGAGGTTTATGTACCTAATAAAATACCATGCGATTGTACTTTTGGGCCGGTTTCACAAACAAGATTTAACTTAATCCAGGACTATGTCTCAGAAAAATGTGAATATTTAAGTCGCTTTTATTGTGTGATTTTGGGCACAGACAAGAGATATTTAAATACATTTTACGTGGACTGGGGACTGTTATTCACCACAGTTATTAAATACCTAAGACATACCTAAGCAGTATTAAGAAGTATTCATAGGAACATTAGTATACATGAGTGTATTAGTTAAATGATCTGAAAGCACATTTAACTAAAGATTATTACATACGAATGAATAACAAAGCGAAATTTTAAGCATGTTTAAGAGCACATTTGAGCACTATGCAGCAATATAAAATCTAGAAATGTCTCTGGGGCCTAGATGCCTGAGGCCTTAATTCTTTAGTTGAAAAACCTAGGTACTTTCCACTGACCTTGTATACAGATAAGATACGGACATGGTCCAGCAGTTTTTGATGCTTTCATATGAGGTGACCTGCAACTTTATTAAAAATTAGGTAATAGCGAGTGCACCCCCATTGAATACATACCTTGTTGCCTAGGATTAATTTGTGCCAGAGAAACGACAATTGGTTAAGAAAAATAAGAGATATCAGGAAATTACCTGATTGGTTTTAGAAGGGAACACCTTTCAGTTTAACTATAAATGTAGGACGGAAAACATTTTGTTTTCAGATGACTTGGAACATCTCACTTTGTTTGACTCAAGAACATAAAGTTAACTCTTTGACAACTTGACCTACATTTTTTGAACTGCAAGATCAACTTTTCCCTATCACTTTTAATAAAATGCCATATATAAACATTACTGGTGTGCATCTTGAGACAAAAGAATGGCAATAACATGTTTTAAGATAAGTTTGGGCAAGTTATTTTCGGTTAAGACATCTTAAACTTTCATTATAGTCTAGGACTAGTTTAAACCTTGTCTCTGAAACCGGGCATTGGTATACTAAATTGGTATACTTAAAGTCTGTTAAAATGGAACAACTAATTTGTATTTAATTGACTTTAATTGTGCAGAAGTAAGGCTAAGGTACAATCAAAGATATCCTGAAGTATATTTGATCATGCTAAAGTGGAATTATTGCAAGTACACTTAAGGTATAGGTAAATATTTCAAATTAAAAGACTGATCTTCTTAAAAAATCACACTTTTTAGGCTTAATATTAAGAAATGTGCATTGCATACAAGCATACATCTTAAGCGACATGTCAGTAAATACATGTTAATACATTTAAACTATGCTTATTATAAAATAAACGTATTTTAATTGTATTGCTTCTTACAAGGGCAGTGAAATATTAAGTCTTGTTTTATGAAAGATAATACCACCCTCGAGTTGTTCCAAATATAATTCTGTGATATCTTTGTTCTGATGAACACAGAGAAAGATATTTGGAAGAATGCTTGTAACCAAACAGTTGTTGGCCACCATTGACTACCATAGTATGACAAATTACAATGGTAGTCAAAAGTGACCATAACGGTTTTCTTTTCTACATTCTTCAAAATATCTTATTAACCAAAATATCAGAATTTTCATTTTTGAGTGAACTGTTCCCTTAACAACCTTTTATTTTATTTTGTGGTGTAATACTGTAGGATCTGGAAATTTCCCAAAGACATTGACACGATTGTAATATGGTTAGCAATTAGTAAAAACCCTATTACCTCTGTAAACTGCAAGGGAAAAATCCCAACTTTGTCTCCAAGTTTTCCCTCAACCCAGTTTTCATCCACTTGTTTAATAAGAGTAATGCAGTCTCCCTGTGGGGCGAGAGAGATAAGCACATTGTAAGGTTGGGTGTACAGACGTCCCTGAAGAGTTTTACTTGGCTCATATGATTCAGAGTTGCAGGCATCAACACTTTGTGACTGCAGGCTCATAACTCGCTTCAGACCCATTTGGGCCATCTGCTCACCAAAAAAAACACTCCACTGGAATGTACTTTAATGAACATTGTCGAAGCTGTTATATAATTCAAGTTCTGCAGTCAAAGTAACAATAGTGAACCTACATTAAAGAGCCCAAAGCAAAGTTACATTTCTTTTCTTCGCTCATCATATTAGAGTTCTGACTTCTCCAAAATTCAGTATTTTAAGTTTACTTTGCATAGAAATGTTATGATTTGTTCATTAAGAGAAGGATTAAATAAATAAAACAGAGAGATTCACCTTGAAGAAGGTCAGCCATTCCTTGCTGTCGTCAGGATGGAGATTGTTAACATTGAAGTCACACAAAGCTCTGCAGAAAGCCAAATGCTGTGGCCGCTCACCGATGACCTGAACCCCACTGACTGGAACCAGACCACAGCTTTCACTAGCTTCCCCATAATACCAGTTATCATCTAGTTTCCAGCGTAGATAAACGACATCGCCTGACTTCATTGTGAGCTCCCCGGGAGCATTACCCTGAAAGTCATATAAAGCTTGAGCCTGCACCTGAAATAGATCAAAACAGATGTTAAAAAGATGCCTGGGTCCTTTTTTAATATAAACATTTGCATAAAATTGCATTATTAGGATATTTTTGCTTCGTGACACTTTAATTACATTTATGCACGCCTCCCCCAATTATTACTAGTATATTCTTTCAAAACAACTTAAAAAATACGAATTGTGATCTGGATGTGTTCTTTTGTTTACATCTTGATTTTTCTGCAACTGTATAGACGGTTTCAGCAGCAACAACATAAACAAACGTTATGTGGCCATACTTAACTTCCAGAGGACCTCTGCAAAGAATCAAAAACTGTGGAGCAGTTTTAATGTAATTTAATACAATTAACATACAATAAATATTAATACTTATTCAAATAAATTACATGAAATGAGTTGTTATATTATAACCAAACACAGACCGGAAGAATACTATGGGCCAGGCCTTGTGTGTCTGATACAACCATCTCTACTGTAACAAAATATATGTTTATAAATATTTATATTTCTCCACTCTGTTGAAACTACATTCCGGTTGTTTAATGGAAATGTACGAACAACCAGCACGTGGTCTCCTCAGTGCCCAAAAGCTTACCTAACTTTCAAACAGAGCTACTGTTTGTTACTGCAACTGCACAGGCCCTTTAATCCACTGAAACTCAAAGCCACTGACCTACTTTAGCCAAACCAAAGCCCAGTTTGTTTCATTGATAAAACGTAACTGGACACATGGTTCTTTTAAATCGCAAAGAACAATTATATCACACATAACTACTTTTAATTGCATACAAAAAATCCTGCTGACATAATCTTTGAATATAACAATTTGACAATATTAACAGTTTGTTAACACTTGCTATGCAGGTTTCTGGTTCCATTGTAGAAATAACTAAAGATTGTGTTCTGTTTGATGTAGACACAATGAAATGTGATACAGCTGGACATTTTTAGCCTTTTTTGCTGCTTCAGCACAATGTCAGCACAATAGCAGCATAATAATAATAACACTATATTACATCATAACCCCTAAAAGGGAAGACAGCCAGCAGGCCCGACCCATGTGCACGTCACAAAAACACTAAGAGCAACTGTGATAGGAGACAAAGATGTTTTTATGGTCTGAAGATTTCAAATCATTGCTCACGGTCTAATGCAAAAAGTACATGAAGTTCTTCTTACCCCCCGTGTGTTCTGGCCTTCTTTGGGAAATTGCAGGTGCAAATCCTGAATGTAACCACACAACAGTTCCTCTTGGTCCGCCGAGCTCACGTATCTCCTCGATCTGTCCCTCGGTGTGCCCAGAGGACCCCCATCCTGGAGGCTGTCTAGAAGTCTGACCAACAGATGGTTATTGGGCAGCTCCTCCACTGATCCAGGAGTAGCAGCTCTGCATTCTGGGCAGCACATCTGCTGAGGAACCGATGCCTCGTGCTGCTGTAGGCATGTTTTACAGAATGTGTGCTGGCATGGCAAAACCTTGGCAGATCCGTCTAAAGGCTTCGTACATAGAGGACACTGCAACAGGTCGAGCACTGCCAGATCCTCCATCACACCATCACGAGCTTACACTCCCGGCACACACCTGTCAAACAACATTAGCTCACTTTACGTCGTCATCATCACTCACATTATTGTTTAGTCGAGGTACAATTTCTAGAATTACTTTAGTCAAAAATCCCGCTCAGACACTTTATGATCTAATTTTATACATGTATGCTTTTCTAATAGCCAGAGTTATGTTACTGTACTTCCGTCAACACTTACGCTGCGCATGACGTTGTACTCTGCCCACCTGTGAACAGGTGTACGGACAGACACGATGGTCATTAACCTTACACCTTAATAATAATATTAATAATATTTACCTTAAACATGCGTTGTTAAATCGGATGTCGACATACACGAATGACGTACGGAAACGTGTGACACGACGATGGGTCGAGCGAGCACGTGATCACATCTGCCTGGTTTTACGCCGTTTCGCGTAACATTCATATTCATATTCCGCCGTGAATATGAATGTCACACAGGCTTTATTCGCGATTAAATATAGACATACCTTTATCTTGGATAAAAAAAAGGCAGAAATAAGATGAAGATATGAGCCTTTAACTCGATTATTGCGTGTAAAGATACTTTCGTTGACTTTGAGATTCAGCTCGAGTCGAGAATTGGGTTAAATGTCAGACCGGCTAAGATTTATAAGAGCACTGAGCATAATGTTCATGTGCAACTATACACTGTTGAACATTATAAACACTTTTCATTACACTACAACTTCATACACTTTGTTTTGCACACATTTAAAATTTGTATTTCTTGTATATAATATAAGGCACAACATGTATACTGTACAATATAGCAGATTGTCACATACACAACTGTATTCAAATACATAAAGTTGAAAACGTTATGAAACCGCGTCTTAGTTATACATTTGTATGACTAAATTACATATAAAGCAGTAACATGTTCGTTTAGTCAATGTAATACTAGCGCCCTCTTGTGGTTTTAAATGTTTTCAACGTGGCATTGCTTTATAGTTTCTGGATAATCAGATGCACAGATTATTGAGAAGAAAAATCGTTTGATTTGAGAGGTGATGAGATTTCTGGTTATAATAATGCAGTCTGAATGAGATCATGAATTATTGCCTAGTTTACGTTGCAATGAAATTTCTCAGATGTCTTTTGAGTCTGTTGGATTTCCATTTCACACATCTCTTCCCAAGGCCCGTAAGCATCTCACTCTTTAATTATTCATCTGCCTTTTGCTGTTCACACATGCACGTGTATGATGAATCTTTTATTTGGTTCGTAAACCTGCAGAATATTTTTTCCAGTTTCTTTCAAGAGGCAGATTTTTTTGTACATTTTTGATATGCCGTATTTTCACGTAGATGAATATCAGGAATGTTAACAACCAAACAAAGCTCAACGTCACTTTGGTTGCTGTATGTGAGCTTCGATGGGTGAAAAAACGGCAGTGTAGATTTACTTTAATCAGAGACATCTTTTGGACTTGGCCAGCAGAGGGAGTAGTTTAGTATACACAAGCAACAAATTCTACGAGATTTCCTCACACAAGTTGACCATTGACTCAAAATAACCTTATTTTAGTTAATTAAAGTTTTTATTTATGTTGTTTGTTTGTTTGTTTTCAATCACTAATTTAGATTTGTGTTTTCTCCGCAATTTAAAGTCATAAGGTCATCTGAGTTCTTTAGGAATGGGTGTATGGGTGTTTATAGGCTTCCATTACACTCCATCAATTATTTATGAGCTGATTATATGGCTTTTGTTTCCTGCCATTATTTCTGAGAGTTCAATCAAAATTGTCCGCCCACATTAGGGCTACATTTCCTTCCCTCACTCACAGCTAAAAAATAGTTTACTCCTGTACACCTACTGTAAACGGTAAATTTCAATCATCTTTTTTGTAAAGTATCTTCGTAAATACAGTATATACAACTGGTTGAATGTTTTAGAACACTTGAGTGAAATGTTTTTCATTTTCTAAAAAAGGTTTTGATCCTTAAATGACAAAAAATATAATTTTATTACAAACTAAAATTGTATTTAATAGAAATGCCTTTAAAATGCATGACTAAGCAGCCAATAATACAGCAGAATAGATCAATATTGTTTAACAGGTATCTCAGGGTAAAACCCCCAGAAGGTGCTTGATAAAATTCCAAGAGAAAATTTCTGCTTATTTTAGGCAAAAGTTGACAACGTTGAAGATACTAAAATATAACAAGTTTTATTCACTTCAACATAATTCACATCTTTCCCTTTGTGTGATCCTACAGTTTTGATGACTTTAAAAAATCATATCTTAAGAAATTTAATATCAAAAAATACGGTAGACTGTGCTTAATGTTGACCTCTTAACCAAAATGTTAAATTCCCGCTTATTTGTAAGTACCTGGATAAGTTTCTGATAACTGCATAGATGTAACTGTAAAAATTCAGCCGTGGAAAATTTGCGAGACCATTCCAAATGTTCATTTAATCAGCATTTCTAGATGTATTGTGGTCATTCCACACTGTAAAAAATGTTGTTTCAACTAATTATTATTTAGTAACTAGATGCACAGAAATTTTACGTTCACTCAATTTCTGTCTCCAAAGAGTTACTTGAATTGTTATTATTTAATTGGCCCAAACTTGACTCAAATATTAAAAAGTATGCTTGCTCAACTAGTTTTATAGCTCATTCAACTAAAGTTTAATATTTGAAAACATACTGCAAAGATTCTGTCAATTACAAATGAAAGTATTTTCCCACATTTTATCTGTTACTTCAATTCATTTTTATAATTTGGGAATTTTAACTAGAAAAACCAGTGGAACTATTTACAAATAATTGCACATTGGAATCTTTACTGGAATCTTTCGGTCACAAAAAGTAAATCACACAAATAAACCAAGACATATCCAGTCTTCTCAACAAAATCAAACCTCAGGAGTGACATCAAGTCACTCAGGTATCACAGAAAAAAACTTTTCCTAAATGCATACAGAAATATTATTGTTGTATTGCTTAAAAGTGGATATGAACTTATATGAACGTTTCCTTTGCAGTATTCGATGTCTGAAAAAATGCAGAGCATCTTTTCAATTGTTTTGACCTGTTTCTCCAGTTTTCAATTTCAGCAAATAAATGCAAACAGAAACAATATTTGACATGTGGGAGAAATATTGTTTAGTAGTTCACAGAATGCAACAAAAATGCTTTTTTTACCTAAACACATACCTATAACAGAAAAACTGAAAATAATTTGTAAATGTTCTCTTTTCTGCGGCTGTGTATGTAAAACCTCTTCTCAAACATGTTGTAATACAGTTTTCTGCGTGTGTTACAAAACAACCCGCAGTGCTATAGACCAAACTAAATATCAGTGTATTGTGATTAAGTGCCAGTTTTAAGTGTCACAAAAAGGTCAGAAAATTCCCACAGGTCAACATTTTCAACCCCTGCTATGAAATGAAGTAAAAAATCTGTCACTTTGGATCAACTTAATTATCCTTCACCGGATGCCTCACATCTAATTTGGAAACCAAATGTTATCTGCTATAGTAGCAGGTGGTCCTCTGCCAAATGTTTTCAGCATCCATCTACAGTGCACCTGTGCTTGAATTCTGCTTGTGCTCTGGTTCGACAGGTTATATGCCATGTATACAATAACAGGTTGCGGTGTGTCAGTATGCATTGAAAAATCTCCCTCAGGACTCTTACTCATATCAAATAACTAACCTGTATATGATTGAATTAAATACTGCATTTAAGAAAATGCAGTATTTCCAACCGTGATATGAATTCCATACCAATTAGCCTACCAGGTTTAATCCTGTGGTGGGCTGATTTTGTCAGACATTTGTTGTGCTTGTCCATTAATAAAGGACTTTCATCAATGTGGCATCTGTGATGTTGTGACATTCTGCCTGACCTATAGGCGAGCCGTCTAAGGTCCTGTTTACCCTCAGGTCCTGACAGGCCATCATCAGAAATAAACCTCAAAAGCTCCCATTACAGAGAACATAACGTTCATTTGCACAAAAAATGATCTGCTGTGTACTGCACTGATGTGAGTTTGGAGGAATCATATATCGGCTTTAGACCTTACATCTGGGTACACTTAAGAAAGACAAGTCACAGATGAGATCTCATAAAACCCAGTTGTTTGAGATGTCACAAATATCCTATCTATTTCGCCGAGACAGTGAATGGATTAAATGAAGACCAATCTCCTTGGTTCTCAGATGTATTGAAGTCTCTTGAAGAAAAAATAGAAATAAATGTCATGTATCACTGTTTCAAACTGTGCTCAGACTGGCCAAAAAAAATGCTTACATTAAATCTTTCACTGTGAACTCATCGCATTTTTTAAGACCTATGATTTTTAAGATCTATGGTATCCACAATAATTTCATAATTATTTTTTATTTAAAATTATGATGACGGTACATAAAGAATTTGTGTCTCTTTTTATTTCTAATAAGTAAATTTAATAACAAGATATAAAATGTTATTTTTCTTACAGTGCCAAAAAATTAAGTGATCAATGAATCAAAGCAACATATAGTTTAAGATTGCTGTAGCATTCTTTCATTGCAACACTGCAAAATTCATAAGCTTTACAATAATTATGCATTCAGTAGAGACCACAATAAAAAATGTGAAATAAAGTAACTTGAAAAGGCCACACAGAAAGAATGGAATTATTGCATATTTTTCCAAAATTGGAAAAATAACTGTATGGACAGAACAGAAATATGGAAAAAAACACCTAAATTAATGACCAAAATGACCATATTTGACCCAATCATAGGCTGAAACAACCCAGCGTATATTTTAATTTAAAACCAACAACATGGTTTATTCATATTTTACCCAACCATAGTTTGAAACAACTCAGCATTTTTTTACTGTGTAAGCTATGACAGAACAACCCTCCAAACAATAAAAGGTTCCTCTGGGAATCAATTAAAAAATATTAGACATCATAAGTAGTGTCAAAGACTCAGTCTTTATTGAAGCCATTTTTTAATTGAGGAAAACACAAACAGCTGTCAGACAAGCACAGTGCCTATACATATAGGAAACAAATAAGCTTTCAAGCCAGCTGCTTCGCTGTTTATCTTCTCTGAGAGCACAACATGTTCACTCTGAAGTCTGAACAAATGAAGGAGAGAATGGGCTTGAGTACAACACATTGTACTGTGTGTGCTGTGGGTTAAGGCTGATTAACTAGCTAAATTAGAAAACCCAACCACAATGACCTCACACCAAACACATTTTTGAAATCATTGATCTCTCTCAATTCCCTCATGGTTTATTCACATTGATTCCCAATGAGAGCCATTGGCCGAAGAGGAAAATTCCCCTCAGAGATAAAAAGAATGCCGGAAGGAAAATGAGCCCAATTTTAACATCAGCGCACACATAAAAGCCCATCTGAATGTTAACTGAAGCAATGAGACCTTTTTTGGTATTATGTGGTTACTCACATGAAAAGACAAGACACGGCTCACGGTTGCAAATGAAAGATAAAAAACTGTATGCATTATAAAAATCGAAGGAAATAAAACATTTTGTATTGTGCTTATGCAGCTCACACTTTCAAAGAAGAACTCACATGTTTGCAAATGATGAATCTAATTCACATCTGAATTTGTACTTCATGCCTTTCCCACACTTATCTTCTGGGAGACAAACCAGCTCAATCATCATAGATTTGATGTGTCTGTGTGTTTCTAATTCAAATTCCATACAAAGATGGATTTTTTTAACATTGTCTCGGTTGGGGAGATAGAAACAACCCTTTTTTGCTTGAATTTCTCAAGAAATTGTGTCCTTTTATTAAACACTTGCAATAAGCAGACCTACTGATACCTCTGCTGTACAGGCTCTGTGCATGCCACCTAAAAATATATTATTAACAAATGTGCAGAGCTGTTTTTCGTGCATTCATTTATTTTGCTGAAATTTTATTTTTGGTGCTGGCGTCATGTCTTTAAGAATCAAATGCAGGTGCAGTTCAGTTTGTCATTGGACTGACATTGGAAATTATTTGTGAATGAAAGGTAATCCACTTTTCTATACCGTTTACCTTACATAAGGTCACAGGAGCACTGGTTACCTTTCCCAGAAATAGAGTATTTTGAGTAGAGGGGAGCACAGAGGACAGGTGAACAGCTTATCACAATGCCCTTCGGTTGATTGATGTTTTAACATAGAAATTCATAAAGACTGTCAATAACATATCCAGGTTATGTTGTGCCCCAAAGCATACAAAAAATATGTAAGACTTTATAATACGTTTCCTTTTGTTAACATTGGTTAAATAAAGTGTATTAATCTTAGTCAATGTTAATTCTAACATTAAGTAAAAAAGATAATCAAAAGAGTTAGTACGTAATGAGATCACCATCGAAAATTTTTATTTATTTGAACTTAAATTAACAAAGAAATAAAACATTTTGTAAAAACAATTAAAAAAATCACCAAACCCAAAATAAAATTAAATAAAAAAAGAAAGAAAGAAATACAATAAAACAATTTCTTAATATTTTTTCTCGTTTTCCAGAACAAATATCTAAAATGCCCTAAATCAAGACACATTTCCTTTCTGTTTATGCTTGAAACTAGAAAAAACTAAGATAAACATTTCATAAAATTTACTGAATTAAGTTGACAGTTGAATTGAGTTTTATTATGACATTATTGGACATTTTTCTTGCTTTAAGCATAAACTTATTTAATTGTGACTATTTTCTTCCGAAAACAGCAGTTTCTTGGCGAGTAAATGTGTCTCATGGAAAACAAGATGAAAATGCAAGCAAACTCAAAATAAAATTGTTGTTGCACATGATATTATTCATTTGTCATAACAAACATGTAGGAATGAAATCGTGATCTTTTTACGCAAAATACTATTTAGTTTGTATTAGTTTTATTAACACAAAGTTAAGGCATGAAAATCTCAGCTTAAACATTTACGTTTAAAAAAGGTGTTCTCCTTATTTGTAAAAGAATGCATATCTAAAATATAACGGCTTGCTTTTTGGTCTGTTCTTGTGCATTAGCACCTTGACACTTGTTTGGTTGTGATGCTACTTAGCACTGACAGACTGCAGACACGTTACCAATAAGAATGTCTGAAGAAACCAGCTGTAACCGCGATGAGATGCACTTTAAAGGGGTGAAGAGACAGAAAGAGAGAGTGCCAAGCTGAAAACAAAACACGTATTCACAGTGTGGCAAAATGGCATGAATAAAATGTTGCTTGCACCCTCAGGCATGCATTTATTACTCTGATGGGTCACAGCCTCCCCCTCCTTTATACCGGGACACACCCCGAGCCAAGCTGCATATATCTTCCTCTATACTTTCATTTTTCATTACTGGCAGCTCAGCCAATCTGATATATAATAGGCAAATATTTTATTCTGATGATATGAGAAACAGATTTTGGAGTCATATGTTTTGCATCTCTTTGGAATGTTTTTTTCTTGTAAGTAATCAGTCTTCCTGTTTACCCACGGCATCCTGCGGCAGTTTACTTGCAGACGGGCTGTTTAGAAATAAAACTGAGGCCCAGGTTAAAACAAGTCAACCAGTTCTGGGCTCACACCGGGGTCCAGACTATAGATTTAACTTGAATTCATTATGTCCAGCGTGGCGCACCGACTCGCTCGGGGCTCACCTTGCACCATAATGACTGTGGCGCCTCAATCTGATGAGTCAGTGAATCTGTGAACAGCTCGGGTGGTCTTCATGTGACCCGTATCCACTGATTAAAGGACAAAGTCATCACTGTCCATCATTGCCATGCGCTGCAAAGACTGCATATATGTAAATCACTTTGTGCCTTCATTTATTTACAGCTAGATTTACATTTTCTAAATTATCTGCCACATTGATGTTAGAGTGTTGTGGGAGGTTGCTTCCGTGTTGCTACATGGTTGTTAAGGGGTTCAGATGATTCCTAGGGTCTGATCATTTAGAAAGGTAACAGCCCACCTAAACATATATACTGAATATGATATGATTTATGTTTGTATGACAAATGGTTCAATGTATTGCTGTGCTGACACAACCAAATAAATTGTTGCAACTTCTGAAGTGCTCTCGGTCCGATTTGAGTACCCCGTCTGGTGCTTCTCTTTGTAAGCGCAGGCCGAATAGTTCGCAAGAGGAGGTAAGATGCAAGCTTTTATGACAAACGATCTCTCCGCCCCCCACCACACTATCAGGAAGTAAACATCATCTGTTCTGGGCCTGTTTTCTGATGGTAGATAATAACTCACATCACAAGACTAAATGAAACTCAATGGGAGAAGGAGGAGCAAATTACTCTGCCTTTCCAGCCTCTGACACTCATTCCAATAGAGATAAATGCTAGCGTGCTTATGAACCTGCTTACCACAAATATTTTCACCTGCTTACGTGCCACCAACAGTGAATTCCTCACCATAACCCCAAAACATCACATTTAACATAGTTTGCCTTTCTGTCTATTAATGCATTTGAATGTAAATGGTTGTGTTTCTTTATACGTCAGGTTCATGTCGAAAGTGTACTCCAAACAACATGATCAGAAAATGACAAAAAAAGCAATTCCAGACAATTCAGATTAAAAAAATCCTGAATTGACCAAACTGTTTTTATCAAATGATTAGCATTTTATAGAAATAATCAATAACAAATGATTTTTTGTAGCACAGGTTTGACAAGTTCGGCAAAATAGCAATTCATTTCATTATTCCAAGGCCAAATGAAGTGGTCAATATCCAGACATGAAGAACTTTTGTTTCACAGGAGTAGATTTAGGAGTGCTTCAGCTTTATTGACAAGCCACTGTTTCATTTAAAAAGCGTGAATGGATTTACCTCCCACCCAACGTTTATCTTCACACATGTTAAAAGGGTGAAATTGGGGAAATTCTCCAAAGTGCTTGAAAAATATGCTCAGCTTTAGAATTCTAACATGAATATTTTTTCACAGCGGGGGAACTGCTCACATAGTGAAATATCTGGTGTCGTAATCTTAAAAAGTAATTAAACCAAATGAACAAGACGGATAAATAAACATCCATTAAAAAGCATGCCCATAAGGGAAAAATCACAGATGAGATCTCCTTCATTTCTGCATCTCATATTTAGTATTTCTCCTGAGAAAAAGACCAACACTGTAAAAATTGGTTTGCTGTTACCCAGCTGCCTTCATTTTGAGTTAAATCAACATAAAAATATTGGTCTTTGCACATAGGCTTACAGTCTGAAATTCCCTTTCTGTCGGTCTCTCGACGTTGTGTCGAGAACGACAGATGGGGTTCGCCCTTGAGAACCAATCAACTCTGATTACTATAGGAAAGGCCAATGAAATTTGGCGAATGAAATTTGCTGCATTCCTTTACCTTTTGTTCTTCAGAGCCTTCGCTCATGACTACGAACAGAACGAATTCAATGAATTCTTCTTCTTCTACATTGCCGGATCTACGACATAGAGCAGCGGATCGTCCCTACCTGCAGCGTCCTTCCCCTGTGCGTCTCGGCGGTTCCTGAGGGGTTAGAGATTTTTTCTAAAAAGGTCCTTTTCAGGACAGAGCATTCTCCAGCGCGGCATGTCCCGCTGTTCTCTTGGGTGCGGCAACCTCATCGAGGAGGGGGATGGACACGTTCGCTGCATTAGGTGTCTGGGCGTCAAGCACACTGAAGCAGCGTTCGTTGACACATGCAGAAGTTGCAGTCATAGGTGGCTGTCTTCCTACGGGAACCAGCCACCATTTCGTCTGCTACCCGGGCCGTGACCTCGGTGGCTACGGCCCCGAAGTCCGCCTGTGTTAGAAGCGTTAGTGATGTGGGGACCTCTCCGATTGCAACCCGATTCGCTCTTCTAAACATTCCCCAACCGGCGGTGCCATACCGTCCGGGTCCTCAGGCACGCACTCTGAAACGATGCGTGACCTAGATGAGATGTCGCTCGCAGCATCGGAGATAGACTGGCATCCGACTCTGACTAATCCGAGCTTCACCCCCAGCTCCTTTACTTCCCTCGATGGTGGGGCAGCCAAAGGCTACGTCGAGATACCCCGGATGTAATGTGCGGCTCCGGGGCACCTGTGCCACAGATGGCTACCACCTGGGGGGAATCGGCCACACCTACCGTCCAAAGCGTGTAAGACTTCGGCATCACTGGTGTCAAAAGCTTGCACTGCCGCGGGCCAGGCTGCCTCCTCTCTCTACGCCATGGCCATCCTGCAGGTCCGCCAGGCCAGGCGTTGAGAGAGCTCCAAGAGGGTAAGGCCGACCCGGGTATAATGCAGGATCTCCGTGCCGCCACTGACAGCGCTCTACGGGCGACCAAGGTGGCGGCACGGGCCCTGGGTCGGACGATGTCCACGGTAGTGGTCCAGGAGAGACACCCTTGCGCAGAAGAGTGAAACCGAGAAAGACCGCTGATGCACCCGTCTCGCAGGGTGGGTTGTTGGTAACACCGTCGAGGACTGCGGCCAGCAGTTTTTTGACGGTAAAGAAGCATCGCAGAGGCCTACGAGCTCCTCCCGCTTGACGTCCGTTTCCCTTCGACATCGGCTCCGGTTCCTGTGCCCCCACAGGCGGCACCCGGAAGCAGAGGTCGAGGGGGAAACCTCCACCCCGTCAGAAACCGTCTCTCGAGAAGGGACACTGATGGAAAGACCCCAGGGAGAACAACATCGGGTGGTCACGGAGCACTCAATAGTTCCAAACAAATCCGTGCTGTCAACCTATCTGAATAGATTTTAGTGGGAGGGACAGAAGAAAATTCTATTTGCATTAATTTTGCTAAATGCATTAGCACATTGTGTACACTGATTACTACGTTGACTACATTTATAGCAGCATTTTGTCTGGGGAGTAATATTTGAATATAAGGCCTATATGAATATACGATATGTCCACCAACTTGTTAAAATGTATAAACATGTCGTTATTTCACCAACTGTACAGCAAATAAGTTTGGGAGGCACTGAAATGAATGGGCTTCAGTGCAGTGTTTGGAACTATTGGAGGCTCCATGATGTGAGTTACTTCCACATTCCATGGAGGTCTATGGCAGTGTCGTAACTCTGTGTTTCAACGGCTCTGTGTAAACCCTCTATTGGCTGAATATGTGACATAAATTTCACACTTAAGATGTGACAGATGATTCATCATGTATTAAATTAATAGCGCAACTACCTCACTGCCAGTCTTTAAAGCCAGATGACCGCCTCGGTGATGATGCCACCAACACTAGATTGCGAACGCTATTTCTGACTCACTAATTCATTTGACTGACTTCTGTGTCCACTTAAGCATACGAAAGGGAATGACTCATTAATTCATTAATTTTTTACAAGTAAAGACCACATACAGCAACACACTGGGAGAGTGCAACACACATCCATCTCTTCCCTCAAACAGATCATCATCCAAGCAAAGGAGAAAAAAGATAAAAATGGCTATGATTCTAAAATTCAATTCCCGGGTGCTGATACAGGCGAAGATGGCGGGGTGCAGATAACTTTCACCTCTATCCATGAAATTACTCTTTCTGGAGTAAACTGATGAATGTGTCACACATGGGCTGGTCCTGATGAGAGCTCCTCTCTTTCTGTGCCGCTCCAAGAATATATATTAACCCTCAGTGAGACAGAAAAAAGCAAGGAGTTAAATTTAAGGCATCAGTTATCACAGCTCTGTGTCTCCTGAATTTCTGTAATGTGATTGCAGTGGTTGCTAAGGTGCTAAGGTATCAGATCAGAGACTGTGACACTATCAATAGGTATTTTATTATAGATGGGACCAGAGGGGACCTACTCAGAAAAAGCAACTACCCAAATGAGTTATTATAATTTGGTTTATTGTATTTTTAATGTGTTTTTATATTTAGTTGTTTTTGAATTAGCTGGTATTGTTATGTAATTTCTTATTAATTTTATTTGTATCATTTATTTGTTTATTTATTATGTTGCTATATACATTTATAAATGCATTTTTTTCCGTTTCAGTATATTTATTATTATTTTAGAGCATCAACTGAGACATTTCTAGGTTTAGTTAAAGTTTCTTAAATTATATTTTGGCTAATCTTTTTTTTTATTTCATTCAGCTGAAATGTTTAAAAGTTTTAGATTTAGTAAATTATAATGACCTTGCACCCAGAATGCCACAGGCAGGGTTGGCTCGTGGGTTTATGGGGGTCAAGGCAAGCCCATAAAAATGGGCCCCTCTAGTGCAAAAATTGTAATAGCACCGCAATTTGACAAGTGAAAATAAAACACACAAAAATGACAATTTAAATACAGTATTTACATGTAGAAGTTTTTTTTAAGTGCAATATAAAAAACAAACCTGTTATAGTGCTACAACTGTATGTACAAATATAAATACATAAACAGATTTAAACAAAGATAAGTGAAGACAAGGAATTGAACCTTACAATAGTAGATTCTGTAGAAATTTACCACAGTTTACTATAGTAAATGATAAAAGTATTTTTCATGTTGGTTTAAATTATAGAAGGCGATATACATCGTTCTGATTTATTTTTAATGAGTTTACGCCTTAAACAGTGTAAAGCAGAAAATATGAGTTTGCTTTTCTTCCTCTGCTTTCTCTTTTTAGCTCCTAAAAAGTATCGTTTTGATGCCATTGTTTGCCTAAGCCAACCACCCCAACCTCACTAAAATAAGTCATTCGTTCTTTATTATTAATTAATTAAGATGACTTGCATTTAATGATGTATCTTCACTGTAGCTCAGTGGTAAGAGCATTGTGTACAACGCAAGGTTGTGAGTTCGATCCCAGGGGATTGCATATACCTATGTATGAATGTATGATTAATGCAGTATAAGTCGCTTTGGAGAAAAGCGTCTGCCAAATGCATAAAAATGTAACGTGAACATGATGTTGTTATCAGATTCTACACTATGCATAATCCTGAAAACTCCTAGTATGCGCAATAAGACGTATTTGACATCACCTATTGCACCTCTGTAATCGCTGTAGGTTAGCCCACTTTGCTGCTAAGTTTTTATGATATCTGTCTTTATTCACACTGATGTTTTGTATTTATCGTTATTTTACTGTCGAGTTGAGAGTTTAATCTGTATTTAAATCCATGTTGTTTTTTTCACTTTCCGTTACTATGATTATCAATAAGCCCCTTATACATGTATCGCTTATTGCCGCCAGAACATGTCTGTACGGTTGGAGTAATAGTAATTTACATATTGAGACCCCCACGTAGTCGAGGTGCCCCAGGCATTCACCTGTATTGACTGGTGGACAGGCTGGACCCACCTATCAACCACTTAGCAACCCCACAGAACATCCTGGCAACACCGCTAAAAACCCTGACAGTCCATTGTAATACTCTACTCCCCATCTCTACATTTTCCTCAAAAATATTAAAAACCAATGGTAAAAGTATAAAACTAGTGCAAAAAAGTCATAGCATACTACATTTTGCAAAGCTATACCAAAATCACTTGGTTTGAATACTGTATGTTCATCATAGTTGAGCAAATCCATCCTGCTCATTTTCATATGTAATGTGCTTATATCCTTTTTATCATTATTCAGTACCAATACACATTTCTCAATGTTTAACCACCTTCCAAAACATACAACCAGGATAATTTGTCAGTTTAGGCGTGAGTGTTTGTAATACAAGACGTCATGGCCTAAGGGATCCCTGGTTATTTCCAAACATATGGTCTGTTGTTTCACTGCATCAACATAATTCATTTGACTTACCGATGCACCATAAATTCGGCTGTAGCCTGTACTTCTGAGCTGAACCCAGGCTCTGTTTGTAAGAAATGATTAATAGCCACTGGGATCACTGGTCCGAATGGCTTAATTGACTTTCTGTAAATGAGAAGGCAGTCCTTGAGACAGGATTAGGTAATGAGGGGCAAAATCACGACTGCCTGCAGTAAATCACTCCTACTCCACGGTAACAGCATGGATGAAAGCATGTTTGCAAACAGCCCCGTACGCTGACTCCGGGGTGGTCTGTTTATAGGCATCTTTTCATTTATCTGCCCTTCCCAACATTAATCTTTAGGAGTCACACAGATGAGCACAGCAATTTTACAAGTCCTGCATCCCCCATGTCTTTTATAAGAGGCAAAGGCACCTCTCTCATTAGAAGCTGCTCACCTGCAGCGCTGGCTCCTGGCTCTGCTGAGGGCGGGTCTCTAGGGAGGGTGTTGACAGTCATGGATAAGAGTCAGAATCGGTCCTGCTGAGCACAGAGAAAATTTAAACAACAGAAGAGAGGGGATGCTCTCTCAGGGTTGAAAAATAGTCGGAGCTATGTCCTAACACGATGGAAGGGCATTTTGGCTGTGCCTGAAACTTAATGCAGCTGCCTTGCTTGCTGCCCACTCAATCAATGACTTCAGTGGGTTTGTGTGAAGGTACATCTTGGCATCATGTTTTAGGAGCCCAGAGACTGTGGGATTAAAAAGGTACTGCATTTTATGACCTCATTACCAACTCACTTTCATTCTCACACACATTCCTACAGCTAAATGTGTGTTCAGGGACATAAGAAACAATTGTAGGTCAGGACAGAAGTCTTTTATCCTGTTCTTAAAAGCTTATTCTATGTTAAAAAATTAGTCTGGACTCGAGTGATTTACTCTTGGCAAAAAATATACTGTTTTTAAATTGAGACTTGATGGGGGGATCACAATAGCTCCACTCAGTTGGAGAAAACATCCCAACCTTGAATCTCAATGGGACCGAGGCCGGAATACCTCGAAGGCCAAATTTTTAGTACAACGTATAATTTATTCTGTTTCTCTGAGAGAGTTGCTGTGAGGCACGATCTTCTCTTGCACTTCAGACCGAGATGGTGCTGCAGCTAAAACAAATACATTACATAACACACATTTTTCATGCTAGAATAGAACTTGACATAGTAATTCGTCATTCTAGATGGCACATTATTACAGACCCTTCGAAAAAAATCATCCTATAAGAGTATAAAAATAGTTATATTTTTTTTTACTTTCTTTGATAAAAGATTTTCCGTTGTTTACTGTAAAGAAAAATATCAGAAAATGTACTGCTCAATTTCTGCCAGTACTTTATCTGTTTATTTTACAGATATTTTTCCTGTAGCTCAGGGGTTAGAGCATGGCGCTAGCAACGACAACGTCATGAGTTTGATAATCAGAAACAAATGTATAATGCAATGTAAGTCGCTTAAGACAACAGGCAAATACACAAATGTAAATGTAATGTAACTTGAATGGACATTTCCGTTAATGCTGAAACACATTGCAATCCCTAACGAAAAGTAACCATTGTTTTTTTTGTGGTAAAAGTGTAGTAACCATGCTTTTTGATGCATTGACTACTATAGCCAAAACCATGTAAATTGTGAGTGAATGCAGTGCAGGTTTAAAATACAACTAAAACAACTGTGAAAATGAATACAACAAATTCTTCATATTAATATACTATATCCTGCCCTATTTCGGTTCGATGCAATTTACAGTTTTTTGTTCATGACAATACTTTATGTATTTTTTCAGTAGAGGGTAGTGTTATACATCTTCTGAAAGAGTACAGCATCTACAGATCTAAAAACAAGCAAATGCTCCATCCATAAGTTTTGGACAAAACATGATTTTTATCAACTTTTTTCTTCAGAATGTTATGCTTTTTGAGGAAATAAAAGGTATATTTTGGAGGAGATAAAATAGAAGGAATGAAAAAAGACTAATATGGTTTTATTTTAGCTTGTTTAAAACCAATACTCTGTTGTCTCATTTGGTATGTTCATATAGTCATTAAAGAAAACATTCTGAAGGCCGTATAAGTTTTGTGAAAATTAAGAAATGCTGGCGACGGCTGGCAACTTCATTAAAAACGCTGGGGGGGAATTAAGGAAATAGAATAACACTATAGAGTGCAAAGTATTTCTCCATAAAACAGTGTGAATAGCATAAGACCCAGTCTGCTCATGAAAAGTGATGAAAACCAGATACAAGTGCTGAATTATTTATGATATTATCTTATTGTGCAATATTTACACAATATCAATATTTACAACTACTAACATCACAATTGTTATCAATACTGATACAATATATTTTTTGCAATAGTTCAAAAGTAATAAATCTGTTTACAGAGTAAATGCTTTTGAGCGTTTCTCTACTTCTGTAAGATACATGTAAATGAGTGTTGATTCAGATTTGGTTCGAGAGCTAATGGTCTTCTTCTTACCTGAGTATAGCGTAAGTTATTCGTTCTGAACGTTCCTTAAGAGCTGCTGCTATTGATTCTCAAAGAGAATACTGTGTTAGTACACAGACCAAATTCTGGATCCTTCCCATGCTCTATATATCGATCTGTTTGAGAGTATATTATAGACAAAGGGAATGGATAGAGGGGCCATTTCGGTTAGAGAGAATAATTACAAGCAGACATAACAGAAGATGCATCAAAAAGAGGATGATGACTTTGATGCTAGGTAAAAAATTTCAACTACAAAATAAATTAAAGGCTCTGAAAGTTAGTTACTATTAGTATGCATGCCGGGCTTGAATTGAGGGTGGCTGGGCATGAAATTATGCAGAAGGAGACTTGAAATGTCACATAGACAAATCATTCAGTAAATGACGTGGACAACATAAGATGAAATAACATTTGTTAGAATAAACACAAATTTCTTCTAAAAACAAGGATCCCCATGTCAGAATGTCTAACATTTTTAATGCAAAGCATCACTTTTATATGTAAAATATCTCCATAGTGGTCCGTACTATCGATATATGCATGTCTACCAAACTAACTACATCTCAGCGTCTCCTGCATTCCCAAAGCCACTTTTGAAACCCAGCAATGCTGCAGAATTTTACAGCTAAAAATAATCTATTAAAAACGGTCCTGCTGATATTCATCAACAAATTTCTTTCAAAGATACAGACAAAACTAATGTATCAGGCAGCAGACAGCAGATTTACACCATCTTGCATCTAAAATCGGTGTGGGAAAGAGATTTGTTTCACGGTTGAGAATTAGATTCAGCAAAGCTAATAATCTGTAAACAGAGAAGGTTTGTGTATATATATATACGGTCAGGTGACACATTGTTTACGAGGAGACCATTTATCTTCTATCCGATTTGCATACGTATACTGTATATACTCATTTGACACAAACAAGAAACAACCAGCCTGTTTAAATGCCAAGCCCGTTCTAATATGAAAGTGTGCTTTGTGATGTGTCTGGATTATAACCACTAGGATGAACAAACGGTATTTTAAACTCCACTCATTTAATGACTCATTGCACATTCAACAAAAACACTATCCACAACAGGCAGAACAACGGTCTCAGCACAAATGTTCACAAAGGATAAACAAACAAGCTAATATTTCAGTCCCATTCTCTGAGATGTGTTTCAGATTTGTGAATAACGTTTGGTGAATAATGTAGATCACACCTTTAATTAAATGGAGCTCATTGATTCATATGAGTTCAAGAACATGCATTGTCATCTGTTTACCGTCCTTTAAAGGGTATTTTTGTGTTAATACTGTCTGATACTGATCAATGAGGATGCAACATAAGTTAACACTGGAATCTTGTATGTGCAGAATGTTGCATACACAGTTTGGATATTATACAAAAGTGCTGTGCTTGTATCAACTCTGGGCATTCACTGGTAATTTTCTATTGTGAATATTTTGTATACAGTATATTTATACACAATCTAATTGAGAGGTTTGTTTTGTCTAGACACTGTGAAATTGGTTTAGAGCTTGATGCCATTGTGCTTTGTGGCAAAACAGAACCGGTCCCTTCAGGAGTCACTTAAGGTTCACCGAATGATTTGTGCTTCCTGTTGGATGATTACACCGACAACCCAATTAAGCCAGAGAACTAGAAGAATTATAAAGTCATCTTATGTGCCAAGGCTTTATGTCGCCCTAATAGGCTCAGTGAGTCTGCAGGAAAATATTTCAGAGCTGATATTTCTTCAGGAGCTCTGACTGCCACATGTACTTCCTCTCCGGAAAACGCTCGGGTATTTTAATCCGTCTAAACTCCTGGATGCAGTTCTCTAGCTCCTGCTCCGGCGTGAGCTTCTCTTTCGCCGATTTCCTCTTCCCCGCCATCACGTCACGTGGTCCAGTGTTTCGGACACGAAGCAGGTCAGTTCTCCTGGGAATCAGGGTTGGTCCCTTTTTCACCGGACGGTCCAAAGTCTGGATGTTGGGCTGGCGGGTGACTGGACGAACGATAACCGTCTCCTGGGGGGAGCTGGCTTCCGATTGGGTCTCGGAACAGGAAGTTGAGAGCTCGTTGAGGGACGTACCACTCTCGCCCTCATGTTCACTCTTGTGACTCTTGCAGCAGCAGTCGCAGTGAGAAGAAGACCACACGGATGGACCACCTTTAAACACAAAATCACATTATCACATATATTCATTCAGAAACTGCTGAGCTACATAGACTGACAGCAGAAGTTCATTAAAGACAAACTATAAGTCAGCGTGGAAGTCATTCGCGATTTTGTGGGGTTTCAGATTGCAGTGGAATCAGTTTCATCGTGAGAAGCTGTAAAGATGGATGCAACCTGATAACAAAGGTGAAGGAGTTGAGTTGAACAAATATATCCCCCATTTCCTCTTATATTACTGTAGCTCAATAATACGAATGCTCTTCCAATAATATGGGTGTTTCTCATTTTAACAAGTCAATACTTGTGCCACATTCTAACCAATAAGAAAGAAGAACAGATGAAAATGTGTCTCCAACATGGAAACGTTTGAAAAGGTTGCCTCAAGGAGTGTCGCAATATACCTGTGTTGACAATAATCATATTATTAACTACACTGTAAAACTTTTCTGCAGAAGAAAGTCATACAGGTTTGAAATGACAAGAGGGTGAACAAATGATTGAATCCATGAATTTTGGGGCGAAATGTTCTTTTCTGTGTCTTTGGTCTGTTATAATTGGCCCAAGCATGTTTTAGACACGTATAATTGCACAAATTAAAGTGTTTGAACAAAAGATGTATTCTATATCAAGTCCTGCCTGAAACGCCTCATTTAACCACATCCCAAAAAATCTATGTCAGTTCGAGGTATGATTTGACTAAGACTGCCCAACTGTATACGCAATAAAGGTGTGCATACCTGTCAGTACAATTGCTTTGGAACCTGTTGTCATGGTACCGCCATCTTGTCTTGTTTATTCTTGATCTTGGGGCGGAGCCATGACATAGTCTAAGGTTCTTCGTGGAGAGAGGGGTCGGACCTTAGTGATCCTCTCACTCTCTCTCCTTGTCTCGTCGATGTTTCCTGCCCTTTTGTCTCGTTAGCTTTCCCTTAGTGTTTCAGTACCCACACCTGCTTCCTTGTTAATGATCCTGTGTTTGTTCCCCTTGAAATACCCTCGTGTTCATTTGTCTTGTGCGCGTTCATTGTAGCTGTATGAGATGTTCCAGTGAAAGTCTTGTCACTGTTGCTGTTTAAAGTTCCTTGTCTGCCAAGGTCCTGTTTCCTTTGTTTACTGTCTTGTAAGTGTAGTTTAGTGTTTGCATTAAGTGTTTTATTTCTTAGTCTAGTCAGTCCGCGTTCTTGTTTTTGTTATTAGTTTTCCAGTCTGTTTTCCCCCTCGTGGGTTTTGTTTTACCTTTTGTATAGTGTCTTGTTCGTATAATAAATATCTGTTCAACCCGTAAACATCTGTCTCTGCCTGCACTTGGGTTCTCCTGCCATGTCTTCCTGTGCAAGCCATGACACCTGTTGTTTCAAATATGGTAAGAGGCGTTGCATTTCCGTCACACACTTGCAATATTCGACCAATCACTACGCATTGATTAACTGGCCAATCATAGCAGTATTCATAGCTTTTTAGAGCGATGAGCTTTGTAAAAAATCCAGCCTTTTCAGAGAAGCGGGGCAAAGAGTAGATACAATCATGCACAGTATGTTGAACTTACAGCGTGTTTATACATTGCATTACATCTTAAACAAACTGTAATATTCGTTTTAGCCGTGTAGTATGACCCCTTTAACATTTTGCCTTAAGAGCCATGTTGGTTCAAATTCTCACTCTCTGCCTTTTTGTATTTTATGGAAAATTAACAAAAATAAAGATTAATTTTACTTATGTGATTTTTCATAGGACATCATTATTGTGAATTATTTTGGCTGTGATAATCATGTATTGAAAATCTGATGTTGTGACAGTCCTAGTTGCCTCCTGCATCTCAGAACTGCCAAATATGTCCCTAATAGAGTTTCAGGAGAGAATTTAACAAAATCACAAACTGAGCTCAAATTTGCCTGAAATTAACTCAAGATTCCTTTGAAAGTACCCATTTAACATGCACTATTTATTCAAATGCAAACCAAACTCACAAACTTGGAAATAATAGATCATGAACATTGCACAGTAAATCACATTAATATGTATGACTGCGAGCCGGCAGCTTGACATTGAACATTCTGACCTTTTCAATTTGACCTTATCATAGACATAAAGAATCAACATTTAAATCGCTGTTTGAACCATATGTATTGATCTGTTTTGTGTTTTGAACAATGATCTTTGCGAAAACCACAAAGGTCTGAGTCCTTGTCTCAAATAGACAAAAGTGCACATCATGCCCCTTATCTGATGGACATATGTACACATCAAAACTAAAAGCATAACTACACAAAAATTTCCAAGCTACACAAAATTTCCAAGCATTTGCCATTGATGAATAACAAATGCGAGTTAATATCTGGTAAGCAATTTTTTGTAGTTCTTCAAGCACTTTGAAACTGTCACAGACCACAAACCAACCTCAATCTATTCTGTTTCCTGGCACAAGCTGTTTCGGCCCCCATGCATTACTTGTCCGAGAGCCCATGCTTCTCCTTGAGGTTGTGAAAAGAGCTGACCTCCCTTTCTTGGGATACTGAACTTTTTAAATGTCACTATCACTACTTCAAAGCAGCATCCAGATGAATCCCATAAAATTATCCCAAGTCAAATTTCACCACAAAATTCTCAAAAGTAAACAAAGCCATTGTTTTACAAAATGTAGAAAATGAGGCATATTTTTATCCATGATGAGTGAATAAAATAAGTTATTTATGGGGTGATGCAAACATAAAATATATGTAATTATTATGTGAAAGAACATTGTACTTTTGTTACTATACTAATTGCTCTTTACAGACAAGATGATTTTCAGCGCTTTATAAGTACAATAATGACTCAAACTTGGATGAAAACTTAAATTTGGAATGTAATAATACAGTAATGAACTTTTTTCTTGCTTTAAATTAATGAGAATTTGGCCGAAAAATTTACTAAATTGTCATATCATGGTAGAAAACACAGTTCCCTGTTCTATTTGAAAACATATATTTTTATTTTGTTCTCTGCATTTTAGTAGAATATGACCCTGACATTCATATCAAAGCCAGTGTGTGTAAGAGAGAGAGAACGAGCTCATTTTACAATATATAATCATCCAAATTTTCTCATTTCAGCCGTCACGAATCCCCAATGTGGCTTTAAGAACAAAAAATCAGAGCCATAGCTTGACAGAGGTTCGATAAAATAAGTCAGACATTTTCTCCACAGGGATCATGATATCTCCATCTTCCTGTTAGCGGTGTTCCTTTCTCTCGTGTATTGAATTCGACTCTTTTCCCGACATACTCTTAAAGAGAATTATCACCTATGAGACATCTGCATAGAAGGATAGTTTTTACGCATGACTTTTAATTAATTACTTATTAGAAAGTCTGTGGCAGTCTGCCGATTTGATCAGTTAGTGCGTTTCTATCTGAAACTTTCAAAAAGGCTGCAAGTGTTTGATGTCTAGTTTTAAAAAAAATCTTTTCAGATTTTAAAAGTCTTGTAGTGTATTCCAGCCATTATTTAAACAGAAACATACAGCAAATCATTCGACTGAGCTGCGACTACTTTCCACCAAATGTAATAACAACCTTATTGGAGGCAGAGTGGTTGCATTGAGCTGGCAAACCAAAAAAGGTTTAGTGGCTTTCTGATGGGAAACCATGAATCTGACACCAAAAGCAGCAAAACATTTCGTGGCGTGAAAATTCAATCAGGTTCTCCTTTTCCCGTTGCACCCACTTTCCCCTCTGTCCATCTTAATTTCATTCTCTTCACCTCCTCTCTTTTTCTTTTTGTGAAGCATATAGAGGGTCAAAGGAGAGGCGTTTTATTGAAGGAGAGGCTCAGAGATTTTTTTTAAACGGATAGAATGCAGGATTATATCTCAGTACCACCCATATCATAAACAAGATTAAAACTGTCCCTCAATTTGTGGATGTCCTCAGATGCTACATTCATTTAAAAACTTTATAACAGTTAAGTCTATATTGAATAACATGTTTATTTAAGCTAGACCTTAAAGCAGTAGATTTCACAATAATGGTATGTCGTGATTACGGTAAGAGGTAAATATCAAATGGCCTCAGTCAGCAAGACTTTTGGCTAATCTCGTGCTGTTTACCATAATACTCAACAAGCATATTGCAGCATCTGTCAGACAAGAAATTGATTGCATTTTGCTTCATCCAGTCGTTCTCTGTTGTCTTCTGATCTCCAACAGGCTACAGAGCAGCATGGAGCTGTACGGATCATATTGCAAGCCCATTATGGTCAGGGCTCGTCTGCCGAGCTAAATCAGTTAAAGTATGTGAGAGCATCGTTATGAATTACACCAGCTTGAGAGATGCATTTGGCACAGTGTTCGAGCATAGACGAGCTCATCACGGGGGCAACCACCCACCTAAGCTGTGTATACCCACAATGCACTGTGTCGAAATGCTTGGGAGTGCTTCAGAACTGCGTTCTCCCGAACAGTAGGTTTTATGTAATGTGTTTTTCCTCTACAGGGGAGCTTGGACAGAAGTCCTTTTCAATTCCTAAAAATAACGTGATGCATTTGTGTGCATTTTTTATGTCAGCACTCAATCTTGAAATGCCATTATGCAAGAGATGCTAATGTGAGCAAATCAAATGGGCAGGATGTATTATGTATTTTTGTTTGTGAGCTGCAGTGAGATGGTACCAATAATGAGTGCTTCCTGTGTATATGGGCATTTTAAGCTGGAGAGATGTTCAACTGTTGCAAACTAAAGTGAGAAACAAAAGTGTCAGCAAACAAAAGTTGGAAATTTCAAACACTTCTTCCTGTATTTTTCAAAGACCTAACTATAAAGTCCCGTTCACACCACCAGCGACATGATCTAATTCATTTCAATAGTACACTGTAAAGAAATTATATGCTGCATGAAATGTTCAAAGCAGAGGTAACACACTCTGTTTCTGCCAATCTCATATTAAAGGTGGAGTTTGTAACAATTTAGCAGTAAAATATCACAGAACCACTAAGCTAGTGTTATATATTTTGTTCAGCTGAGTACTTACAATATCTCAATATATCAATTCAAAATGTTTCCAACTACTTGTAAATCGTGAGACAATAGCCATTCTAAACAGTGACACGGGGCTGTGAAGTCGCCTGGTAATGACGTCATATCCAAGTTCCCCTTTTCACCACCTTTGCTAACGTATAATCCGCATGACAATAGTGTCGTGGACAAATGCGGAAGTAGTTTCCAGCGTCTAGCAAGCCACTTACTTGTTTCGAGCAGTTACGTATTAATGGACCACAGTTATTTGCAACAATTATAAAACTTTACCTAATCTGCCAACATGATTTCTTGTGCCCATCTGACTGATGGCCATCAGCGGTGGAGCTAAAGACAACAGATCCATCAATCCACGCTCCTTCAAATAGTCATCAAGCTACGGCATTGTTGTTGTTTTGATCGTGCGCCCTCTAGCTGCCGTTTTTACAGACTTCACCTTTAATCTTGTGTATCTATAGAGCGGAATTGCATCCTTAATATATCTTCGAAGAGCATTTAGTTTGATCACATTTATTTAAGACAGGTCCAGCTTTACAATTATTTGCGAAAACAGTCGAGCTCCTGTAGGAGTGCAGTGGACAGAACTAAAGCATAGGCATTATCCCAAAGTTTATGTTGCTTACATTATGTTGCTTACATTATAAACCGGTTGCCAACAAAGTATGCAAACAACTTAGTTTCACTAACAATCTGCATAATGTTATCGTAATATCTGTTCATTTTTATCAAATAAAAAATCGGTCAAATTAATCTTTTGTTTATTTTGGTCAATGAATAAAACACTTAATATAATGCTGTGTTTAAACCAAACATGAAAAATTGATTTCCTCACTCTTAATTACACGCAGGAAAAGTTTGTTATTTTTGCATGAATGGCACCAAAAACACGACGGACCCGTCAAACAGAAGGTGTCAATGAGCTATTTGCGCACATTTCTTTCTCGAGTTGAAAATTGCGTCAATCACTCTGCCCGATTTAAGTCATTCACATCGCCCGTCGCGAGTTCAATTCGCATCCTGGCATTGACTATGTTTGTAGTTTAAATGAATTCAATTTAAATTAATTTAAACATGGATTTAATCGCTTAATTCACTTTAATGTGAACACAGCATAACTGTAGGCAGGCAGAAATAAAGAGTTTGTAAGCATTGACCCTTAAGGCAAAATTTGAAACAGGTGCTTAACACAATATTAATAATCCCGGTTATTAATGACTTTAATTGTCTATTCCTGTATATTGTGACAACCCTAACTAAGCAAAAAAGTTCCTCTGGGCCATACGGCAAAGGATCCAAAACCGTCCGGCTCCAAATTTAAGGTCTATCTACAAACAGCAAATGGAAAGAATAAACATTCCCAGCTCTTGAAAAATGAGTCAAGCCTTCAATTTTGACAAGCCAAGAAAGTCGACCAATCACGCTAACCACAGCCCCGCAGGCATTTCTCGATGTGAAGCTAGTTTCACCAAGACGGGGTTCACGCAGGCATCTGGGTCTCCGCCTCAGTTTGTACACTACAATGCCGACCATCAATTCCACTGAGAGAGAAGTAAAATTACCCATGCAAGTATATGGTCACTGTCTTCTTAGAGATGTAAAAAGGAGGAATGAATCTCTTAAATTCCTAATTTGCGAATCTGTTAGAAATTGTGCACGATAAAGCAGTTAATCTGGGATGACTTTGAAGCCGCTGCTACGGATCTGGCAGTCCGAGCTTTCCCAGTATAAAATCAACAAGGCAACCAGATCAGCATCAAATTAACTCCACATGTTTGCTGTATAATCTCTTTTTGCACATGGGCTTTGTGATAAAAGGTCTGTGTAAAAACAGTGTCAGTGTGGGATTATGATCTAAATAAAGCAGTAAAACCCCCACACACTCCACTATGGCACTGCCTACGGTTTAGTCATGTTTATCTGCTTGTTGATGAGCAAAATAGGCCAGTTTTGTCCTCGCGGGGGATCAGTCACAAAGATGATTCTTTACAGATTAATAAAGCTGGTGTTTTTTTAAATACAGTATAAAGAATAAATTTCACATAATCTTGAGTGTGCGTAGTGTACTGTATGTATGTGATATTTCTATATTTATTCAAAGCACTCCAGATGCTACCACAGGGGTCTTGTATAAACCATGAAAATCCAAAGACCTTAGGGTCCAATTACCATACTAGACGTGAGAAACTGTGTCAGACCCTTCAAGCAAAGAGCTGACCGATCATAGAGAAGCTGATATGAAATGAGGTGTGATGAGAGAAGGGTTCAACGAGTTTTGTATTAAAAAGCACTCATTGTCATAATCCAAGAACAAACCAATACAAGTCCCACACTGTTATCCAGATGCTTTCTCCTGAAAGATTATGCATAATGTGACAATTTCATCCCCTGTGTGATATTGACATGAGCCACAATCTCCTTCCTTTGTTAAAGGCAACCATGTGCGTCAATGGCAAAGAAGAGCCCGACAGATGGAATGAAGAGCATATATCATCTCAATGTAGTCATGACCCTTCTTTAAAAGCTCACGGGGTGTAATAAGACCACTAGAATAGAATGACAAAGCCCTTGTCATCGCTAAAGTGCTCTCTGTTCAGATATAGAGAAGATTTCTTGGCATGCTGAAGAAAAGCAGCAGTCTACAGACTGAATTGTCTACTAAAAGTCTAAGTTTAAAGTAGTCTGACCTCATTTATTTACTGTCACATTATTCAACACCTGTATATGACTGTCATAAGATATTTTGAGAAATGTCTCTGTGGTTTTGTGTCCATACAATGGCAGTCAACGATGTCCAATGTATGTGTTCAAATATCTTCTTTTGTTTTTTGCTGAAGAAAGAAAGCTGCACTGGTTTATAATGACATTATGGTGGTACAAAAATAATGCTTCTTAAGGCCTGAAGAGTAGATTATCTACTGGAAAAGGAATTCAAGAGTTTATTGGGATGTTTTTCAGGGGAAGGTAAAGCCATCTGTCTAGCAATTTAAGCTCAACAGAAGTTGGGTGATGCAACAGAACAGTGACCCAAATCACAGGAGTAAATCAACAGCAGAATGGCCTCGACAGAAGAAAATACGCCTTCAGCCTTGGCCTACTTTTGACCTCAACACAACAAGATGCTCAAGAGAGAGATGTATTCCAGACATTCAGCATATCGCTGAATAGTTTTGTAAAAGTATTGTTGCACAATTCCTCCCGACTGATAATAGAAAACCTTTGTTGGAGGTTATTGATGCCAACGGAGGGTCGACCAATCATTAAATGTAAGAAAATGTTTTTAGACCCTGCCTTGTGCGAAAATTGTTTAAACAGACTGTATATTTATTATTCATCGCGACTTCAGACCAGGTTAAATATTCTGATCAATTTGTTCATTTTGAGTCTGTCGAACTCGCGTAAAACAGTGTACCTGTTTTTAAAGGGATACTCCACCCAAAAAATGTAAATTCTGTCATCATTTACTCACTCTCAGATTGTTCCAAATCTGTTTCTTTGTGTTCACCAGAACAAAAACATTTTTACAGATTTGGAACCATCTGAGAATGAGTAATTGACCACAGAATTTTCATTTTCGGGGGAACTATCACTTTTACTGCAGTGAGTGTTTTTAATTTCATATGTAATGTTTATGGAAGCAACTGAAAAGAACAACATCCTTTATGAAAATAAGAAATAAATAAATAAATTGTTGGGGGTAAATGAAAGTAGTTAACCAAAAGATCTTCACAGCATCTCTTGCTGTATGTTTGTTTATATTTGTAAAAAAACTGTCCCATTAAAAGCTGCTCTTAGAGTAAAAAAAGAGAGAAAATAAATGTTCATCACAGCAGGATTTGTTTTACGCAGGCAAAGCATTAAGGCCCTTAAGTTAATGTTTTCTGAAGAATAGAAACATAAAGAGATAAGAGGAATGACTTGTACTGCCTTCACTGATTTGCTTTCCATCACAGGTGGGCCAAATGGCTTTATTATAGGACTGAGATGGAAAATGTCTGGATCTGCCCCATCCCAAAGCAGAGACAGGACTGATTTCGATAATGACTGTAAATCACTTGCATTTGCAGGGATAATAGAAATTGCATATATTTTCTAGGAGGGTTCTCTCTCTCTCTCTCTCTCTCTCTTAAAAAGGGTGTATTTTGACAAGTTTAGTTGCCAGCTTGGAAACTCAGAGTGTGCGGTAGGCCTTAGACACAACATGAACCACACTTCATTCCCTCACTAACAGCTACACTTTTTCCAGTTGCATTCGACTGGAAGTAATGTGACAAGCCATGCCATGATGTTGAGTTACATGAAATGCAAAATCATATAGTGGAGATGGTGGTCTAGTGGGTTAAAGCACTGAAATGGTAAATCAAAGGTTGCTGGTTCCATCCCAGCAGCCACCACCAGTGTGTCCTTGAGCAAGACACTTTACTCCATGTTGCTCCAGGGGGATTGTCCCTGTAATGAGTGCACTGTACGTCGCTTTGGATAAAAGCGTCTGCCAAATGACTAAATATAAATATATAAATATATAGTGTGATACTGAATACAAACAATAATTTTAAAGGTGATTATGCATGCAGCGTCAGCTTTGCTTGATGGTCCTCCTTTCTGACTCAACACGTGATACTTAAATTATCGTCATTCTTAGGCAGCACTGAAGGTGACCTTAGACACATCTGATAGCATTTTAATTGGAAAGCCTTCAAGTGGGCCTATGATGTAAATGATTAGCTAAATTATTTTGGTCCGTAATAATCAAAAGAATAAAGAGATAAGGATGGAGGTTGTTACTGAAACTTTTGTTCAAAACTTTTCCTCATAAAAATTAATAACATTTACTTTTTTAATGGAATTTGCATCTGCCTGCATAATAAAAGGGCAAATGTTTTATAGATTGTAGTGTTAACTTTGAGAAGAAGCAAAAATGTCATCATTTACATATTCTGGACTATTCATCATAAACATGTGTTAAGAATTTAAAATGTTGCTTTGCAACAGGAGCATAATTCAGGGTCTCCATGGATTGCTTGGAATAAATAAAAATAAGGGGAAAAGTCAGTAAATTAGTTCAGCGATGAAATCTGTGCAAGATGTTTTTGAATCAGAATTCTTGTTCTGCTTACCAGAAATCTCTGTAGCTGAGATTTTGGCCATTAATCACAATATTAATTAATGCAGAGACAGAACTGAGCAGTTGGTACAAATAATTTAAAAAATGTCGAGGACAACCTGCAACACATTTTTCAACTATAAGAACGGGCTGAGAAGGCATTTTGAAGTGAGGAAGTAAATAAGCACAGAAGGGAGTTAGCGAGAAAGAAAAATATGTGAGTGAGAGACAGAATGAGCGAGAAGCTGCATGGAAGTGTAAAAGAGAGAGAGAGTAAGAAACTGAGGCCCCTTTGACCACAAATAATATATTACCGATCTTTTGGGCCGTCTAAATTGGTAAATGTGTCATGTGGGTGATGGGAGGTAACAACACGAGAAAGCAGTGAGCCTGGAAAAAGCAACTGGTTCAGTTCACCAGGGGATTCAAAGGCTAACAAATTGAAGAAATCAGGAATTTGCCTATCGTGCTTTAAACCAAAATGTTCAGGGTAAACGAAAAAATAAGAACTTCACTGACATAATGAAATACAAATTGTTACATTGATACGGCATGTACATTTGATGACTGTATAATATTGTGATGATGTTATTTGTGAAGTAAGGGACAAAATATATCTGATTAGCCCACCCCTAAAACAATGTTTACTTTGCATATAAATTGTATACTTCAAGAGGATGAATGGCTTTCTTCGGGTATTATAAACCTCCTTGCCACAGACTTTCTTTATGAGAACTAAGCAGTAAATCTAAAATAATTGCTTTTAAAGCAAACGTATTCTGTCATTATTTGTTGTCGTTCAAAACTTGTATTCTTCAAAATATCTTCTTTTGTGTTCTGCTGAAGAAAGTCCAATAGCCTTCAGATTTGGAGTGACATGAGGGTGAGTAAAGGAAAGAATTCTCATTTTTGGGTGAACTGTCCCTTTAAGAACATCGGTCACTGGTTAAAGATCAATTATAATATAACAAAATGTAATACGTATAAGTTGCTTGCACAGATCTGTTTTGTAATTGTATTGTTGTGGCATCTACTGGCAGGGACTAACTGGACCAAGCAAACTCGCGGAAGCAGGATGTCTTGTTACACAAGATTATCAAACAAAATACAATGCTAGCTATAAATACTGTATGGTTACATGATCAGGCTAGCTTCCTGGATGATTTTACATCTAGTGGTATTGAATTACTACTGTTAGTAGTGATTCTCCTCTATATTTAAATATAAATCGATCTGTGTAAGAAACTGGCATATCATGAAACACTGAGGTCAAATTCCAGTAATATTTTATATAATGCGAGATACGTTTTTTGTGATCATAATTGTAATCTGCTATGACTACTTTATGATTTCTGAGTTTAATGATAAACACTTGATCCTGTCAATCAAATGCTATTCTAATACATTGCAGTATAACATACTCTTTACGTGTCATACGTTTCCACATTATGTGTAAGATATGGGAGGGGCCCAAAAGCTGCAGTAATTATACTCATGACAGCGAACAAATCATTAAGCAGCCATATGTTCTTTAGCCCCGAATCTCCTGCCTGTCCTCCAGAAGCTACCTCGTCCCGCCAGCCTTTAGGTTTTCCAATGGGACAAATTTTGGCTTTAAGAACAAAGTGATTTTTAATTGGCCATATGCTGCAGAATCTCTCTCATTTATGACAATGGCGAGTCAAATAAACAGGAGGAAAGCTATATCCAGAGAAGTGTAGAGCGAGATGTAGGAGGGTGAGAGAGAGGAAGGGAATGACACGGCCATCACTGTGATAGATTATTGAAATATTCATACCACACTCTGCTCATCTCCCTGAGATCTATACTTGAGGGAAATCTCAACATCTGCATTGGCTCAAAAGTCTGGATTCCTCTGAACCCCCTATGGCAGAATGCAAATCCTTGTGTTATACTTTATGTACATTTGTCAGCTAGAGAGAGTAGTTCAATTAGCTCGTGTCAGATATACTAGTTTATTTTTTCGAGGAAGTAAGTTTAGGTAATTGAGCAATTATAGAGAAGTATTATGTAGAAATTGAGCTGCGCCCCCTATCGGCGCTCATTATTTGCGTGTTAAAACATGCGGTTTGTGAGCATCTCAAATCAACTGTCTAATAATTATTTAAGCTAAAATGATAAATGTTTAAATTAAGGCCACTTACGATAGAAGACATACTCTGTGTTGTTCGACCAGCATCTATCATCCGTATTTCTATTATAAGGGGATGCGGTGAGTGATGAATTGCACGCGACGATGTGAAAGCCACTCTCCGCGAGCATATCAAACGCTCGCTCCAGGTGGCGAAACTTCAGGTAAAACTGAGAGGTGTATCGATCTAGTGGCCTGTTAGCATCCCTACTTTCATTTAACGTGTCGTCAAAAACTTCTTTAGCAAGACCGACCCTTCCGCAAATGAATATTTTGGGAACATACGCTCCTCGAGCTTTCGGATCGTTGTCCTGCCCGAAGGCGCACGAGCTCTTGTATCCCACCGTAATGAATCCATAGCGCCTATCGCGCGCGTCCAGGTAGGATGTCGGGTACAGCCTCTGGTCGCTTCCCTGGGACGCATCGTCGAAATCGCTATGGGGGATATCGTCTGTTGTCAGGATCTTTACGAGCTCGGGCAGCTGGAAGAACTCAGCTTCCCTTTTAAGTCGCGCTTTCTCCGGAAAGTAATCCGGCAGGACGACGCTCTTATCTCGCAGATAGTCCAAGACGTATCGAAAAAGAAATCCGTCCCTGTCGACGAAGTAGCGTCCCTTGATGTCCTGGGCCAAGTCGTTGGAGATGTCATTTTTGTTGGAGAAGATTTTTCCCAGCAGTGAGTTTGGCACGCTGGTCAGGGTGGCATGGCGCGTGTAGTACACCTGTCCACCTACATTTAGCTCAACCACGTCAGAAGAGGAACTCTGGGCACATCCAGTGTCCTTGGGCGATTGATAAGTCCTGCAGTTTTCAGTCAGTGCCATTTTGGTGTCAATGACAATGTCAATCTACAAAAGTTTTTGATTCAGTGACTGAAAAGTAAAAGGAACATAACCCGCCCGTTCTTTAACACGCATGCGATGTCGCGCGTGCAGTGCATCTAGAAACCTGCTTAGTTTTCGCATCAAAAAATACCAAAATGACAATTACCATTACGCCTCTTTTACCACACGATGATGATGCGCAAACCAACTGTTATGAAAAAAATTAAACAAAATCAAAGAGCTCTCACCCAGAAGTACATTTAAATCATGTAGCTCATTTACCCCCCACACTTTCTCTAAAATCTTAAAATGAGTAATAAAAATGAAAGAACTGCACCAGCCGGGACATCTTCAACTTCCGAGGAGTCCCTTTCTGTCTCCGGTAACTTGAAATCTTGTCCAGCAGCGTGAACGGTTTGTCTACATGCGCCTGGCACCCAACCAACACTTAAACGATCATTTCAGTAAAAGGATCTCTCCTGAAGGAAATGGGGGTGCATTAGGAAGTTCGTGCATCCTGACTCTCCAGAGCATCAGCAGCGTAGTGCGAATGAATGCAACGAGCAGAGAGAGGCTTAGACGGGGGAGGGAGACCATTCTTAGGGAGATGAGCCTTACATCATCTTAAAGGAAAATGACAGCTGGAAACGTACAGGCATTTTATTTTGGAACTTCTAAACATACTCGTGCGATGAAGGTGCTGGTTGATAAGGCTCGATGAGATTTGTATCTCAAATGTATTTATTGTTATTATTAATTAAAGTAACATTAGTGTCTTACATGACTTTCCAAAAATTAGATTTGGCCAGTTTTCGGGACCTCGTGACACATTTCAGCACCATGGACAGATCCTCATAAACTTGTTTCCAGTTAGGATGAAGCGTTCCCATGGATTTAGTTTTGCAATGTTAATATGAGATGATGTTTGAGAATGATATGATATTTGGTAATGAGTAACTATATGTAATGTATATTAATGCTCAGTGTTGTAACTCCATAGCTCCTTATTTTCCATTGCTTCTCTGCACAGATTATCAATTCACATCAAAGATGCTCATTTAGTATAAGCCTCACAAAATTGTCGGCACATAGAGGAATCTCTGAACAAGTACAGAGATTGTGTGTATATTAGTATGCAATCCTTTTTAACATTGTGTGCTGATCTTGTTTCAAGGAATTTGTGAGCTCAGCTCCAGCGCGCGATGGCTTTGAGGCTATGGTCACGCTTACCCAGCTAATTTTGTGTATTCTGCTGCAAAAGTGTTGCTAGGCACCGGCAGGAGAAACTGTGAGTGGGATTCAAACAGCAAATGTTCTGCTGTTTCCATTTCATCTGCAACATTTCATTAAAGGAATCTCAATTTGTTGCATTGATAAATTCCATAAAAGACGTAATTATAACATAGTTTGTGTTGCATGCTACCTTCTGAATTTAAGCTGACGTCTATTCCCTTTCAGGGACAGCTAAAAATACACAATTCTCAGCAGATATGAATCATTTGACGATACACTTAGAACACTCTGACTCTCTGAGAAGTGATGCCAACATGTAACCTGTCTATTTTGATTTTTATGCAAGCTTCATTTTGAAGCAGGACAGACATCTGAGAAATAGTTTATGACGGGGAAAGCTTAGGATATGCCTGCAGCCACTGCCATTAAAACGCTTAAATAATGCAGGAGAACTTTATGGGTACACGTCAACTGCTGTTTCCAGTTTCAGCCCAGTGTGCATATGAATATTTATAATCACTGCAATGCGTGCAGATATGTCAAATGTAACATCAATTCACATCATTAAATTCATCCAAATTGATGTTCATTGCTTGGATAACTGGTCAAACTGTGTATTTTATTTCCATCTATTCGCATAGTGCAGACTCTATTGAGAAGGGAGCCATCATAGCTGTGCAGCAATCCATTGACCTAGATTTTTACTGTTCTCTGGATTTCAGCCACCTCTGCCTCTGAGAGGAGCCATTTATGTGCATTTAGATGTTTCTCATATGAACAACTATAAGGTTGCATTTCTAAGATTCAACTTTATGCAATTATTTCGAATTCTGCTCTAGAACTGTCTGTTTTTATTTCAGAGGAATTTTATAAAGTTCATAGTGGGAAACATGCCTAACGATTTCTACCAGTTTCAATGACAATTTAAAAAATCAAGCAATTACACGATAATAGATCGATTTATGTATATCGTCATTCAGTTTACATGCAAATGCAACCTTGGGAAAAAAGCAGACCACCTCAAAGATGCTTCTCCTCCAGATCATTCGGCTCCTGACAGAGCTATCAGACGCATACAATGCTGAGCCTCAAGCAGGTAAAAAGAAAATTAAAGTAATATTTTAGATATCTCACCTTGTAGAGCGAAAAAAATATTTATTACAATGGCTTCTTATGTTTCTGTTGAGTCGCCTTGGCTTCGTTCAACATCGTACAACATAAAGTGTGGTCAGCTGTGTCCTTTTAGACACATCAGCATACGTGCACCTGTTGAGCAGATTGCTACATTTGTAATAAATTCAGAGGCAGATATCAAAAAACAACATTGACATAAAATGTTAAATGCAAGATCTCACTCACAAGATCACAGGTGCACGTATAAAACTTGAATGCATTTGGATGGTGATGCTTTACTAATGCAACACAAAATACTGTAGATCCACTAGGTGGAAGTATTTAGTTGTCACTTTGTTTATAATGGGAGAATTATTTTTAATTCTTCCTGGTTTATCAGCAAGTTAGTTCAATAAAATGTAGCTGATAAAAGTTTAATATTAGGTTAGAGTGGACAACAGGGCCTGGTGGAATTAATTTGTACTAATTAAATTGTAAAACTGTCAACAACGAAAATTAAAAATACAGTGTAATCTTAGAAAAACATGAAAACAATATGAGACGGTGTCCAGCTTGAAATATGTTTCTGGAATTATGTCATCTCTCAATTACAAGCAAATGTTAAAAAGGTATAGTCTATAACCTATGAATGTATATTTTTATACTATATATTACATTTATATGAAGTTCTACTGACCTATCAAACCAATGTCTTTTTTATGTTACAGCATTTTTCTACATATATGTTTTATGCTATTGCTCAGGATACAAAGGGGATTTCTGTTGTGAAATTACAATGCCCAGTGCTAAAAACAACATCAAATAGCCTAACAAAAGAAATGTCTGGTAATGTTGAATACAAATTTACACACAATAGATCTCACAGTGTCAGGTGTGTTCAGGACTTGCCACCCCAGCAGGCCTACAAAAGTAATTCACATGCAAAATTTAGCTACCTTAGACAAAATTAACAAGACTTTATAGTATAGTTATTATGTAAGGATTGATAGATTGTTTACCTTGTGGATTTTAAAGTGAAATTAAAACAAAAAAATAATGAAATATGAATCATAGTTTGAATTTCTAACTATTTAATAAGCCTATTAATCGATGCTTAGCAATGTAGTAAATGCACCGTTTTATCGTGGTGAAAGAGGGAGTAGGAGTAGGGGGACATACAGAGACAGAAACAGAGCAACAAAGAGTAACAAAAAGGCTGTTGTTGTGTCTTGAAGGTTACTCGGACCCACAACACTGTCACCCACTGAAGTAACACGAGACGAGGTGTAATAACTCTGTACTGCCAACAGGCTGCACTGCATATTGTAAACATGGTATCCGTTGATCTCTCTACTGTAATCTCCATTTTGAATGTTTTTATGGTTTCGGGTTTTATGGCACGCCTCTTTTCTCATGGCCGAAAGCGAGTAAATTGCCTGGATTCTCCATATGGTGTAATGAATTCGCACTAAAACGCTGGACGGCATCCAGTGTGCGATATTTTTCACGCATCTTGCGATATCTCCTGCATTTCTGAAGCGACCTCAGACTTGTGTCTAGGGTGAAGGATTTCATGTTATTGCTAATCGCTAACGTTAGCAGAACCGCAACAAAACAATGTCAAATGAAGCAACGAATCACAACAGGAACGTAAATATACAACGGTACGTATTTTACGATCTTTACACTCATTTTGTCAAGGCTCTTCACGTGAATTCAAATATAGGGTCTGAAAACGTAAATACAACAATTTGATCAGAAAATGTTGTATGTTGCGTCACTCGTGCCTGTGGCATTTAATCGTGCATGCTGACAGTGCAGTTTCGAGTTTGAGACTGTTACGGGGAACTCTGTGTTGTTTAAGGCTTCAGTGTAAACTGTAAAGATGATTGTTCATATGTCTTGTGTGGATTAGCACAGGGAGTTAGTAGGCCTCATTGCGTGTCACTCTGATCCACGTCCAGCCTGCTTCTGCGAGCGCGCGACTTTACCCAGGGCAAGAGCGCGTGATCAATAGAAGTCACTCTGATAGATTTTAGACAGATTTGTGTTTGCATGCTATTGTAGTTGCGAAATATTTTGCAGACACATTATCATATGTCGTTTTTGTTTTCAATACATTGTGCGTGTTACACAAATTCGTATTCATGGCGCTACGAAATGAAGTACGTTCATTATTAAGCAATGTTAGCAAGAGTAGAAGTCAACGAACACTTTACCAATCACAAATTTGTTATTATAGTGTTTTTTACTTTTAAGTTTTATACAACTCATCTAAAGTTCTTGAAATTTAAGTGTGCACACAAAAAAACGTGACGTATGCAATCCACTACTGCAATCTTTCTGCATTTGCCTCATATTATTTTCTGTCAACATGTCTGTCCATCAAAATCTTGTCATATGGTGTAACGGTTCGAATTACGCACGGTACGGTTTGTGTCGCGGCTTTAGGGTCGCGGTTTCTGTTCCGTTCGGTATGTGGCCTGTTCAGTGGAAAATGGACTACTGACAAATAAAAATAAGAACAAATGATCAAGCTTACAAGTAACAGCACCAATAAAACAATAGAGCAAAGCAGAAAATAAAATAAGATACTGTATATAAGGTATAGGAATGGATTAAAGTAATCAAATCAAACTTAACATGACATTACAAATGTACAAATTACATAAAGATGAATTACAATTAAAGTTACAGAAGCTGTTGAGTCACAAGCAGTGATTGATTTCCTTGACTTTCAACAGACAGTAAGAATATGCTGCTGTTGCTTTAAGAGGAATGCAACAGATCCAGTACACTGATACTGTACACATGCATTGTTTTTTCATCTGTTTGGTCCGTTCACTACTAAGTTTGTTAAAATAATCGACAAGAGGGGCATGTCGATCGAGTTTGTGTGTGAATTTTTCCATTTAGCCGCAAGACTTCAGAGACAACTCAATATGTTTCTGAGACTCAGCTTTACTTGTGTGTGCTTCGGATCCTCTAACGGCGCACAAGCAAGTTTTCTTGTCCATTATCTTGCACTTAATTGTTTAAATTGGCAAGGCTTGAATGAGTTTACTTTAAACAGCAAAACGTGCTGTTCAGATCTCACATGCGGGTGATGACAGCATAAATGATTGGTCATATTATCGTCTGTTTTACGCATTATAATTTTTAACAAAACATATTATAAATAAGTCGTCAGATTTAAGATGAGCCATGCTCCAAGCACGTTCTGCACCGTTGGTGGAAAACGGTGCAATAAATATTTTTACAGAGAATCGTTACTCTCCTACATAACAACCATAATTTCTCACAACAGTTGTACTTAAATCCTAATATGGAATATAAATGTCTCTTCTAGTAACACTTTGAGTTTTGTAACAAAATTTTCACCAAGTTTCCTGTCAAGTACGGTAAATAAAGACATTCTTCAGTAATGCTGAAGTTGTATGCTGTTGAAGAAAAACAGTTGAAGTAATGCTGTTTCTGTGCTTTCCACAGTAATGCAAAATGGATCAAGGAGGTCTAATGAACGGCTCCAAGAGAGATGAGCGTTTGAATACTTTGGGTTACGGTAACAGCGGAATACAAAGCGCCATGTCAGTCGCCCCCACCTCTATGGTTCCTCAGGGCAGTCCACTGATGCAGCCTGTTTCTGGGGACCTTCCTAATGGCGTGAGCAGTTCTCCAACTCTGGAGGAACACACCACCTCTGTATCCTCCACGCTAGGTTTCTTTGCGGAGGACTCAGAGTTCAAAATAATTGGGAGAGACCAGAGGTCCCAGCAACACCAGCCTTTAGGCTCATTCACTCTGGGAGACAACTTCTCAGGCCTGGAGGCCAGCATCGCAGACCTCAACAGCACCTCTCTTTCAATGGACTCACTGATTGGTGGAGTGGATCCCAATCTCTTTCCTTTAAAATCAGAGGACTTGTCTCCCATGGATAAGTGCGACATGGACCTTGACCAAGATTCTTTCGGGCCCATTGGGAAGGACGTTGATATTGGTAATCATAAGCTCTTTAGTGACAACACATTGGACCTTCTACAGGATTTTGAGTTAGAAGGCTCGCCCTCTGATTTCTACGTGGGAGATGACGCTTTCCTCTCCAACATAGGTGAGGATACTCTGTTAGACCTGCCGACAAGTTCAGAGAGGGACTTGAAGCCTGTGGCGTCTACAAACAGCACAGTCAACGGCGCGGCCAGTTCAGGAGCCAACACAGTCAACGCCACCAGCACGTTCACCGTGAAGGTGGAAAAGGACTCCATAATCCAACTGTGTACTCGGGGGTCATTAAACAGGAAAACTCCATTGGGACAAACTACTGTCAGGCAAGTCGCCATAGCACGCCCATTTCTATTTGCGGCATCACCACTTCAAGTGGCCAGAGCTTCCTTTTTGGAACAGGCTCTTCCTCCGGCGCTGTCAATCAGCAGAGAGAGCAGAAGCCTATCATCAATGTGTACACCCCCCTGACCTCATCTGAAGGCGGATGGAACAGGGGTCAGGGCTTTGGAAATGCAAGTGGATTACAACCAAGGGCCAGTGAAAGTTTTTCCACAACCACCTATGCCAGGTAAGCCATGCTGAAGACCACCGAGATTGTCATGGATCATGTCATTGTTTTAAAGATTTGATGAACATAAGGTTTCCATGGGCAAAAAGAACCGGGAGTATATATTATGAAAATATATATATATATATATATAATTATAAAGATTTTTGCACCATAGATTTTGTGTACACTCACTCTCCATGGGCTAGGCCATTTCAAAATGCAACGCATTTTTACACATCCAATCAATTCCCAGGGAAAATGTAAGCCACGCCCCACTCATATTTTCTTTGAACTTCCTTTTGTGTAAGAATACTAGTGGTGGGCCGTTAACGCCGTAACGCAGTGAGATTCTTATCGCGCGATAAAAATTTTTTGCCGTTAATCTATTCTCAAAGTTGGGTTGGGAGCTGGGTCTATACTACGCAAGCTATGATGACTTTCACCTTGATATTTTAGCGGGAATGTATACATAGATTAATTTCACTGTAGGGGGAGAGAACGAGATTTTCAACTCGCGCTGCCTCATCATCTCATAACCAGGGCTTCATTCGCGCGATTCGCACAGCAAGTAGGTCCATCGCGTCTTTGCATTGACTAAACATGTAAATCACTCGCGCTTGACGCGCCATTCGCGTTTGGTCCGAAAACAACACAACGTTACTGTGAAATTACCACATCAAACGTGACGTGCTAACATGGATGCAGCTATGAAGCCGCCGGGTTTGCTTCAGCGAAAATTTATTTTTAAGACGCTCCCACTGGAAACCTTGACAAGACTAGGTTGTTTGCACATTGTGCAATGTGGAATTGGTTTACTCTACGAAATTGGTTTACATACAGTTAGTTTATAAAACTTTCTCTCAACAGGTAGTGGTCTAGCTTTAGTTGAAACCAGTAACTTTGTATTGACACCTAATGTATTATGACTCCTGTATGACATATCGCTTGTTGCTCCCTAACTCTTTGTAAGTCGCTTTGGATAAAAGCGTCTGCTAAATGACAAAATTTAAATGTAAATGTACTGTAGGAGCTCTTCCAGTCTCAAGTATCCCCTAAACGCAAAGCATCCCTTAGCTAATGCGGAAGTAAAAACAAGTACATCTTATTGAACATAATTTAATTTTCATCACAAATGATCATAGTAGAACAGCTTTCTCAAGCAGTTTGTGATGCATTTTGGAAACAGGAGATGAGCCCCTGGTCTAATGCGCCACCTGGCTTGAGAAACCCGTTCTCAAAGACTTACTTTTAGTCATTATTTGGGTAACACACATATTATGAATGCCTTTGGCAGAATTCAAATGAGCTATTTTAATCTAGAGAAAAAATTAATCTATGCCCACCACTAAAGAATACAGAATTAAAAGCGATCGGAACTTCCGGTTCACAGGACTTAAAGCTGCTGTTAAGTAAGCTAAACAACACAAGGTCTACCCAGAACATTCACACAATACCACGCACATTTTCTTTCACAGATTCATGTTCGATCATGTTTCCTGCTATCTCGCCACGCTTGTTTGAAATCGCAACCGTGAAATACGTGACAGTGGAAAACTACCGTGTAAATATGTTGGCCACTATTAGCAAAAATTCCGTGTCATTTAATGTTTATCCAGACATCTTTTGTTACACAATTCTTTAAACACAATACACAATTCTTTTAATGTTTGCTGTAAGTCTTACAACCGGGAAGAGTCTGAGGATGCCAGCACTAATGAGGCAGTTATAACCGACACACATAGCCGTATGATCTCATATCGCAGGGTTCTGCAGTTCACCTCAAACCTGCTCAAAACAGCCCGCAGCAGTTTGATTGATTGTTAAAGACACGGCGCGCACACAGGGTTTAAGGAAGTCCTTGCTATTTTTTCCATGTGAACGCGCCATTAGCGACACACCCACCTGGTCAAACTTTTTCTAGATGCTCAAAATAAACACGGCAAGTGTATTCTGTAACAAGGTGTTGAGGTGTTGATTCAGACGCAGTGCCATTGTCCTTTCCCTTCTCATTTTGTTACTCAGCGAACTGATAAAAGAAAGCTGATAACAGCATGAAATCTTTAAGTCACCATAAAATAAAAAGATCACTTTCTCAATACACGTTCTTGTTGTTATTGGCTCAGCTGTGATTCATCAGAATGCGTTATTAAAAAAGGTTTGTCTTTGTGATCCTTTATAAATATGTATTAACACACTCCTCCTCTAAAAATAATTTTTGGATGCCACCTAGGCTGTGCAAGCTGGTTAATGTTAACCAACTGGGAAATGTTAAACCAATCGCTAGGCCTAGATGCAGTTTAAAACTATTTTTGTAGTGATCTGGTTAAGGGAATGGTACACTCTAAAATGTTGGCTTATCTAAACCCATAATTGGGTAAAAAATGTGCAAACCCAATAGTTATATTTGACCCAACAATAGGTTAAAACAACCCAGCACAGGTTGGCTTTGTCCATTTTTGACCCTACACTGGGTTGGCATAACCCAACATTTTTACTAGTGTAAAAACTGTTTGGCACGTGGAAGTAACTTAAATGAATAGTTTACCATTTTGTTTTAATTCTGTCATCATTTTCTCATCCTCATGTCATTCCAAACCTGTATGACTTTCGTTCTTCTCCAAAAACACAGAAGAAGATATTTTGAAAAACTTGACTTCCTTTATATGGACATTGGACAAAAAAACACTTCTTGAAATATCTTTTTGTGTTCCCAGAAGATTTGGGTAGAAAAACAGATCAGTTAGCAGTCCGGTCACAGAGAGCAGGAGCAGATGGTGAAACCAAAGACAAAATTCATTTTCAATTTACATGTGGGCTCAATTATCAGGCCTTTGTGGTCTGCAGGTTGTGAGTGGGAGTATGGTTTGTTTTCAAGTTCAATCCAACCTGTGTGACATTTAGCGGCTTGCAGCGAGCTTAGACAGGAGCTGTGTCTCTTGATCACTCTCTCTCTTGCTCTCTTGTGGGCAAGCTGCATGACAAACACCGTTGCCATGGTCGGTGCCATCAGGTCGGTGGCGCGGCTGGCGCCACTTGTTTCTCACGCAAACATGGAATCGGTTCACGCCCATTTCATATTTAGTTTTCTGCTCCTCTTCAATATGGCTGTGAATGAAGCCTCTAATTGAGCCAAACCCTCTGATTACACTGAGTCACACATTCTTCCTGAAAGCTTTGCTGAAATCATTCTTGGCCTAATATGACTCAAGATGGACGGCTCTCGCAGGCAGCTGTGAATACGTAGCTTTTTCTCCTTCTCCCCCTGGTCTTTCTATCTCCGCCCTATGGCACACACCCACTGAATATTTTTAACTCTGCATGACCAGTCCCACACTGAAGATTTGGGACATTTCAAAATATATGTTTTCTTGAAAAAGGAAAAATGTGGCCCCAAAAGACTATCTTCTAAATACATGGTTACTGCCACAGTATTCTGAAAACATAGTAATAGTTCTAAATAATTAGGACAGATTTTACATTTTTAAGAGGAGTAATTACTCCGTAAAACACTGAAGGAAAGCAGGTATTACTACAGTGCAAACGCAAAGCTCATTTCAACTTCATTGACAAGATGCTTGCAGTAATGGGTGATGGTGTAGACCATAATACCTATTTACACAACCTGCATGAGAATATAAATGGACATGAAATGCCAACTGGCTTTTGTTTTTTATTTTCTCTATCGCCACAGCTCCGTAGACAGCTCAATGTAGTAAATTGAGGTTGTTTAGTTTGTTTCAGTAAAAATGCACAGTTTTTCTTCACCACGTTATAATAACAGTTGGTTGGTCACTTAATCTTTGCAAACAAACCTATGCGGTCTGCTAAAATAGCAGAAATACATAGCCATGCAATTCCAGAGACATATAAACTCTATGAAAATGTATATTAAACTGTATATGTTTTACCAACATAATTATTACTATGTTGATAGAGTCTAACTGTGTGTTTAGACCAAACGTGACTTGCGCGGATAAATCGCGGTATTCACGTGTTGTTGGACGCTTTAAAATTGTGAGTTTACTCGCCTTATTCACGCGTCAAATTCTCTTTACTACAGATGAGAATTCGCATCATGGGAGGGGCTTCTGCCAGGCGGCTTCAATATCATATATATTACTCAAATTGTGTTAAGATCTTTTTTGACAACTAAGCAGATTGTCCAACCTCCTCACTCACTTTCTTCCAAGCAAGATCATTTTAATTCTGTTTCGGCTCCTGATTGGTTAACGCAGCACGTATTTTCGCCAAAGTTCATATTTTTTTCAACTCGCTGTCATCCGACAGGTTCGCATCATTCGCGCCGCAAGGAGGTCTTTCGTGTCCTTGCATTGACGTAAAATGTAAATAACTCGCGCTTCGTTCACGTTTGGTCTGAACTAGGGGTGAAACAATTGTCGACAAAATTGTCGAAAAATATTCTTGTTGTAGAGTAGTCGTTTGATTAAGTGACTTAATTTAAGGGACTGCAATATTGCTACGGCACTGTAGCGCTAGAGTGTAATGCAGCCTTCCCGAATGCTATCGCAGTAGAAGGACACGCAGCGAGAATTATGGCGGAGTACAAACGAATGCGAACTGTGAAGTGTGGGAAAGTTTTACCAAATTGAAAACAAAAATGCGGTTGGTGCAATGCATGCAAGGCGGAACTTGCCTTTCACGGCAGCACAACCTGCATGCTGGAGCATTTAAAAAGGAAACATCCCGGAGCAGGAGAGAGGTGACTGTTCTGTAGCGGTAAATCTTTTTATGAAGAGAGCAATAATAATAGTAATGATAATAACAACAATAATCATATAATAAAATCATGTTCTGTAACTTGCTCTTTTTCATTAACTCTTTCACCGACATTGATGATTTATCTCGTCATTAAAAAAAAAAAACGGTTCCCCGCCAAAGACGCTATTACGGCAATCAGTGTTTATACTGTTGTACAGCAGGTGGCGCTGTTACACACCTTTGGGAAAAAGTACAGAATCCCAGAACCTAGAACGTATTTCTTAACGGTTTTAAATGATTGTTGTGAGTGTAATCTGGGTGGAAATCTTTCACAAAAAACGTTAATTATCTCAAAGTTATCTTTTAATCAAAGTGATGCATTTTTGAAGAAACCTACCCACATCTAAGGAGTGATAAAAAAAGAACAAATCAAGATAGAAGAATACGATTTCCTTTGTTAAAAGCAGAGACTCTGCCATTAAAGTTTGGTTAAAATGTTAAAAAACGCTGGCATAGGCTGGTAACTTTTACAAAAAAAAGGCTGGCAGGGAAAGAATTAAACTGAACTGTTTTCATAGAAATGCTGCTTAATGCTTCTGTCAAGACATTTGTTTACATTTAAAAAAACATTTTTTATTTGTATTTAAAAGTTTGTAGACAGTATTTGTGTGATTCGAGTTGGTAAACAGTTGGTTCAAGTTCATTAGAACAAATTTCAAAAGCTCAATTGATTTGATTCTTTACGTAAATTATGTATAGCTCAATTTTTAACTAGTTGCAAAAGCTGAATAATCATTAAAACAAACGAACAGCTTAGTCATTGAAATATTAGACGATTAGTTGATTAATCGGTCCAATAATCGTTAGGTTAATCGACTATCACAATAATCGTTTGTTGCAGCCCTAGTCTGAACACACTGTAAGTAGAAAAATACCATTTTAGAGCGGCAACATGCTTTATAGTTTTTTGTGAGATAAAATGAACAACACAGAAGCAATAATACCCTGCAGACGGAGAAGGGATGGCTATTTAGAACATAAATCAGTTATATTTACATTTTATGTGCCTGTTAATGAGGAATATGGACCATTAAGGATGTGAATTCCTAAATAGGGTTGAGCTGAGAGACGATTCCAACGTCAATCACCGATGGCTGATCGACATGACGATGCTGAGCCAGCATCGTGAATCCAACAAATGTTTCACTTTGTCACGTGACACTCCCTGCTCTGTGCTGCGGGGCTGGAAAACGCGTCGTAAACAAATACGAACAATTAGCGTCTTCTTCCTCCCCAGACTCGGGCTCAAATTGGTATGGTAAAAACGCTGGCATCTCTAGTTACACATATAATATACATGACATCCAACCACATGTAAACCGTAATCCTGTAACGACGGTAGTGGGGTTCCATTTGCGACAAATGATGAACGCGTTTGACCAATAACAACATACAAGACCATCTGACCAATCACATGACACAAGGTTAGCGGGTAGGCGGGGCCTAGAAGGATGAATCGTGGAACGAATCATTTGAGAGTCAGTCAAGAAGTAAGGTACGAATAACTGCCTATTATTACGAGAATATAGTGTTCAAACACATTGTATGTACATAAACTTGTTCTTAGACACTCCATAACCAAAGTAGGGCCTAAAAAACCATATGCTAGGACTCTTTAATATTAAATGTGCAAACTGTAACATAAATAAAATAAAATGGATGGGGAAAACGCATAATTTGGTTGTTCATGACATGTTACTAGTTACTGTTGCGAGAATATGGGCATTATCCCTTTAAGAAGCATGGGGTTTGTAGTCCAGGCCATACTGAATGATGGGAAAAGTAATGCGGGTGCGGGGTATTCACGTGTGTGAGAGAAAATTTGCAGACGGAGAAAAGGAGAGTAAGCTGATTTAGAGGTTCTTTATAAGTTCATGAAAACAACCGGGAGTTCAAGTGATTGTCAAACTGTATAGTGATTTTATGGAAGCAAACTGTTACAGCACTGTAAACTAAATTTATTTGCGTTTAGCCTCCACGACAGCCCTCTGCTGTGTTATTGTTAGCCTCGGCTAAGTGATATGATATGTAAATTAACAACAACATGAATAAGCGAAATGCGTGAATTAGTGTTGTCACGATACTGGAATTTCTAACTTCGATACGATACCTTGAAAAATATCGATACTCGATACCATTTTCGATACCACAGAGAAAAAAACTGCCACAACATTAAGGGGGTAATTGTTTTTTTTATTATTATTTAAAGATAAATATAACATATAATGTATTATAAAGAGTCATATAAGGGTAAATGCATTATAATTCTTCATAATGTGTGTTGTAACGCATTATGTACTGTTGCAGGTCGAGTCTCATCTTCTTTCTGTTGCTACAAGAGAATGCCAAACTTTAATAAGCATATATTTTTTTTGACCGCACTTTTAAAATGAACTGTGTAACTAATCTTAGAACTTAAGTAATTGGTAATAGATATTTGTTAACATGAATAAACAATGAAAAATACTTCCAAAACATGTATTAATCTTATTTAAAAGTTAATTTAAACTAACATTTACTAATACATGTACTAATTAAAATCCAAAGTTCAATCTGTTAATATTTTTTTCATGGACCAGATCAAACATGATCCGTTGTATTTTATTACATACTGTCATCAAGATTAAAATATACTGTAGCAAATGCATTGCTCATCGTTCATAATGCTGGTCAATACATAACTTTATTTGATGAACATATTTTAATGCCGGATTCAAATATCACCGATCCACACACATAATCATTTTTGAATTAAGTTATTAAGCACAAGTTAATTTACATTTAACCAGAGTTAAAGTATTTAAAGATTCACAGTTAAAGATTCTCAGTCGGATTATATTAACTTTAGAACTACGCTGAAAAAACGAGACAACACTCATATTGCTATATTAGAGGTGTTAGCGCCTTTGTTAGCACTGCTCTGTAGCAACTCTTGCATATTGGCTTGTTTGTGTCCTTCGGCTTTCCATGTTTATTTGCTTCATATCCAAAATTTTTCCATCCTGCTGTGTTCTTTATCAACCAAAGCCGGTTGCGGTGGCGCCGCATACGCCATATTTATATTCACTTCACTTTTGCTATTTAACCAGAGCGAATGAGACCAGACACGTGACAGGCACTGCGGTCACGTGTGGTGTTTGTCAACGCGCCTTTGGAGATAAGTGAAAGTGACAGCTCGGCTAGGATCGCTGTATCGATACTTCGGGAAATTAGTATTGCACACAACTTTGATTTTCCTACAACATTTCAAATGTTATTAGATTGTGAATGATAATCTAAATCTATCATTTACCTTATTAAGTTTATTTTTTATTTTTATTTAGCCTTGTTGTGCAAGCACTGTTGAGCTTGTGCAGAGGCAGCAGCTTTTGCCAGAGGGGAACTGGAATCCCCTGGTTGGGCCTGGGTTCTCCTGAGGGTTTTTTCTCGATGGGAGTTTGGGTTCCTCACCACCGTTTGCATATTGTTTTGCACTATCTGCCTGGCGGGGGGGCTGCTTTAGAATTCAGAAATTAGACATAATTAATATTGCATATAAGAATTTATAGTCCGTTTAATATTTGACCTGTGGTTCTTTCTCCTTTATCGCCAATGTGTGCTTTCACTGTGTGTGTGTGCGTCTATGTCAATGTGTGTGTGTGTATGTATGTTTGCATATTGTGTGTGTGGAGCATTTGTATGTCTGTCTTTGTTGTTTTTCACCTTTGTCTTGTTTTTACAGGTATATGCCTTTAGTTTTTTTTACTTGTATTCAATGTGTCTCATGTACAGTTGCTTTGTAACAATGAAAATTGTAAAAAGCGCTATATAAATAAAGTTTGAGTTGAGTTGAGTATTGGTACCGTTCAGATATTTCAGTATCGATATTTATCATAGATAGATTTTTTGACAACACTAGCGTGAATAATAATAAAAAAAAAACGTGTTTCGTTTTTATAGCATTTCTGCTGTGTTGGACTATGATGTCGCCACTGCGTCAAAATATTTCTCAAGCGGCAGTTCCCCCCCCGCCGATGAACCAATGCACCTCCATAGATCTATTCTGGCGCGGACTCAGGCACTGTTCGAAGGTGCGCACCCGGGTTCGGAAGACAGCGTTCACATCATCCAAAGGAACCGAACTATGAGGTCAATCAAACCCAGGTGCGCACCAAATGGGCTAAAGTGAAACCACCCTTAAAAACTTTAATGGAGACCTCACTCTAGTGTTGTCAAAAATATCGATACTGAAATATCTGAAACGGTCCAATACGCATGACCGTATCTACACCAAATGCACGTTCCGGCACTCTCTCTTTTTTCTGACAGTGAGTTGACACACACATCACGCGAACACAGTGAGAACAGAGCCCTGCCTCCTCTAACATACTTGACTCGGTTGCGGAAGTTAATAAGTGTTACTGTTAGAAAAGATGGTCAGTGTAGAGTCTCAATAACACATCTGGCGCTTGGTGCACGCTCGTTTACGTTTCCCATGTTTACCATAGCGCTCTATGTATATGAACTGTTCAATAATTTCATCCACTCGATTCATTCGCCCTGGTTAAACATTGTTTATGTTAGAAAGATACAGAGGCCAGTACAGAGACTCCGCAAACATGTTTAATGCACGCGTTTCTGTCCTTATGTGAACGATTTCATCCACTCGTCTCATTCGCT